>JAPPVO010000003.1:99660775-100186169 GCA_030407325.1 Camellia japonica
AACATGATTTCAGAGCTTAACATGTTTGTTACATGTCCATGTTTATCCTCTCCTAAGTGTGCTTAGGAGTTGCTCTACTATGCTTAAGTGTTAGGCCAATTGACATGCATGTTTGTATGTATTTTTCTCCTCATTTCCATTGCATTTTGGCCACTGATTTGGACCTATTTGAGAGCTGTCCATTTTGGTTTAAGACCATTATCGCATGTTGTTGCATGCTTGCCTTGCATGTTGTTGCATACTTGGCCCATTGCATGTTGTCGCATGCTTGAGTTATATCGCATTTAGCATGCCCCTTTTGTTAAGTTGCTTTGCATGTTAGCATGTATTGTCTCTTGCATGTTGTTGCATGCTTGCCCCACATGTTGTTACATGCTTTCCTATCCTTGAATGTTGTCACATGCCTTGCATGTTTGCATGCTTGTTTAGGTTGCATTGCGTTTGGCATGCTTATTACCATTAGCCTTGTATGGCATTGTCCTTGACATGCTTCATGTTGCATTAGTTTTGCTTGCATGATTGCATCCCTTGCCTCTTGATCAACCATGATAGAGGTTGGGGCCCCTTATGTGTTTTGTGTGCATTTCATTTGACATTAAAATGAACACTTGACTCCTTTGGCCATCATGCATTGAAATACGTGATTGATGGCCTGAGCGTCGAGAACCATTCTTCCTTGAGTTCATGACATGATAGGAAGGGTGGTTGTGCACACATTGCTTTGAAAATGCATTGCCATGCTTTGTTTGTCCTCTGTTGCAGCAAAATAGCATTCTATAGGAAGAGATGGCCGGTCGGCTACAAATTTATGGCCGAGAGCTCCATTATTGGCCGATGACCAATTCCACATGGCCGGTGTTTCCATACCTTGGCTGGTGACATCCCACAGTGCTTAGGGAGTGATTCAGAAGCATCCTTGAGACTTACACAGTTTTCAAAGGTGCAGAGCAGTGTAAACAGAGGCAACATAAGCATGGCGATAGATTTCTGAGCGGAGCCGAGCATGCATGCATTTGTCCCTCTTCCCGAGGCCTCTTTACTGCTTTAGTAGCTTAATTGATTTGTTTAATTAGTTAAGTGGTTTTGTAATTAATTAATTAGCTTGTTAGTAAGTTGATTTGTATTATTCTTGCGGACCCTCCGTTGAGAGAGCGAATTTGTAATAAGTGTGCGTGAGTGTGTGAATGTCTTCCAACCCCACGTCTTTCTCTCTTTTACTTACCTGCTTTTGATGGTCAGATTAGGGCACGTTTCAATTAGCATCCTTATGCTATGCATGTTTGCATCATTCATCCGTATTGCACGCACCAGGCTCGGCGCATCATACTAATTGCATAGTATTTCAATTCCAACTTGAATACGTGTATTGAGTTGTCGCATTTCACATGCCATTCTTAGATTAGCCGAGCCTATTCTAGTTGTATTTTGCATGCGTTGCATTAACCATCTTAACATGAACTAGGATCATGCATGATTTCTAACTAATTTCTTGTTTTGGCTCGGAGTACACTATGAGTGTTTATGCTTTATGTAGACGTCCCCAAACGCCCCGGGAGGGTATGAGTCCCTCGTTCCGTTCGTCTTGGGCTCACTACAGTTCAGGACTCAAATGTCACGGTTCTTAATCTGTTCCAAAGAGTCCAAATCCGGCAAATCGTTTTGAGAAAACAGATTTTTGAAAGAAGTGCCAAACATGGACTGTTTTGCCAGATACAGAGTCGCCACCTAAATATTTTATTTTTGGGAAATTTAGGAAACCCTGACTCATGCCTAAGGCCACGTGTCTGTCATCACCAAAGTTGTCTCGGCTCGGGAACTTGGGTACGATTGGGGAAGGTCACTTCGTGAGCACCCCCGCTCGCCCGATCAAAGATCGGCCTCTACGAACTATGATATCTAGTTTTGAAAACATTATGCGTTCTTATTCCGGATTAGCCTAGATTTACTATGTGATGCGCACAGCATACAAGTATAGACTGGTCGCCTGAATTGGAACGAAACATTTCATGTTTGTTTTTGAAAGATGGTTTGCTACCCGCAAGTAGGCTTAAAATGCAGATTTTGCCACCCTTAGGTGGGCTTAGAAAACATGGTTTTGCCATTATCTAGTGGGCTTAAAACTCACAGTTGATGATTTGTCCCAATCCAAATAACCCAACCTCCACCCACAGGCATTCAGGCAGTTATATCACATAAGCATCTAGCCTCATGGTAAGCATGCTATCATGGCAGTCACTCACACGCATGCAAGGATGCTAAAGCATAAAACTTACCGAGTACTCCAAGCCAAAGCAGAAGCTAATTAGAAATCCATGCATGATCCTAACTATACAGAAATGCCTAATGCAATGCAACTATAGCAGGCTCGGCTATTCTAAACATGGCATATGGAATGCTACAGCTAACATGTATTCAACCCGGAATTGAAATACAACTGCAGTTAGTATGGTGCGCCGAGCCTGGTGCATGCAAAACAGATAATGAATGCAAACATGCTATCATACTGTATGCTAATTGAAACATGCCCTAATCTAACCATCATAAGCTAGTAAATAAAAAGGAAAGAAAGACGTGGGGTTGGAAGACATACATGACACGCATGCACACTTATTACAGTTGTGCCCTCACTCAGAGGGTCCAAATAAATAATATACAGTCCCAAATGAATAATTACAGTCCGAATGCATAGTACAGTCCGAATAAATACAAAATCCTAATTAATTAACAAATTAACTAGGAAAAACAGTAAATTAGCATGCAAGCCATGAGACTGCCTCGACTCTGCTCCGGATGATGAATGATGCACGTTTGAGTTGCTTGGTGCAGAAATCCATCGCGATGCCCCAATTAGCCTCTGTTTACAACTGAACTCGGAATATTGCGCGAAGCCCCAAAAGATTGCCGATTTATGATTTGCTGCAACAGAGAGCAGGAAAGGGGCATGGCAATGTATTTTCACATATGTATGCTGGACTACTCTTCAAGGAGCGTAGTCCTCGATCCTCGTGCCACCAATCACACATATTGATGCATGATGGCCGAGGAGTCGATTTGCATGACTCAATATGGAATGAATGCACATATAAACACAACAAGACCGAGACTCCATCATGGATAATCCGGAGTGTCGGCAACTGGGAATTGAGACACATTCCGTAACTCGAAGTACGAAACGTCCCTCGTTTCCCGTGCTCGGGCTAACTCCTATCCCAAACACAATGCAATATGCATGGCATGCATGAATGCAACTAATATACAACCTATCATACACAATGCTATGAAATGGCATACACAATGCACGATGTAACATGACATACACGATGCTCTAACATACAACCTAGCATACACAATGCTATGAATTGAAATGGCATACACAATGCATGATGGACTTACACCAACATAAGTGGACCTCATTCACACTCACATCAGTGGCCATAAGATGAAAATGAGACACTCGAGATGCGTGCACACGTGTACGCGAACCGAGGACCGACCCTAAAACACGAATGCCACTCTACCAAAGCAAGGCAAGGCATGGAATATGGCATACAAACAAGAAAATTTCAGCACTAAAACATGATGCTAAACAGCCCCGAAGCATGGCAATATGGCACCCGATGCATGAGATGAGACCCGAAACTCAAAACTGGGCACATGGAATGACTTATAGCTATACAAAGCATGCATTATTTGAACATGAAGCATGAAGACAGAGTTAAGGCAGTCCCAAAACATGAACTTTTCCAGTTTAGAGTGTGGCCAAAAGATGCTAGCAAGATGGCCTAAATTAGCATGCAATTTTGATTGGCAAACATGGTTTACATAGCACGTATATGAAGCAGGTAAGAACTCATCAAACCAGCAAAAATCAGTGAATAAAACATGCCAAAATATGCCCAAATAACCTCTGAAAAGCAGCCAACACATGCACAAATGATAAGCTCCTTTAGAGGGCTATACAAGGGATTCTTAAGCATATACAAGATAGACATGTGGCAGCCCCAAATCAACTTTGAAAATCAAATATGATAGTCTTAAAAATCACCAAATTGATCCTGAAATGTGACTAAGGAGCATGCAAGATAGGGTCTCTTTGGAAGGCCAAAATAACCATCAAACAAGTCAAGGAGAGAGCGGGTCACCCCCCTTTGATTTGGAGGCTCAAAACAGTGTTCCAGCCACTAAAAATCCACTGGATTTCAGTGGCTAGAAGGCCAAACAAAGCATGCAATTGGAGCTTAGGTGTAAGGCTCAAAATAGGATACAATCAAGCATACAAGGAAGCATGTGACCCCAAATAAGAAAATTCCCTTAATAAAATATGAAGATGATGTCAAAACAAGCCTTTTTCCAGTTTATAACAAGTCTCAAAAATGAACAAAAATAGGGCTAATCTACCATGCAAAAATGGCCCTAAAAGAGAGAATAGAGAGAAGGGACAGCATCTGGCCCCAAATAGCAAAGAGCCCTTCAACAAAGTTTAAGAGGGGCTCAAAACATGGCACTTTACAGTTTACATCAAATCTCGAAAATGAACACAAGTAGGGCTAAACTATTATGCAAGAAAAGGGCCTAAAAGAGGGATAAAGAAGCAAGTGGTAGCAGCTGACCTCAAACAGATGAGAGCCCTTCAACCAAGTTGAAGAGGGGCTCAAAACAAGGCATTTCACAGTTTATGACCAAGTCCAAAACAGCTCACAAATAAGCCTAAAATATTATGCAAAAATAGGCCTAAAAGAGAGTTTAAACACAAAGGGTGAGGAGGAGACCTCAAACAGAGTAAGACCCTTAATCAAACATGGAGATGGGCTCAAAATATGACTATTTACAGTTTGGGTCGGAGCCCAAAAATTCTTGCAAGTATGGCTTATAAATGAACCAAGAAAAGACTAGAAAAGGGGGGAAGAAGACTCACCCTTGTAGAGCAGCAACACAGCAGCTTTTGGACCAAGAAATGGTGCTCCTAACCTCTGAAAAATAGCCTCAAGTTTCTGGAATGGAGTGTGGAGGTGTTGTGCTATGGCTTGTAGTGTAAATGGTTCAAGACTTTTAGAGTTTTGAGGCTTGGAAGAGAGGGAGAGGAAGAGATGTAAGCAAGGCTCTAAACAAATTTTGTTAACCCTCTAAAATGCAGCTGGGGGTGCTGGTTATATAGGCAAAGGAGTGGAGGAAAGGGGGGAAAATCAAATTCAAATTCCCCTCCCCCCAAAAGACCCCCCCTCCGGATACAAAATCTGGGGGGAAAAGGAGGGTGCAGCTGTAAGGAGCCAGGTGTGAGAAACATGGCCGGCCAGGGTCAGAGGGTTCAGGTGGCCGGCCGGCCACCTCCCCTGGCCGGCCGGCCAGGGTCAAAAGGGTCAATGAGAATTAGTGGTCGGCCACTCCCAAAAGGTGGCCTCCCATGTGTGCACAACACAGATATATGGAGAAGACCCTGAAAATGTGAACCAGGACAGAGAAAAACCAACTTTTTCGAGGGGTTCAAAAGGGTCAGGAACAATTTCTGGCCGGCCATGTCATATTGGTGGCCTCCCAGGTGTGTACAACATAAATATGTGGTTGAGGGCCAAAGAAAGTGGCCCGGGAATGGTCAACACCAGCTTTCTAGCGAGGAAAACGGGCGACGGAGAGCGATGAAAGAATAAAGCTGGTCCTTAGAACAATTGCTGGCCTCCCACCCTTCTACGACCTTTATACCAATGAAAATAAGGTCCCTGCCAAATGGACCCAAACTGATGCAAAACGAAGGTTCGGGGGCCGAAACACGCAGCCCGAGGCCCCGAAAACTGACTGTTAAGCACCAGAGGTGGCGTTTGGCCACGAAGTTGGTCTCTCGAGCCACAGTGTCCCTCAAAAGGGAGCAAATAAGATGCATGCCAAAAATCGGAGCAAACGAAGGTGGTTAAGCGGTCTCGAACCGAGGCACACGGCCAACGACTCCGAAAAACCGGAAACCAGGCTCCAAATGGGAAAAAATGGCCTACGACCATGAAACGTAGCCTACGGCCATTGAGAGATGGTCTACGAGACCTCTCCCTCCCTTCGGGAAGAGAAAACAGAGCCTGGTTCGCAAACCGAGGCAAAGCACAGAAAAGCTCGGAAGTTCGGAGGCAAGGCTCGCAGTCGAGACTCTGAAACCTCTGAACGAGCACGATATGTGATATCACCAAGCGCTCAATCGGTGACGTCTGAGTCTTAAGGTCGGTCAAAAATGGGGTGTCTACACTTTAGCATCTTGCATGTGTATAAGTGTTAACATGACAACATACTTGCCATGAGGCTAATTGCTTATGTGATATAACTGCCTGAATGCCTGTGGGTGAAGGTTGGGTTACTTGAATTGGGACGATTCATTGAAATCCGTGTTTTAGCCTACTCGCGAGTAGCAAACTTCAAACCACTTCCAAACAAACGGATATGCGATGCTTTGTTCCAAATTAGGCGATCTAGTCTATACTTGTGTGTTGTGCGCATCACATAGTTATTCTAGCTAATTAACCGGAATAAGAGCGCATGTGTTTTCAAAAACTAGATATCATGTATAGTACAAGCCGATCTTTGATCGGGCGAGCCGGGGTGCTCATAGATGACCTTCCCCAATCGTACCCAAGTTCCCAAGTCGAGGCAACTTTGGTGATGATGGACACGTGGCCTTAGGCAAGGAGTCAAGGTTTCCTAAATTCTCCCAAAATAAAATATTTAGGTGGCGACTCTGTATCTGGCAAAGCAGTCCATGTTTGGCACTTGTTTCTTAAAAATTAGTTTTCCAAAACGATTTGCCGGATTTGGACTCTTTGGTGATTTATCGGTCTCGCATTGCACTTTGCGGGATTAGATTCAAAACCGTGACATTTGAGTCCGAACTGTAGTAGCAAAGCCCAAGGAGGCGCGTCTACATTGGGTCGTTTCCTGCTATCACATTCTGCTTGTGGGTCCGGTCTGTTGGGCCTAGTTCTTGGGTGAGCGTTTCATGCGCCAGATTATGGACGTGCCGGACCCGGTCGCCCCGATGGCTCCACCAGAGTCTATGCGGTCCACAGAGAGCTTATCCATTAAGGAGGTCATCCAGTTCATGGTAGGCCTTGACGTCGACTTCTTCCGAGCGGAGGGTGACTATGCAGATTTCTTCCTGACACACTTAATGCCACCCCTGATGGATGTTCGTGGAGATGAGGAGGCGGGGGCTTCTGCCACGAGAGCGAGGCGCAGAGTGCCCTAGGTGAGCAGGGCCCAAGGCAGAGGGGCTTCCTAAGCGGGGCGGAAGGCTAATTGGCCAGAGCTCTCCACTACGCTGACTTGCTGGCAACACACAGGGGAGGCCTACTAGATCTCGATTGAGCCTGCAACAGCTGGTCATGAGCTTGTCGGGGTCCGAGGCCCGACTCCGGTATGAACCACACTTTAGCACTTGCACTCCATATGTTATTTCAGATATATCTATGGCAGATACTAATCATTCAAATACATTTGCAGGCATCGATCGAGTATACAGGAGGCGCCCTCGAGCTGATAGCCTCGCTGATGGGTATGATATAGAGGAGAGAGACGCTGCTCAGCCTCTACGGTGTTCAGGTAATTTCTTCAGTTTTCCATTCCGAGCATCAACTTTCCACTGACACACTGACACTGACATTGAAAATTTCCCAAACAACACTGATACATTGTATTGATAGACCACATTTGACACACTGCACTTGCATACTGTATTCACACTGTATCTGACTTCTGCATATACTCATTCTGCATACTATGCTTGCATCTGATACACATGTTGTAATTGATACGAAATAGCTGTCTTTTCAGATCCCACCCATACCGACGACAGGAGCTGTAGCACCTGCACTAGTAGTACCTCCTCAAGCAATAGGGAAGAGAGAGAGAGAGATAGATTCCAGCACGAGGCCGAGGCAGAGCCAGAGGCACCCGGACAGTAGCAGCCCTTCAGAGCCCATTCTGAGTGATGATGATGCTGAGACGAGTGACTCTGAGGAGGCAGCAAGTTAGCACTCAGAGTCATCTGAGAGTGGAGATGATGACGTCGGCTCGGGTTTGAGAGCGGGGGTGATGCCGAGGCGAGCTCTGAGTTGAAGAGCGGAGATTTCTCTGGTTCAGACTCTGGTCTAGATTCAGTCAGCGGCGCCGACGGAGACAGTGGCCCTGAGTCCTCTCCTCCGAGGAAGAGGACGAAGAGGGCTTCTCGGGCCTGAGGCATCCAGCACTGATTTATGTATTTTTGCTTAGTTTCTTTTTGTTTATAGTTTTTAGCACATTGTGAAGTTTCAGACAGGTTTTATTTGCTTTAAAAACTTGTACCGCTCTTTTGTAAAAACAACCATGATCGGAATGAAAACCAGTTTTTATTTGAAAAAGTGTTGTATTTTGCATCATGAGCACCGCATTGCATGAAAATGAGGTTGAACTTGATAATAAAAACTAAATACTTGTATTGCCACAACAGTCTTAATTGGGTAATGAACCGACCAACAACTGAAATAACAAAAATATACAACTCGATAACAAGAAATGTCAAATACAGACCACGTCACCAAATTCAAAGTTGTCACTTAATCTTTTTGTGAAAACTAGGAAATCCTGGCTCGTGCCAATGTAGGCCATTGCCCGTCACAAATAGAAAGTCTGGCTCAGGAGCTTAGGTATGAGGGGCGGAAGGTTATGAATTGAACACCCTATCACAGATCGGCCTCTACTAACTCTTGATATGAGATTCATTACCAAAATATGCTCAAATCCCAATTATTATTTACTATATGGAGCAAAAAAGTATGGACTGAATCACATACTTTGGAACATTTTGATCTCTTGTGATTTTGAAAGGAGCAACTCAAAAGAAAGAGAATGAGACTCACATGTAAAGAGATCAAAACAATTCCAACTTCGGTAAAATAATCTCCAACCAATGAGCAAACAAAGAGATATCTCAAGTAAGCACATAGGCTCATGGTTGCATGCTAAACATAGTAAAGAAAGAATGCACAAACGAGATGAAAAGATAAAAGAAGCTCACCTAGTGCTCATCAACACCAAACTAAGTCCAAAAGGGTTAGAAAACATGCAAGATCCAAGATATAAAGAACTAAATGCAATGACACTCATGAAATCATATGTCATGTGAACCATCTCAAGCATGGGAGTATGCACAAACCACATAGAAGCAATTAAACTAAAAGATGCAATGAATTGAGCTCAATATGCATGAACATTGATGCCAATCATAAATAAAATATGATAAAGAAAACATGATGTAAGGTATCATATGGGAAACATGAATAAATAAAAGGGAGAGAGAGAGAGAGAGAGAGAGAGAAGAGAGAGAGAGAGAGAGAGAGAGAAGCATGCATGAGTAAGAAGGAGAGAGATAAAGAGACAAACAAATCAAAATAGAAGCTATACGAAAAAGAAGCTAACTAGCAAGATAATCAAAGAAGCAACAATGAAAGAATCACAAGAAGCTATATCTATTAATTCAAAAGAAGCTACAACTAAAACGAATAAAAACTAGAAATCAAAGATAAATGCGATGAGTCTACTCTCTTCATCATAGAAGTTAACATGAGAGTAAATTCTTCCATACAAAGGTAAAAGATGTAAGTAAATGGAGCGAGTTTGCCTCCTTAATCATGGAAATAAACATGAGAAGTGTAAAGTCCCTCCAAAATATCAAGTGAAAAAGTGGAAACAAGATGAGATGATTCCATTCTTTTCATCACAAAAAGAAAAAAAAAGAAAAAAAGAAAAAAAGAAAAAAAAAAAAGAGACATAAGAAAATGGAATTCAGCATGATCATATAGGCCTTCCAACAACAAGAATGAGTAAACTCTCATCATCACAAGAGTGAGTATGAAAGAGTAAAACTCCTCTACCATCAAATTCAAAGGATCAAGAGATAAAGAATGAACTTACCCTCCTCATCATGATAACAAACATGAGTGGATAAATTCCTTCAACATCTAATGATAAAGAATATATGGCCTCTTACAGACATTTTATGGGATACCTAGTTTGATTTTTCTACAACCTCAATGTTGACATAGAACTATAAAAGATTTGGACCTATCATTATGGCAAAATCAATCTTTTTCACTTCCAAAGAAGAATTCATTTACTGCTCTATGTCACCATCCCGAAGAAGCAAAACCACAAGTAACCCACCCAACGTTGCTCTATGTCACCATTACGGTTGCCAGTTTCAATCCCTTGCCTAAACATCCGCCTACCAATCTAAAGAGGCAACAAGTGAAACACCGTTTGAGAAAAATAAAACAAAGCTATGTTTCCAAATAAATATGGTACCTTTCAAACTCTTTGATATAGACATATCAACTAATATATAACTGATATATAACAATACCTCTATATTCAATATTTCAGAGAGAGAGAGAGGAATCAATATTTCAATAACAAAGCACAATCAATGAAAACAAAAATCATCCAAATTCCATATCAATGATGTAAACTCTATTCAATGAAATATACTCAACTGAATCATAGGCTTAAACCTAAAATAACTCCATACAATAGCGAAAAAAAGTTTATTATCAACAAATTATATAATAGATATAGTCATCACTGCATTAACAAATCTTCATCTAGAAACATACATATTCAACACCAAAAATACATCTAAAATAATTTAAAACACAAAATCAAAACCTCAATTTTTGAAATGAACTGACTTCAAGATAATTTGAACTTTATCTTGGTTGAAATTTTATTCAACTTAATACTAGAAAAAATTGTTAGAATCAACCTAAAATCACTCAAATGGAGAGAGAGAGAGAGAGAGAGAGAGAGAGAGAGAGAGAGAGAAGAAGAAGAAGAAGAAGAAGAAGAAGAAGAAGGGACCGAGATGTAGAAAGAGAAGAAAACCTAAGGTTTTGATACAAATTGATAATGAGAGATCCATCCATGACAATGTGTAGGCCAATCGAACAAAAACGAGAATTACGTGTTCTTCATAAATCTACAATATATATACATCTATATGTAGGGATATATATATATAGAGAGAGAGAGACACACACACATCAAATATGTAGAAAAATTGAAAAAGATAGATCTACAGTATATTGAAGCTTGTAGATCTCAAATTTGATTTGGAGCTTGAGATAGAGAGAGCGAAGTTTTGCGATAGAGCTTGAGATAGAAAGAGAAGTTTCTTTGATGATGAGAGATGTGATAACCCCACTATGTAATATACTTATATTTATTTAATTTTGAATGCTAATTATGTGTTTGGTGTGTAATTAGTTCATGTTTGTTCATTTGATGAATTACCTATTGTGATTTCTACTTTAAACATGAAATTGAAGGCCTTAATGACTTTAGACACCAAAATTGATAAGTTTAATTAGCATATCATAATTTTTAGAACCTTTTGGGAAGTTTGATTAAAAATTGATTCAATTTTGTAAATTAAGTTTTGATTAATTAACTTAAGTTGTAATTACTTAGCTTAATCCTTAATTAGCATCCTAAGCTAATCACATGTATATATTTGAGTTATGGAGAGCTAAATGGATGGTTTTGAGCTCAAATCTGCTGGAGAACACTTTAGTGAGTGAGAGAGAGAGAGAGAGAGAGAGAGAGAGAGAGAGAGAGAGTTCAATTTTAGAGAGACAAAAAGCTTGAGCTTGAAGAATTTGCTAGGAGATTGAAGAACTAAGGAGAGGAACTCAAGTGTTTGCTAGAATAAGTGTAATTCAAGGCTCTAGGTATGAAATTCAACCTCAATTCTTGATGATAACTCACCTAGCATATGAATTCAAGAAGATAATGAGATTAAACACAAGAAATAGCTGAAGGATGATGAAATTGGAGCCAGAACATACATGCATGCATCAACATAAAGAGTTTCATCATTTTGAGCATGAGGTTTGTTATTTATGTTTGAATTGAGAGTTAAATATGTTTGAATTGAGAGTTAAATCATTCATGCATTCATAATTCAAAGAATTTTCGAAATTCAATTTCATGTTTTAAAAGTTCTAGAAGAAGAATTGAAACAAGTTCATACATGCATGGAGGTTTGAGTTCTATTTGTAAAGAATTTATGAAGTTTTAAGCTTGAATTTTGTGGAAGTCAAGAAGATTTGAGCTAAGGGCTTGAAATTGACTACATTTTTTTTTTTGATCGGCAAAAGAAAACTTTATTGATGAACCACATATAGAATACATGTGATAGACAACATCAATAAAGAGGAGCTTGGAGCTAGATTAAGCTCCAACCTCCTAGTTGGTGAGAGACCAACACAACAACAAAAAAAAAAAAAAAACAAAAGAACAACAACCACCTAATTGACAGCAACCACCTCATCCGAGCATAACACACCAGATCAATTTACACCCATCCATCACAAAAGCAAAGCAACATACAGCATCACAAAAAACAGCAGTCCAGATCAACTATATTCATGTTTTTCAAGTATTTCTAAGTGTTTGGACAAGCCACACAATAGTTTTTGCTTTGGGATTGAGTTTGGTGCGTTTTTCTTCATGTTTTGAAAACCTAGAATCCGGTTGCATCGCTCGAGCAATGAAGTCACCAATAGAGCACACAATAACTGCTTCTAGTATTTTTGCAAAGTATTGCACATTGCTCGAGCGACCAAGAGACCGGTCGAGCGACCTCAATTTATTTTTCACATGGCTCAAGCGACCATCAAGCATAGATTTTGAGCATTCAGTACTTTTGCAGACCATGCAAACCTCTTGAGCGACTGAAGGACCGCCTGAGCGAACTATCATGTTTCAGCATATTTTGAAAAGTTATATTATGTTCATGTCTTCATTCTCATATCTTTCTGAGTATTTTTAAGCATGAGTTGAGCCTCCCAAATGAATTAATGAGTTAGAATTGGACTTAACGGAATTGGATAAGTTAAGAATGATTCGATTAAACAATGTGTTCCAATATGAGTATGTGTTTATGTATTATGTAGGTTGATCCACAGAGACGTGTCAACAATCTAATTGCTATGAGTAATATCTTAGTAAAGATACTTTCTTATATGCTATTTTCTAAATGTTTCCAATGTGGTAAACTTTTCTAAAATTATGATTTTGTGAGTATGAATGAACTTCTATCTGTTCGATCAATATGATATTTGTTAATGGAATTGATTAAGTATAAGGGTCTGTTTGGTAACGTTTACGTTTTCAGTTTATATTTACAAAAATTTTATAAACTGGTTTTTGTTTATTTGTTGTTTATTTTTAGAAAAACATAAACTACAAACGCGTTTGGTAATTGACAAAATGTTTAAAAAATTTTAAAAATATAAAAATGAGTGAGAAATGGCAATGGTGGCAAGTGGCGGCAAGTGGCGGCGAAAGATGGTGGTGGAAAGTGGTGACGGTGGGTGGTGGGTAGCGGGTGGTGGTGGGTGGTGGCGGGGGTTGGTGGTGGTGGATGGTGGTGATGGGGGGGGTGGTGGCGGTGGTGGGTGGTAGCGAGTGGGTGGTGGTGGTTGCGGGTGGCGGCGGCAGGTGGGTGGCGGATGGCGGGTGGTGTGGGGGTGGCGGATAGGTGGCGGTGGTGGTGGTGGGTGAGTGGGTGACGGTGGTGGTGGCGGGTGGTGGTGGCAGGTGGGTGGCGGGTGGTCGTGGATGGTGGCGGGTGGGTGGTGTGGCGGGTGGTGATGGTGGGGTGGTGGGGTAACGGTGGCGGTGGTGGTGGTGGGTGGTAGCGAGTGGGTGGTAGTGGTGGTGGGTGGTAGTGGCGGTGGGTGGCGGATGGCGGTGGTGGTGGTGGGTGGTGGTAGGTGGGTGACGATGGCGGGTGGTGGGTAGGTGGTAGCGAGTGGGTGGTGGTGGTGTGGTGGTGGTAGGTGGGTGACGATGGCGTGTGGTGGGTGGTGGTGGCAGTGCGTGGTGGGTGTGTGGTGGGTAGTGGCAGGTGGGGGCTGGTGGTGGCGGTTGGTGGATGTGGTGGGAGGTAGATGGTGAGTGTGGTGGTGGGTGGTGGTGGCGGTGGATGTGGTAGTGATGATGGGTGTGGTGGCTGGAGTGCGGGCGGGTGGTGGATGGTGGTGGCAGGTGTGGTGGTGAGTGGTGGTGGCGGGCGGTGGATGGTAGTGACGGGTGGGGGTGGTGGCGGTGGATGGCAGGTGGGTAGTGGGTGGTGGTGTGGTGGCGGCGGAGGGGGGTGGTGGTGCGAGGAGTGGCAGGTGGGTGGTGCGGTGGTGGCTGGTGGGGTGGTGGATGGTGATGGCAGGTGGCTGGTGAGTGGTGGTGGCAGGTGGTGGTGGGTGGTGGTGGCGGAGGGTGGTGGTGGCGAAGACGGTGGTGGAAAATGAGTGGCGGGTGGTGGCTAGTGTTGGGTGGTAAAAAAAAGAAAAACTCAAAATTCAAAACGGAAACACATTTTTTGAGTTTATATTTTTTGTCCAAATTTATAAACTGAGACCGCTGATTTATAAATCAAAAATTTACCAAACAAGTTTTTATTTGAGTTTTTTAAATTTTTGTAAATATAAACAGAAAACTGAAAACGTAAGTGTTACCAAATGGCACCTAAATGTGTGAGATATCTGATAAGGTGTTCTATATATCTGATAAGGTGGATCCAAGGTCATTCTGATTATTTGATAAGTCGATATCTGTTATGTGTTGACCAAATGGTCATTATATAACTGTAATCAATTGGACACAAGGTCATTCCGTTAAGTTATGTTATGTTCTGCTATGTACATCTGTTATATGTTGGACCAGAGGTCGTCCTGTCATGTATTGGTCCAGAGGTTGTTCCGTTATGAAGGAATGTGATGTGAAAACAAATATGTTTATGTAATAGAACTCATTCATGTAACCCATTTACTTTGATGTTATTCATTGGGCTCTAGCTCACTCCGTTATATATATATCTAGGTAAGCAGCGAGATGTCCAGCCCTAGTGAACTTGTGGAAGATCACCCGTGTTTTGTGAAGTTAGCCAAGGGTGACTCTCTGATGAGGCTTTTGTCTTTTGTTTTTGTTAATCATGCTTAACCATCTTTTGATTTCAAGAAGTTTAAGTTTTGTAAGTTTATGAATGATACTCTTATGTGACAGTCTTTGATTATGAAGTCATGAATGAATGGACGTATATTTGTACAAACGTATTTTGAATGTGGGTTATTAACTTAAAGTATTCCGACATGTCATGTATGTACAACTCAATGGACAATTTTTATTCATAACATTATCATACTTCTTCTGGCCCCATATATATAATTATATTTCGAATTTGTGTTTGAGGTCATAGATAATTTCATGATTACTGGACAGTTATGATCCAAACCTCTAGGAATAGGTTCGGGTCGTGACAAGAGATCCATCGAGTAGCGAAGATTGTGTATTTGGAAAAATGAAAAAAACAGGTCGTGTATTACTATACACACCCTTTGAAAGGGGTGAATTAATGCACCCCTAATTATGTTTTTTTTTTTTTTAAATTTTGACACATGAGATCTTTGGTTATGCCTCATGTGATATTTAGTTATGAGATTTTTTTAAATATTTTAGTTATGACTCAAAAAGTATGGAGTTATGTCATTTTCTTCTTTATTTATAAAATGCATATGATAGACACCCTTTGAGGAGTGTGTACTATAGTCTTTCCCAAAATTGTAACTTTTATTATAAAAATCATAACTTTCTTTACAAAAAAATAACTTTTTTAATATGTACACCATTCAAAAAGATGCACGTTGTAGATTTCTCCTTGGTTATAGCTTTCTTTCTTTCCTTTATTATGACTCAGAAGTATAAAATTATACTATTTTTTTCTTTAGTTATAAGGTGTATATGGTACACACCTTTTGAGGATTGAAATACAAATTCTACAATTCAGATTTCATATCATATACCCCAAGAGCTAGCCAACTAGCAAGTACATGAAAGTACATAGTGCTACCAGGCAGGCTATTGATTGATTCTGAAGTACCTACACAATCAATCCTTTTCGGATAAATGAATAATTAAACAAATATATGGTGCAACGAATGCTTCTGATAACAATAAATACAACCCAAAAAAACTTGAACAAGAATGCTTCAATGGCAAGCACCGGATGCTTCCGAACGGTTCTCCACTATTCTTTAAAAGAAGATTGGTTAGAGTTTATTCAGACTCTACTAAGCACTTGTTCTTCTTCCTCTGCTTGTTCATCATTGTCAACTTGATCCATATCGCTTTCCTCGACATTGATACACTTGTACCACTTTGCACAAAAAACATAGACCACAAGATCAGCAGCAGTTAAGGCAGCAATTAGGAAGTAAAATCGGTCCATGTGACCATTATTTAGATCCTCCGGTATCCAACCTGGTTTATCACCTCTTGCTGTTATTCCCATTACCACGTTAACAAGCATACTACTCACATAATTCCCTAGAGAAATTGATGCCATGCAAAGTGAGCTTCCAAAACTCTTTATCCCATCCGGTGCTGCTCATTGAAGAACTCCAACTGTCCTACATACATGAATACCTCTGACGCCCCTACGAGCACATATTGAGGTATTTGCCAAAATATGCTTAAAGAGCTTGAATGGTTACCAGGGATCACATTTTTTAGCCTTGCTATCTCAGTGATACCAGCTGCAACCATGGCTAGCATTCCAATAAAAAGGCCGATCCCCATTCGCTGAAGCTCAGTTAAGCCTTTAGGGTTTCCGCTAAGTTTGCCAGCTACTGGCGCTAGGATGTGGCGGTAAATGCCGGTGCAAATAAGGACACTACAGATATCGAAAGCGGACATGCTTGCTGCTGGAAGATGGAAATTTCCAATTGTGGAATTCATTACCACGCCTTGCTCGACGAATAGTGAAGCCATTTGAGTAAAAACAACTGAGTATATGATAGTGCATAGCCAAATGGGTAACATTCTTATAATGCATTTGGATTCTTCTACTTGAGTAACTGTACATAGTCTCCATGGGTTTATTGGTTCACCCTGATCTTTCTCTGTCAAGGTTGCTGCCTTGTCAAAACACCTGACCATGCATCATCCATGGAACATCATATAAGCATCAAATTAATAAATGAATATGTTCCTATTAAGAAACAAGCAAACAACAAGAAATCCAACGTTTATTCTAGGCCAATGATTATTATATGAACAATGTTAACCTCTTTTATAACGAGGATAGTCCAATGCATGAGGCTCATGCAAAAGTAGAGTTTGGTGAATGAAAAATGTATGCAGTCTTATCCCTTTTTATTGAACAAGCCACCCTCCAATGTTAACCTCTTTTACCACAAGATTATTATGGTAATTAATTTATATGAAGGTAGAGTGTTCCATTAAAAAATATATACATACATATATATATATGCGTGTGTATATTAAAAATAATAAAATAAAATAAAAAACAGCAACAACTATAATGTAATGAGAAATTTGAATACTCACCCAAATTCATCGCTGTGAAGAATCTTCCTGCTTCCTTTAATTGCAGATTTTGATCCTTGTAACTCATACAATTCATTCTTATCAGCTGGAACTACATTCCATTTCCTAGTTGCAGCAACAAATACTTGAGTGACACGAGGCAAAGGGTTGCCACATGGCTTAACATACCTATATCCACGGGATCCCAATAGAAATGACAGCAGGGCTACAACAGCAGATCCTGTGGATACCCAAAACCCCAGTGTCCATCTACCATTATCCTCATAATAGACCATAATGGTATTTGAGAAGAGAGAGCCAACATTTAGTGCAAAGTAGAAGTAGCAAAAGAAAGCTGCTTTTGAAACTTTTTCTTTAGGATTTTTCTCATCAAATTGATCTGCTCCAAAGGTTGCTATGGTGGGTTGATGTCCTCCATATCCAAAGGCCACTAAGTAGATAGCCAAGTAAAATAGGGCAGTGCCTATTGAAGAAGTGGGTATGCAAATTTGTTTTCCATCACCACAACCTTCTGGTTTGAGCAAGAAAAGCCAAGAGACTAGAGATAATAGAACCAAACCCTGATTAAAGTACCTAGCTTAATTAGTTAGCAATTCCAGGATTAAAGAAATGTAAATTCAATTCTCTGGTAGTTAATAATATTACCGCCACAAAGATTAACTGAAAAAGGGCACAAGTTAGGTATCGACCCCAGTAGGAATCGCTGAGGAACGCTCCGATCAATGAGCATAAATAGACAGTCCCAGTCCATTTGCTGACATTGTTGGCTGCACTGGCATTGTCTTGTCCAAGGACTCTGGTTAAGAACAATACCAAGTTCACACCAACACCAAAAAAAGCTAGTGTTGCAAGGGCTTGATTTGCTACACCACATAGGAGAAGAAAATTTTATGTTTAACTAGCACATTAACTAATAAAAAAATGCTACAAATTCAATTGTCTTTTTTATAGAGAAGTTGCCAACACTACATTCATATTGGTGGAGCGTTGTGTCCAGAATGAACGCAGTGCTAATAGCACTGCATTATGTTACCTTTAATGGAAAATTTTGTATCCCTAGCTATGGTTATTGTTAACTAATATGAACTTCCACAACCAAATCAAATCAAACCAAACCAGAATCGCAAACCATATGTCCTAGTCAATTGGCGTCTGCTACATGAATAAAGGATCATTTTGATTACCTAGTAAGACAATTGCATAGTTCCAACCGCCTATGCTTTTTCTCTTAACGCAGCCCGCATTACTAAGGGACCTGCTCATCGTCTCTGTTCATTAATCTCACTACAGTTTGTTTCTTCATGTTCTGATGTAAGGTGAATATCTTCTAGTCTCTCCTGTTTACAAAATGAAATCATCATTTGTAACAAGTTAAAAACAATGTATATATCATATTCTCAACTATTGTAATAGTTTCATTAGACTAAGAAGTTGGTATATAATAAATCTCTCCTAATCTAATACTAGGTAGTCATCAAGTGTCTACTTAATATTCTTCACGTGGGCTCCCAAGAAAATTATCCAAATATTGCTTAGAATTTCTTTTAGTCATCCGATGAGGATCCAACTACTCAAAAAGAAACATAAACAATAAAAAAAATATCTTGGTGAGCCTGGAATATGATATTGAGGCATGTCCTTAACTTGTTCACTCATCATAATCAAGAAATAAATAACTAGTTTAGGAAAAAACATTCAACATATTCTCTGTAACAATGAAACAAGAATAAATGGTTGAAACTATGCCCAAAATAGGAAACATGAAGGTTACTTTGGAAACTAAAAAACATTTAATAATTATTGATAAAATGCACAAATATATGAAGAACTATGCTTATGTTAGAAATTAGGAGAGAAGAAATAGTCCCAAAGTCCATTAAAAAGCACATTTGGGGCAAAATATAGTCAATAGGAACAAAGTAAGAGAACTAGATAGATAAAAGAGCATCCAATAGAAACAACCAAAACTATGCAGCTCCCAAATCCAGCCCCATAATTTCAGAATTTGATCCTACTAAATAATAAATTTTGCTATATCTTTTTAATTTTTTGGCTCTAAAAAAAAAATTGTTAATTTCCAACCTTTACCACGATCTCATTGGTGGTGTTAAGAGAATCCATTGGATCAGTTTGAGGTTTCCTCTGAAAAATAACAAGGAAAAAAAAATTAGTTAACAATGGAGGATGGTTACGAAGAAACATGTTATCATACGATTTTTTCAGAAAATGAAAGTTTTAAGGCCATGCTTGTGCAAAGTATATCAAAAAAATCTTTTAACTACAGTGGAAAATTGTAAAATTTAAGAGAAATCATGATTTTATACATGATGACTCCACCACATACAACAACACAACATAGACTTAGAGCAACAATATAATATTGTAAAATGAAAAGATGTTGCATCCCATGATACATACTCCCAATATTTCAAAAAAAAAATAAAAAATTTGCGTGCACGAGGTCCTACTAAAGCAGGGTTTGGGGATGGCAAAATCTTCCAAACTTTACTCTCATTTATAAAGAGACTGTTTTTGTAACTCGAACTCATGCAACCAACGACTTTAATGACAAGCCTTACTAAATTCATTAAAAAAAAAAACACAAAAAACACACAAAAAATAAGTACTGCTCACAAGAAGAGAACTCACAAGAAGAGAACTCAATGCAAGGCGATTAACATTGGAAAGCTTGAAAAGTGTGGTTAAAAGAAAGTTGGCAAAGAAAAGATTGGGATGAATGGTGTGAGAGCAGAAGAATATATATATATATGACAACATGTAAGGGGAGAGAGAGAGAGAGAGAGAGAGAGAGTCATTGACAAAACTACCTTTTCCATGAAAACAAATATTTATTTATCAGAGAAATATATGAAGAAAATACTGGTGGAAGGAAAGCAAAGAAAGGCTTGCATAGGAGAGTAGTATGCACCACAAACTAGATCATAAATCTATTCAATCACTCTGTCTCTCTAATTGGGATTTTATTACCTCATGAAAATGATACCCTCTCTCATTCTAACAGTTTTTCTTCAACAAGTTTTGGATAAATATATTTATTGACGAAAAACTTTTTCTCAATTTCATTTCTGAATTTATGATTTCCTTGACTTTTGATTAATACACATATGTTACTAAGCATAAGAAGCAGGTATAAACAACTTTTTTCGAACAATACACACACATTTTACAAACTAATTTAAATAGGTGAATGCTGTGTGTTCGTGACCTTTTTTTTTTTTTAATGATGAACAGAAGTGTTACAATAATGTCCTGTTTAATTTCATTTGTTGTAAAACAAAACAAGTAATACTAAGTTATTTCATAAATGCTGTGGTTGTAATTCACCTTTAATGGGATCAAATGAAAAATATATTTTTGTTCTAACTGAGAACAATAGAACAAGCTGTCTTCTTATTATGTCAATTCTCATAATAGGTTGGAATTTAAAAAAAATAAAAAATTTAAAATGTTGATTTTTTTTAATCTCATCAAGTTTACTTCTCCCATAAGTCATGGAAAATCAACCCATTTGCATCTTTTGGTATGTTGGGAACAAAAAGCACTGAACATTTTTTATTTTTATTTGATTAGTATAAGAGTAATGTTATATACTAGATCTACAATAAAAAATACATATGAGACTTGCAATCTTTGTGTCAAGTAATAAGAAAATTAAGTTAAAAAATCTATTTATAACATTTTTCTAAAGTATAACTCACATGAAAGTATAGTTTCAAGAATCAAATACACAAAGAAACTTTTGCAAAGAACTTCCAAAACAAGGAGGCTCATGCTATTCACACTCTAGGTAATTCCATTTTCATATACCAATTTTGTTTAGTGCACACTTATTGAACACCTTTTCAGTATATACATTAAAAAAAATATAAATTCTTATTACACATCTATTTATTTCAATAATACTCTCATCTTCCATTTTATTTTGCAAAGAACTTCCAAAACAAGGAGGCTCATGCTATTCACCCTCTAGGTAATTCCATTTTCATATACCAATTTTGTTTAGTACACACTTATTGAACACCTTTTCAGTATATACATTAAAAAAAATATAAATTCTCAGTATACATCTATTTATTTCAATAATACTCTCATCTTCAATTTTATTTTGCAAAGAACTTCCAAAACAAGGAGGCTCATGCTATTCACCCTCTAGGTAATTCCATTTTCATATACCAATTTTGTTTAGTGCACACTTATTGAACACCTTTTCAGCATATACATTAAAAAAATGTAAATTCTTAGTACACATCTATTTATTTCAATAATACTCTCATCTTCAATTTTAAAATCTTAATTTTTTTTTCCATTCACCTACCCTTCCTTCGTCGCTATTGTTAGAACTCTCAATCCTCCATCACCACCATCACTGCCACTCCCTACTTACCCCCTTCCATCGTAGACCTTTACAATCAATTTTGAAAGTGGGTGTTAAATCTTGTATTTTTTAGGCATTAAATATTTTAATAAGAGGTGTTGGTATTTTATTTTAGATAGCGGTGAGATTTTTAGATTAAAATCTAATTTATTTCCTTATATTTATTTTATCTATTTTATGTCCACCTCATTGTTGTTCATCTCTTTTTCAAAATATTTTTTTTTTCCATTCATCATTTTTCTTCCTCACCAAGAAAACAAAAATATCATCCTAGTTAGTAACATAGTTTGCTCCTCTCATTATTGACCAAGATTTTAATCTCCTACTACTCAAGTGAAAGTCCGATGGTTTAAGTGGATTAACTAGCTTCTTCCAGTTTGGCTAATAAGGGTGGATCTTAAAAATCCTGCCTTGGGAGTGTTCTAAGCATCAAAAAAAATAAAAAATAAAATAACATCTTAATTGGCCGACCATCGCTATTCCTTTCTCCATACCTATTGTCCTTTTTGATTGATATACATGCCAACCTTCATTTCCTTCGTCTCATTGTCAATTTTTTTTTTTTAAATCTTTTCTTTGGCTCCAAGTCTCTTTGCCTATAAATTGACTCATTCTGTCAGACTCTTTCATCTCCCTACTTGGGCTCTACCTTTGCCAAATTGTTGTTACAAATATTTTGAGTTTAGTTTGCTAGTATTTAGAGTGAGATTTAGCAATTTTACAAAACAGAAAAATTGTAAATTTTGTCAATTCTTACATACCTTGTGTTAGAATTTTAATTTGCCATTTTTGGGAATTGACAGAGGAAATTGGGTTGAGATAATTTGAGTGGTACGTAATATACTCTCTCTAAATCTGTTTGCAAATTTATTTATTTTTAGTTTTAATTACTTCTAATTTGTAATCCTCTTAATTATTGTGATCATTTGATAAATTCTATAAAATCATTCTATGTTGATTCGTTTGATTATTCTAGTTATTTGATTAAACTCTGTGTAGTTACTTTGTATTTGAAATGTTGATTTGTTGACAAACTGACGTAAAAATGCTCCATACATAGATCGAGTAGATCCTGCTAATAGCTTGCACTGATATGTTTGGATAAGCGATTGTACTTGAGTGAGGTAGGTAAAACCAATCACTGGTTATGTACTAAGTAGAACCGCGTATTTGTTCTTGCACAAGTTATCATATATTAGTTTACTTCTTTATACAATTTGGTTAACTATTTGTTAATTCAATTCGAATCATTTGTGTTATGCCATAATTGTTGGATTTCTGTTGATTATTTTCTATTCGAGCCTTATTATTCTTGTCGTATTATATATTTCTCGAATTAATTTTTTTTTAGGTGCAAAACAATTTAGTGGCGATCAAATTGGAAGTGCTAAAGAGATTATTTGAGTTAGAGTTTTTGGGCCTGCCACTATATATATATATATATTTGGAAACATTTGTGTAATTATTTCGAAGATGATTTGTATATTTGATATTATTAGTTATTGGGAATTGTAAAATTGAGGTTTATTTGATTTATTAACGGCTCAAAATTTGGGGTGTTATAGTGGGTAATTCATAGCGGGGGGTTTGTGGAAGTGCATGGTTCATGGTGGAAGGTGGTCGCAGGAAAATGGAGAAAGAAGCGATAGGAGGGGATATCAAATGAGAGAGGTGGCATTGAAGATGAAGGATGATTGTGGTGTTTTATAATTAAAGTTTGGGTGGAAGAATCTAAGAGTGTTTTCATATTTTTATTAATTCTAGGACAAAATTGTTTCATTCAATGTTTGAAATGAAAAAAAATTGACGTGTGAAAATAGAATTATGCTCTAATTTTGTACAAATTGCATTTAATTATATAAAATTACAATAACACCCTTGAATAATTGATGTACTTTTGCACAAATGTCTATAAATTTTTATTTTATTTTTTATAATTAAAAGAAAACAAAAATAAAATTTATAGAAAACCCCATCATAATGATAAGATAATGATAATTGTGGAATAATTTGAATAGGCCTTTCAATTTCAAATAAATGGATACAAATTTACCATACCATTCTATATATACATATAAATATTTTTTTGTGTTACTTTGATATATTTATGCCAAAAACTAAAAAGGGACTAGGGACTAGGGACATGTATCTTCTCTTATCATACGTTGTGTAGCTAGAATACAGATTGCAAACAATTTCCATGCAGCGGAAGATCACAATATTGCTTTATTTGTGAGTTGTGTGTATCTATATATTTTCTATAATCTATAATCTATACAATTGGTCTATCTTTAATTTTTTTATACATCCAAATTAAAAAGTTACTAAGATAAATAAAAGTGAAAGTTGGTATTTATTAAAATACAATCTATCTCTCTACATGACACAAACAAGGTAGGGGAAGGTTTCCAACCTTTTGTGTGAAATGAAGCCGGATTCCGGAGATGGCGAAGAACGTGTATCAATGAGAATAAGTGGCAACGTAGGCTGGAAAATCACTCGACTCACCGGAAAGCTAGAAAAGCCGGTGAAACCTATTGTCATTTATATGGTGAAGACAAAGTTATACCGAACAACTCCTCCAAAGACCCTTTTCTCTTTTCAAAGTTTTCAATCAATGTGTGTCACTGAATTTCCTTCTCTTTTCATGAAACACAAAACTCTAATATTGTTGCCTACAAGACAATCACTGCACATCACAAGAACTGATAACAAAGAACACCCTGCACATTACTTGCGGATGGAGAAAGATAAAGTTTTTATGTGTTGTTGACAACAAGGTCTGTGCTCATCATTCGTAAAAGTTGTTACTCAAATCAGTTTTGTGTAACGGACTCCAGATAATGCTCCAATTCTTTCTCACATTCTAACCCAATTTTGAAGCATTTTAGTTACACAGATTTCTTATAACTTTACTTGGATCAAAAACACGTTTTTAATTTCATTATTATTTTCAAGATAGGGACCAAGTGACCAAGAAATTCTTATTGGTTTATTTGGACCAACAATTATTTCTATTTTTATTTTTGAAGAGAAATTGGCATGAATTTATAAAAATTTTAAAATTTGTAAATTCACGTAAATTTTCATAAATTTATATAAGTCATCTTACAAAAATATATAACTCAAATCACAAATTATATAATAAAATTGCATCCATACCTAAGAGTTTTTCAAAAGTATATATCCTAGTGCAGAATGATTGACAATGTCACGACAACCAAAAATTCAATAAGATTCCCTCAAATTTATATTAGGGAACTGTAATAACTCCGACCCTAATTAACGCTAATTAGAATGTAATTATGTCTAATAATAATTAAGGAGAAATCTAGAATTAATTGCATGTGCATTGCATGAATTACGTGTTTCTATCTGTTCGGTGTCAAAACATCTATTTGTGTTTTAAACTTTAATTTGTAAATTGGAAGTCTTATCGGCTCCCGATTCCGAAATTGACTAGTGTTTTGGACTAATTAGATTTTATGTGATTTTATGGTAGGTTCAATTAAATTTCGATTTGGAATGTTTAACTCTGATTAAATAACATTTTAATAATGAATCTAGTGTAATTACCATTACGCCATTGTTAGAGGATCTTGTAGGCAACATGTATTGAGCCTATTACACTTAAACAAACATTCTCTTCAGCCATTTCCTTGCTCCCAAAACGATGGAGAGAGTGAGAGTAGAAGAAACTTAGCTGCAACAAGAATTTTGGCTAAAAACTTGGAGAATTGAAGGGTGGTGTGCTAGTTAGAGTCTCTAAGCTTGACATTGAAGAGTTAAGGTAGGAATTCATCATTTCATTCATGCAATTGAACAAGTTTTTGCATATTTCTTGACCCATTGAAGATTAGAGGCTAGATTTAGCTTGAAATTGTGGAATTGGGTAGCATATTATGCATGCATGTTTATACTCTTGCCATTTGAGTTTGTTTTCATCACAACTTGACATGCATGCCCATATTTTTGTTAGAGTCCATGTATTCATCATGTTTTTCCACCAAATTGGCCATTTGATCATGGTTTGGAGTTTTGAAATTCAATTGAGTTCTTGCATGTTGGTTTAGACTTTGTTCATGAAGATTTATGGAAATGATGCTCAAATTGACTCACTCTTGGCCCTTGAATTTACAAATTGGCTTTTGAAACTTGATATACTATGTGTTTAAAGTGTTTTTCCAAAATTTGGGCCCAAGAGGTTGAGTTTTTGGTTGAAGAATGCTTGGTTCGAACTTGGAAGGCAAATCTGGAAATTCCAGATTTGGCTTCCTCCCTCGAGCGAATGATTCCTCGCTCGAGCGAGCACCTTTGTCCAGGGCTCCGCTCGAGCGAGTATCGAGCGGCCATCGCGCGTAAAATCACAGCATCCAATATTTTTACTGTTTCGACAGACCGCTCGAGCGAAGGATTTCTCGCTCGAGCGAAGCCTTTGATTTTGGAAGCTCGCTCGAGCGAAGGAAGGCTCGCTCGAGCGAGGCTCCTATTTTCAGTAACTTTTCAAAAATGTTTTCTAAGGCAATTTTGCACCCTCATTCCATCCTAGGCATTCCTAGGCCATGATTAAGACTCCATACTAAGGGTAAGGGGTTAGGTACACACTTAGAATCGTTGATGTAAGTTTTGTACGATTGGAGAGCGTGTTTCAAAGTGTGTATCCGTGATGTGTTATGTAGGTCACGTGCCGCAATCCGTTTGACCCTCTTGACTTCGTCTACTTGTATCAACGCCCACTGTGAGTAATAACTTTGTAAAGTTATGTTCAATGTTATGTATTTTCAGTATACTATGATACGAAATGACTGGTTCTTGAAAAGCTATGATATGTTGGAAATGAATGAATGAATGTCCAGTTTTCTGAAAAGTATTTGTGGCACCCTTAGTCGATAAGGCCCTCGCCCGGGGGATACAATACCGTGGCATAAGGCCCTCGCTCGGGGGATACAATACCGTGGCATAAGGCCCTCGCCCGGGGGATACAATACCGTGGCATAAGGCCCTCGCCCGGGGGATACAATACCGTGGCATAAGGCCCCCGCCCGGGGGATATAATACCGTGGCTACTTGCGCGCAAGATATGGACCTTTGTGGTTGTTGGTACCAACTCTGTCTGTGGTCTTTGGACCTATCTGATCTGTTAGCTAATAGGTGTACCACATACGATCTTATGCAAAATCTGAATATGAATATGAGCATGTATCTGAACCTATATCTGATTTGAAATCTGATCATGCATAAGACTCTGTTTCTGATATGAATGTGTTTCTGATATAAACTCTGTGATGGACTTCATTCATTAACCCCTTTTACTCTGTTATTATTCACTAGGCTTTCGCTCACAGTTTATATTATATATGTAGGTGAGCCGGCACAAGACCCTGGCCAGAGTTGATGGCCTTCTGTTTCGTTTTTGGTCAGCCACCTGTTGCGCCTCCCGAGGAGGTTCCGCCTGAGGCCTGATGTTGTGGCAGTTTTGCACCTCATGCTAGTCTTTGTACTTGTTTTGTTAAGTTGAATCTTGGGATGTACTTATGTAAATATTTTGTACATATGGGTGTACCTGACTAGTATGTTTAGGTATATGAATAAGTTTTAGAATTTACTGTCCCATGTATGTCATCACAGCTCATTGGACCTTGTTTATTTTACATTATTGCTTCCGCAGCCCCTTAATATTTGTTAATGTGTTCAGAGGCCGTAGGTAATCCACGGATTACTGGCTGGTTACGTCGCTAAACCTATAGGGGCGGGTTTGGGTCGTGACAGGAATGTCTTCCCTTTAATCCGTGATTGGGTTAGAGTATACTATTAGGTCCGTGGAGGGTTACCACGGGTCCCATTTCGATAATCCGAACCGTTCAATGTGTAAAACTCGTCGATTAATATATGCTTGTAAAAAATCACGTTGATCAGATATTGATAGCTATGTGATCAAATTAGATTTTTGTAAGCCGTTTATTTTTCACCGTCCATTTTTTGTACAAAACTAATTTGATCACATAACTATCGATATCCAATCAACGTCATTGTTTATTGACATATAGTACTCGACGAGTTCTACACATTGAATGGTTCTAATTATCGAAACGGGACCCGTAGTGAACTCCCATAGGCCCAACAATACCTTTCAGTCCGTAATTAGACTAGAGGGAAGTCATTCCCTTCATATTAGATTATAAACTGAACAACTCATTTTGATGTTTCCTGTTTTTAAAGCTATATAACTTTTTTTTTCTTTAATCAATATTTGCTCAGCAAACATTATTTTTTTTATTATGAGGGTAAAATTGTAAATTTGATTGGATATGACTTTTTAAGGATCAAGAAAGAACTGAATTTTGTCAGGCAATGTGATTTGTACCCAATATATATATATATATTTTGAAAGCGGTGATCAAAGGGAGTTGGGAATGAGGATGATGATGAAAGTGGCAGCGACAAAGGGGTTAGGGATGTGAAAGGGGGTTAGGGGAAGATTTGAAGAGGGTCGGGATCGACAGGTGTGGAGATGGTTTGGTCGGTGGTTAGAGAAGGCGGAAAATGGGTGATTGTCGACTGGAGATGGGGGGGAGAGAAGAGACGAGGAAGAGAGAGAGAGAGAGAGGAGGAAATGTGGCAACATATGTGAGGAGTAATATTATAATTTTGTCAATTATTTTTTAGGGAGAATTATACTAATAGTCTCTATGGTTTGGGGCTTCTATCACTTTAGTCCATGTCCTTTCAGTTGTGATACATTTAATTCTGAATTTTGAATCTCGTTCCAAATAAGAGCATTGTTGCTCCATTTAAAGGGCAAAGTCATCGTATAACTTATTTTGCATTGGTTAACTAATATATTGTTTGAAATATAATGGCTTTTTTTTTTTTTTAAATGAATAATGTTAGAACTTTTTTTGTTATAAAGTTCTGTTTGATTTGGTTTTCATAATTTATTTTCAAATTTTTTTCTAAAAAATTAAAATTAAAATTGGTGAAAAAAAAATTAAAAAGGCATCATTTTTATATAATTTTATCTTTTGGGAGGGTAGAAATTATTATTTTTTTGATATTTAATTTCGTTAAATTAGTTTTTATTTTTTCAAAAGTCAAACATTGCAACAATTTTGATATAATTATTAAACTAATCCATTAAATCAAAAAATCAAAAACTAAAAATGTTTCATATATTAAACATATCGATTGAAAGCCTAATAATCATCTATTACATGATAACCATATTAAAATATCTGCTAACAACAAATGCAGTCATCTATTACATGATAACTATCAAAAAAATATTAACAAAATCAACCACTCATTACATGATCATCTTCCAAACACATACTAAAAATTAATTTGGTAAAAAAATAAATAAAATAAAAATGTAAAAGATTTTTCATTTTTATATAATTTTATCTTTGATGAGTAGAAATAATTTTTAAAAATTTAAAAATAATTTTTTGATATTTATTTTTGTCAAACTTGTTTATATTTTATTAATTGACGGTTTTACCCTCTAAATGGAGCAAAAATGTCTTCAATAATCATTTTTTTTGGAACGAGATTTAAAATTAATAGTCTAGTGTATCACAATTAAAAGGTCAGGGACCAAAGTGATATAAGCCCTAAACTACGGGAACTGTTAGTGTAATTCGTCCTATTTTTTATTTTCCCTCTTTTTTTTTTGCAATTATTCTTTATTGTTTTCATTTTTCTACAATTTTTCTAAAAAATAAATAATAGAAAAATGAAAATACGGCCAAACAAGAATGTTCCTCAAAGTTTTATCTTGCTCACTATATATATATTTTATATTGTTATAATGCTCACTATACACACTCTATTTTGACTAATCCTAAGATTTAAGCGTTTGAATGCTTCCCAATGATAAAAAGTGTTAAAACTTTGATTTTAGTATGTGTAGACACCTCATTTTTTACTGACCTTAAGATTTGGATGCTCTACGAAAAGCTCCCAATGAAGACACCAAAGGCCATTCCAAGCAATAACTAAGGGATGGAGAGAGAACCAAACCTTCCCTACACCTATTTTGGGCAAAACATTTTCTGAACCCTCAAACTGATTTTCAAAATGTTTTCAAGGCAACTTACATATTTTCATTCATTTTGGCGCTTTTAAGCAGTGTACTTCCAAAACATGATTGATTCGCTTTTTAGAAGAGTTAGCCTAGGAAGCTAGAATGAATGAGAAAACAAGAAAAACCTTTCAAGAAAGTCAGCCGAATAAGTTTCGCTCGGCCAGACAACTTTTCTGCAGCACGCCGAATGATTTTGGCCCGTGGACGCGTGCAAAATCTTTCTTGATCCACTAAATATTTTCCAAGAAACGAGCCAAACAACTTTGATCCATGGAAGCGTCTCTAGGTCTTTTTTTCCTTTACCGGAGCATTTTTTGAGGAAATGCATCAGATTACTTTGTTTTGTTCGAACAAGTCTTATTCGTCGCAACTTGCTTTGACGTCAGCCAAGCAGCATTCTTGTGATGTGTCCCAAGGATCTTGAAATATGTCATCCACATCCATGGGATCTAGAGGTATATTCTAAGCCCCAAATGCCTATAAAATCACCTCCCCTCTTGAGGGAAAATCCAAAATTTTAATCAACATCCCTAATGCCTAATCCTCTCCAATCACTAATCAAATATACCCAAAGAGAGAGTTTGGTGAGAATTTTAGACTACTTTCTATACCTTTGCTTGGATAATTTGATGTTAGAAGACCTCTATTGATCACAGGGAGGTTGGGTTAGAGCTTGTGATCAGTTTGGGCCCTATCTCTACTCATGTAGAGGTAATCCCTACTTCCATTCTTGTATTTTCATTATAAACCTATCTCTACTCTCTTTCTTGATTATGTTTTAAAGATCTTTGGGATTGTTGATTGATTTGCTTCTAACTATCACACCTAGATTTTTATTTTAAATAGTTTTTGGGAAAAATCTAAGTTTTTAATAGCGACGTTTGAAATATTGTTCAATTTTATTGTTTTTGCTTAGACCCTTGAAAGATTTATTCGGAGCCACCACCAAACATAGAGTTTAGGTGTGTTAGGTCACCTAGAAAATAGATTTTTAATGAATCAGTACTTATATATATATATTGTTTACCAATGTGGGGTTTGTTTTATTTCAATAACTCTCGTTAATGGTTTGTGTGAATCAAAAATGAGTTCAGGGTTTTCTATTACGAGTAGGGAAGCAATTAAGCACCCTACATCGCCCTTTTGGTATTGTTTTCCCTATATTTGTTAAGGCCACAGCTTCTCTCCAGTCCAAATCTGGACTGGACGGTGCTGTCCAGCCCTTGGGGGCCCACTACGGATCGTGTTTCGATAATCTAAACCGTTCAATGTGTAGAACTCGTCGAGTACTATATGCCTATAAAAAATCACGTTGATCGGATATCGATAGCTATATGATCAAATCAGTTTTTTATGAAAAAAAATGGACGGCGAAAAATAAACGGCTTACAAAAAACTAAATTGATGATATAGCTATTGATATCTGATCAACGTGATTTTTTACAGGCATATAGTACTCGACGAGTTCTACACATTGAACGGTTTAGATTATCAAAACACGACCCGTAGTGGGTCCCCAAGGGCCGAACAGCACCGTCCAGTCCAGATTTGGACTGGAGAGAAGCTGTGCCCATTTGCTAAAACCTATTAGAGTGCATGAGTTTTGGTTTTGCAATGATTGGTTTACTTGTTTGTTAATTTATTGCTTGCAGAGATGAGGATGTTTTAATTATGAAGTTTATTAATTTGCTTGCAAGCTTGATATGAATAGGTGGTTATTAATATACCTAACCCATTGTATGGATGAGAATGTGTTGATTGCAATGTTTATTAATTTACTTGTGCGTCTGATGGTGAGTGGACGGTTATTGGTATTAATATACCTAGCCCAATATATGGGTAATATAGTATAATAATATATATAAGTTAGTAGTTAGCTTGTCAGAAGTCTGGGCAATAGTATATTTATTGTACACTGTGCTAGGGACATATATAGTGCTGAAAATGTAAATAAAAGACCGAAAAAATGTACGCTAATGTATTTATTATACATTTGGCTAATGGAAGATATATAATAATATGTATTATTTACATATATATAGGATATTGGTAATTAAATGACTGAAATGTAAATAAAGACTGAAAAAGTCTGCGTCGGTACATCTACTATATATTTGGCTAAGGGATGGTATATAACAATAATATGTATTATTTACATATATATAGCACTGGTATTTAAATAACATAAATGTAAATAGAGATAAAAAAAGTTTGTGCTGGTGTATTTACTATACATTCGGCTAAGGGACGATATATAATAATATGTATTATTTACATATATAGAGTACTTGTATTTAAATGACATAAATGTAAATAAAGACCGAAAAAAGTCCGTTTCGGTATATTTACTATACATTTGGCTAAGGGACGATATACAATAATATGTATTGTTTACATATATATGTGGACGTCATGCCATTTTGGGTATTAGACACATTTCCACCTCAAATGTTGTGCCTACTTTATCCCACATTAATAGAGTCACCACTTAATTTTATGGAGAATTAAAAACCTTTAACAATGAAACTAACTTAAGGACTTGATTTGTCATAACTAGAGATTATCGGTTTGGGAGGTAAGGTACAAAAGGGGAATATCATTGAATGAAAACACCCCCATTTTACCCAATTTGAAGATTGACCTTTACTCATTTTCTATTTATGATTTTAGTGTTTAATTATTTGATACAATCCATTTTAAGCCTAAAACCCTTATTACCCTAAAACTATGTGATTTGAATAAAAGATAAATATAATTTATTTTAAATTAAAGAATAAACCCATGTTTTTGAAAATAATGATGATTTTCCATAAAAAAAAAAAGACTTTTAATAAATCATGGTCATAAACTCAATCTAAAATAAATAATATTCATAAAAGCATCCAAAATATATAATTTTGCAAGAAAAGCCACATAACTTGGATTATTGAAAAAAAAATGCAACAAAGACAAGCACGTGCTACGAAGAACAAGGAAATTTATCCAGATGCCCTCCCAAGCATCTTACATGCATTATATTAAAAATATGAACTCTAACCATGTTAATACACAAAATATGATCTTATAACCCGATTAGGCACTAATATGGTGAATATGCAACAAACTAACACGTAATACATAGAAAATCTTAAACTAATATGCATGAATTTACCGGATTAATATACATGGATATACAACAACTAAAACATCCTAGAATAACATGAGAAGTATACAAAAATTATGAATTAAGCCTAACAAAGCCAAAACTAAACTAATCTAACATGATCCCATAATAGTATGTAAACTATCTAACCATTACCTAACATGAACAACATGATAAAAATGATGGAATTAAAAGAAAAGAAGAACAATGCCTCTAGTTTGATAATCAAATTGAAGAGCGCGAGAAAAAAGGTAGGAAACTTGCTCGAATACTTCCCTCAAGCTTTGGCAATGGATTCATTGATTTTCTTCAGCACAAGTTCTACCTTTTGAAGTTGCTTTACTGCTGTATTAGGGTTAGGAATTTCAGAATTGGGGCTAGGTTGGTGTATTTGCAACTTTAACTCACTTGAAAAGCTCTCTAAAATTTTTCAAAGGATTCATCCCTTAAAACGGGAGGAAGAGGGGGTGTATTTATGGGAAAACAAAGGCTTGGGGATTATGAAAGGTTGCCCTAGAGTTCCATCATTGCTAACTAGTGGCGCCTTCCAAAAATCTAGGTGTATTAAAAGAATACGAGCACACACATGGCATATGCGGACGCCCTAGGAATGTGTGCATGCACAAGAAGAAAATGCATCTGTGGCTGCCATTGTAAGGATGTGTGCATGCACAAGGCATGTGCCGACAGAAATCCTTGATAGCTTTTCATATTTTGGGCATAGCTTTCTTATCCGACATCAGATTGAGATGAATCAAGCGGAGTTGAAAAGCTAATTCAAAGAGATCCAATTTGTGTGAAATTGAAATTTCCAAATTTCAACTCTTTCTGGGTGAAAATAGAGCCTCAACACGAACTAACAAATGGTAATTTTGGTAAAAAAAATGATTTTTGGTACGAAAATGGCAATACAACAACTCTAACAACTCCAACCATCTCCATGGTTGAAATTATGATACCTTTCATCATTGGGAATCATTTCAAGCACCAAAGGCCTAATGATCAGTCAAAATGGGTTGCCTACAGTTGCCCCTCTTTGACAGAACTCGAGAAGTCATTGGTGACGGGAATGAATTTTAAAGCTTTAAGACCAGGCCATTTGACAAGGCTATAAAATTTATAGCAGTTCCATACATTCATGCAAATGATCGAACCCATAGGTTGCCTACATATCCTTGATGCAAGGAATCAGATCAGTAAAGTTTGAGAACGGTTGTGCAATAGTTCATACGTGTGTGAGTGTGTGCAACAAGCACTCAAGTATTCATCCAAGCATACAATAGTTGAAGAAGGAGAGAAGACAATACCTCTAATCTGTTTCCAAGTTCTCCATGTGTGTGTATTCTGCGAATACACGAGGAAAGCAAACTCGAAACAATAATACACACCGTAGTGTGATTAGAAATATGCGAAATTATGATACCAAATCATGCCAGTTCCATGAGTTAAGAAGGATCAAAACTTTATCAAATTACCGGATACATGCAATAGTTCTAGAAATATGTACTATGACATGCAATGATATGTACTATGACATGCTATGATCTAGGAGATTCTTCACTTACCAAATATGTACTACGACATGAAATACGCACCAATTGCTAGACTTGTACTACGACAGAGATTACCATATCAAATATGTAACCACGACATCAATTTTTAAATATGTGATACGACATGATGTAGACGCCCCGAACGTCTTGGGAGGGAAAATCCCGTTGTGTTCATCTTGGGCTTACTACAATTCGGACTCAAATTGTCACGGTTCTTAATCTGAACCAAGGAGTCCAAATCCGGCAAATCATTTTGAGAAAACAGATTTTTTTGTAAAGAAGTGCCAAACATGGACTGCTGTGCCAAACATGGACTGCTTTGCCAGATATAGAGTCGCCACCTAAATATTTTTTAAGGGGGAATTTAGGAAACCCTGACTCGTTTGCCTAAGGCCACATGTCCGTCATCACCAAAGTTGCCTCGGCTCGGGAACTTGGGTACGATTGGGGAAGGTCAGCTATGAGCACCCCCTCTCGCCCGATCCGAAGATCGGCCTCTACTAACCATGATATCAAGTTTTGAAAACATTATGCGTTCTTATTCTGATTAATTAGCTAATCTTACTATGTGATGCGCACAACACAAAAGTATAGACTAAATCGCCTAATTTGGAACAAAGCATTGCATATCCGTTCGTTTGGAAAATGGTTTAGAATTTGCTACTCTCGAGTAGGCTAAAACACGGATTTCAATGAGTTGTTCCAACTCAAACAATCCAACCTTCACCCACAGGCATTCAGGCAGTAATATCACGTAAGCACTTAGCCTCATGGCAAGCATGTTGTCATGTTAACACTCACACACATGCAAGATGCTAAAGCATAAATGCTTACCTAGTACTCCGAGCCAAAACAGGAAACTAGTTAGTAATCATATACATGATCCTAGTTCATGTTGAGGTGGCTAATGCATCGCATACAGAATGCAACTAGAATAGGCTCGGCTAATATAAGGATGACATGTGAAATGCGACAACTCGATGCACGTATTCAAGTTCGGAATTGAAATGCTATGCGGTTAGCATGATGCGCCGAGCCCGGTGCATGCAAGACTAATGAATGATGCACGCATGCATAGCATAAGGTATGCTAAATTAAATATGCCCTAATACTAACCATCAAAAGCAAGTAAGTAAAAGGGAGAAAGAAGTGGGGATTGGAAGACATGCACACACGCACCCACACTTATTACAAATTCGCCCTCGCTCGGAGGGACCAAAAGAATAATACAATTTAATTAACTAACAAGCTAATTAAATATTACAGACAATTAACTAGTTAAGCAAATTAACTAAGCTAATTAAGCAGTAAAAATCAACCTCGGGAAGAGGGTCCAATGCATGCATGCTCGGTTTCGCTCGGAAATCCACCACCATGCACAAGTTGCCTCTGTTTTCCCTGCTCTGCTCCTCTGAAAATGGCACAGTTCCCAAGGAACACTCTATGGACATTGTGGAACACCACCGGCCAAGGGGAATGGTCACCGGCCATGGCAGGGTGGCCATCGACCATCTATGGAGCTATCGGCCATCCATAAATGGTCGATCGGCACTTGGTGTAGTCGACCAGCCAAAGCTTCCTGCAGAACCTGTTTTGACAGCAGCAGAGGGAAAAACAAGGCATGGCAATGCATTTCAAGCAATGTTTGCACCAACCACACTCCTTATCATATTCATGACTCAAAGGGGGCATGGTCCTCGACCCTCGGACCACCAATCGCGCATTTCAATGTGTGATGGCCAAAGAGGCCGAGTTGTGCATTTTGATTTCAAATGCAATGCACACCAAAACAAACAAATGGCCCAACCTCTATCACTTGATCAAGAGGCAAGGCATACATGCTCATGCGATGCAACCTAGGCATATGGGCTAGTATGCAACACGAGCATGTGGGCAAGTATACAAGCTAGCAAACATGCAAAGTATAATCATGCAAGCATGCAAAATGCAACATGGACAACATGTTAAGTACAATGCATGCCAAATGCATTACAACCTAAGCATGCAAATGTGTAATGTAATAAGCATGTAACAAGGCCAAATAAGCAACAATACATGAAGCAAGCATGCAACACATGCGAAGGATGGTCTTAAACTAATTTAGGCAACCTTTAAACAAGCCCAAAACAATGGCCAATGCTAAGGAAATGGGGCCAAATGCACATACAAGCATGCATGCATATAAGGTCCAACACTTAAGCATATAGAGACAACTTTTAAGCACACTTAAAAGAGGAACATCATGAGCATATGGCATGCATATTAAGCTTTGAAAAACACATGAGGATGGTGCCAAACCAACCTAAACCAAGCAATCAAAGCATGCTAACAAGCCCAAAGCTTGAGACCAACCAAAGGGCTCAAACCATGGCCATGCCAATCAAGCCTCAAAGGGCCAAGGGGACTCCAAACAGCCCCAATGCAGGTCTAAACAAGATCAAAGACACACCTAGATGGCATCTAAATGGTCTAAACATGCAAGCATACAAAAGGGTCCAAACATAGAGCACAAGACAACAACCTTCTAACACATTAAAGGGGCATCAAATGAAAGCATACAAGCACACCACAAGGACTAAAATGGCATGGTAAGTGGTTCCAAACCACTGAAACAAAGCAAGGATGGCATGCTAGAGGGGTCAATGCTCAAGGCATACAAGGGGGATTACATGGTAGCTATACAAAGCAAAGCATGGATGGCCCAAATAACCAAAAACAAACCTTTAGCATGCTAAAACAAGCATAAAAGCTTCACAATGCCAAGCCAAAAACATGCTAGACACAAGGCTCAAAGCACAAAGCATGTTAAGGCAATTCATGGCATTACAAGACAAGTATGCAAGCTAAGCATGGTGTGTCTAAACCAACTTAAAACAGAGGTAAGACATAGCAAAATACTACCAAATACCTACTGAAACATGGCCAACATGAACTCAAAAATGGTGCTCACACATGAGGCTTAAAATGGCAAGTTGAAGACAACAAGGAGAGGGGGTGGCCCTCTCCTTCTTGGAACCTTAAACCACCATCCTCACCACTGAAATCTCTCAAGATTTCAGTGGTGAGGAGGCCCAAACAAGGTGGTCCCGAAGCTCACCAAAGATGCACAAAATGGGGGCCAAACAAGGCCTAAGAGGGGTCAAACAATCCCAAACAACAAAACACCCTTAAACAACTATTTTAAGCATTGAAAAACAAGACTTTTATTAGTTATATGCAAAGTCAAAAAACAGTTGCAAGATAGTCAAAAAAGCTATGTAAAAATGGGGAATAAAGGGCAAGATCACTCACCCTTGAAGAACACTTCCAAGATCACAAGACCAAACCTCTTTTTGGATCAAAACCAACTCAAAAAGTCCAAGATCAACCCTCTAATGCCTCAGCAACTAAGGGAAGGTGTAATGGTAGGTGTTTGTGTGAAATAGTAAGGACAAACACACACTTAACTCACAAGGGAGAGAGGTATAGAGATAGAATAGACACACACTTCTAACCCTAAAAACCAAACCTCTGGAGCTTTTTTCTCACCTTAGAGGAGGGAGGAGAGGCCTTCTCTTTATAGAAGATCACTCTTGCAAAGCTTACAAAACAAGCTTGGCAAGAGTGAAATCCCTCCATACACGTGTATGGAGGGGGGCAAAGGTGCATGCCAGCTAGCACAACTGGCATAAAAATATCTGCAAAAGAAGATGCACAGTGATCGGCCAGCCAAAAATGCTATTTTGACAAAATAAATGGCCGACTGACCATCTAGAGTGCTGACCGGCCAAACATCTGGCCGATGGCAACAAAACACTGGCCGGTGGCCTCAAGCCATGGCCGGTGATGTGGGGGGATGGCCCACAAGCCATTCCCTGCCCCTTCAAGGCAAAACACAAGTGTTTGGTGCAAAACCAAACACAAAACAGTCGAGTCGAGAGATCCTGAGGCAAGGCGCGTGGCCGAGACCTCCGGGAACTCAAGACGAACACAAACATGGATGATCACCGAGTGTTCAAGTAGTGACGTCCAAGTCTTGAGGGCGGTCAAAAATGGGGTGTCTACACATGAGATATGTACTACGACATTAATTTCAAGATATGTGCTATGACATGAGATATGTATCCTCTCATACTTAAGTTCTCGAATCAAGACACTTTAGTTGTAACAGACAATGGCCTTTGGCACGAGTCATGGGTTTCCTAGTTTTTTAAAAGATTAGGTGGCAACTCCAAGTCTGATGATGTATGTTTGGCATTTCTTGTGATTATTGGTTTTCTATGGATTTGCTAGATTTGGACTCTCATTCGTTTCACATTGCACACTCATGAGACTAGACACTGTTTCAACTTTCAGGCATGCTCGAATACCCTCTGGGAGATCCCATAATTTCTAGTACCATGATTTGATAAATATTTTCTTTCATGCTAGGATTGACCAAGTCAAGTAGGCTGGAACCAAAATAATTTTGTGGGTCCTTTAAAAAACATCTAGTCCATCCAATCCAAAAAAAAGCCCAGTCCAGCTAATTCCAAATAGCCCAGTCAATCCAGAAAAAAGCCCAACCAAAAAAAAAAAAAAAAAGAGTCCATCCAACCCAAAAAAACCTAATCCATCCAAACCAATAAAAAATACCAAGCCCAACCCAGGAAAAAGAACACAAAAAGTCCAAAAAGCCTCCCAATCCAATCCAACTCAGAAAAAGTCCAACCCAATTGCCCAGCTTTACCTAAAAAAGCTGAGTCCCAATCCAACCCATAAAAATCCCGGTCATTCCCAACTTAAAATAAAATAAAATAAAATAAGAGAGAAGAAAAAAATCCAGTCAATCCCAGTCAACCTAAAACCAGTCCAACCCATCCCACTTAGAAAAATCCTAATCCAATTAAAAAAAAAAAAAAAAAAAAAGGCCAACAAATTCAACAAGGTCTAATCTAGTTATGCTCACTAAATTAAGACCAATCAACTTAGAATGTCTAAGTCCAATCAACTCTGCAAGGCCCAATCCAATTCAATTCACCAAGACAAGACCATTCAGGTAAAAAAAAAAAAACCCAACTTAGTTAGCCCATCTAGCCCAATTCAAGTCAAGTGTATCAAATTTGCCAAATGGGCGGACTTACCACTGTTGAGATGATGAGAATGATTGAAGACCTTCAAAGAATTATGGCCAATTTAACCTTCAGGGTTCTAACTCCGTCATTAACTTCATCCTATGTTGGGAATTTTGCACTAAGGGGTCCTCTAATTGTGGGGCAATTTAAAGATAAGATGTGCCAACCCAAATCCAAAGTTGTTATGAAGACTAATGGTGATACTAAGGAGATAGCTCTATGCGACATAGTATTTAAACACACCTTGAGCCTTAATGATGTCGTATTCAATGCAAATGAGCCTTGCATAGGCCTAACCATTGGTTTCCTCGACAAGACCAGAGCAGGTAACAAGAACGTGTTTTGGGGGAGCCATTGATTCTTTTGCACATCTCCGATGGGTTATTGAGGTTTCGAAATCGATAGGTTTGAACAAGTAGCAAATCTATGCAATTCTTGAGAGGGCTATGGATAAAAGTTTTGTTGCTCAATACTAATGTTCATATGGGAGCTTATGCAAAGATGTTCGATGTGGGAATCTAAATTGAGGGCACCAAGAGTCAAAAATTGACAAGCAAATGAAGATCCATCCATGAAAAAAGAGAGTCTATTTGAAACATCCATCATGACTCTAATACCATGAATACTCAGTCGACTTTATCTAATCCCTTTGTCAATACCTCTAGAATCGAAAATAGCCACATACAAAGTCAAACCTTTAGTCGCCCCCGTATGACCTTGTCCAAAGCCTTGCAAATCCTCACACAAAAAGGTCATCTTAAACCCTTGGATTCCCGACCTCTAAAAGACCCACATGTGACACCCCAGGGACATCAGCGGATATAATAACAAAGAAATGTAGGGTTTCGCTAAGGTTACACATTCAAAAGTAAATAATAATACATCAGAGTTAGACATATTACAAACAATATTACCCTAAATCTATAAATTACAAGTAAAGTCAACAAGAGATAAGAATTCCAACATCAATCAACGCCTATCGTAGCTTTCTGAGCTCTTCCACAAAATCTTTGTCGCCAATGAATTCTTCAAAAACTGGCATTGAATTTGCGTCAAAAGAGGTGGATGGAGTTTATGGAGGATTATGATTTTGAATTACATTACCAACCAGGAAAGGCCAACGTAGTAGCCGATGCTTTGAATAAAAAGTCTGTGAGTAGTGTAGTGAATATTGCTATTTGGGAATGGGAGATATTGGGGGATATTGGCGAGTTTGAATTGCATCTTGGCACGTCTAGTGAGCTTCCTACCTTGTTTAGCGTGATTGCACAACCTACCTTGATTAGCAAAGTCTTATAAGCACAACAACATAGCTGAGAAGTGGAGACTATCCAAGAGAGAATCTCCAATGGGAAAGAAGAAAAAGGTTTGAGCATTTATTCCAATTGAAGTGTAAGGAACTTAGACCATTTGTTTGTACCAGAGTCTTGTAGAAAGGAGGTAAATCGAGAGTTTCACCATTTATGCCTTGCAGTGCATTCGAGAGGCTCGAAAATCTATGATGACCTTAGTTGTCAGTTTGATGGAGGGAGATAAAGAGAGATGTGGCATTATTTGTGTCGAAGTACCTGACTTGTCCACAAGTTAAGGTCCAACACCAAAAACCGATGGGTTTGTTGCAACCCTTGCCTATAGCCGAGTAGAAGTGGGAATATGTCATTATGGATTTTGTTGTGGGACTTCCTAGAACTCAACGGGGGTAATGATATCGTTTGGGCAGTTGTTGACTATCTAACCAAGTCTATACATTTCATTCCTATGCGTACATGGGACACAGTTGATTATCTTGCCAAGCTATACATTAAAGACATAGTTTGACTTCGCAGGGTTTCGGTGACTATAGTTTTGGATAGGGATATGTATTTTACGGCTCGATTATGGCTAAGCCATTAGGATGCTTTGGGGACTAAGTTGACTTTTAGCACACTGCCTACCACACTCAGACCAATGGGCAATCAGAGCACACTATTCAAATTTTAGAGGACATGCTTTGGACTTAAGTCCTTGATTTCAAGGGGTTATGGGAGATATATCTACCCTTAATCGAGTTTGCCTACAATAATAGCTTTCAGGCAAGTATTGGAATGACACCTTTATTGAGAAGTGTTGAAAACTCTTTCCTAGTTCCACTTTGAAGCATGGAAAGGGATGTTTCATCCTTATTCCATGAGCAGGGAGATGAGTTGACAAGACTTTTTGAGTTGTTACTTTTGTTCATTTTGGTTGCTCTATGATCATCATGTACTATCTTGTGACTTGATGATTTGTGAGTGAAGCATGCCTACTTCTTCCTTGACAAATTTCATGATAGGAAGGAGGTAAGGAGCATAGCACTTTATTGTGTGTTTATCCAAGTCTTTTCATTTTGCTTTTGAAGCTTATCATGCAACAAATTTGCAATGATTGATGATTTGGGCAGCAAACCTACTCTCTCCTTGAGAATTCTTCATGACAGGAGAGAGAAGGAAGGATGAACATCCTTCGGAAACCTTATGTTTTGCTCTATTTCAATTCTGTCATACCAAGTATTTAGTGGTCGGCCGGCTAGTCTTTTGCACGGCCAAGCAGTTTGGTAGGCCGGCCGACCACAATCTTGTACAACAATGGTGGTTTTTTAGCAAGCCAAGCTAAGGCACGACCATTTTTAATTAGATTCGGCCAGCCTCATTTTGGGCCGGCCTAGCTTCAGAGTGTGCAAATACCAAACTGTTGATTTCAAGAAAAGAGCAGATCTTGAGGCCAAAACAAAATTATTTTCTAGCAACAAACAAATATGTTTCCGGAAGATGTTCTTGGATGTGCGCATGCCCTTTCATTTAATTCCTTTAGATTAGTATTTGTAATTAATTATTTGCTTTCATTTGGACTTGTAATAATTAGTTAATTCCTTTGGTGTTGTAATAATTAGTTAATTAAGACATTCAGACCCTCTTGTGCGAGGGCAAACTTGTAATATTTGTTTGTCTTCCAACCTTTATTTCTTTCTCCCTTTTATTTACATGTTTACCGTGGTTGTATATAATATCATGTTTTCATTTCATATCATTACCATGCTTTGCATCCATTTTGGCACGCATTAAAATTCGACTCATCATATATAGTGTTTTACTACTTCCTAAATGATTATGAGCGCTACCTCATACTTTGAGTTGCTTTACATGTCATGTTAGGATCATGCATTTTTCTAACTATCTTCTTTTCTTTGACTTGCCTCAATTGAGTATTAGGTGAGCATTTTTGCTTAGCATATCGCATGTATATGATTGTTGCCATGTCAAGCATACTACCATGAGGCTACTCGCTTAATTGAAATATCTCTATGAATGCATGTGGATGAAGGCTATTTCTCTTAAGTTGGAATGACTTTAATTATTGTACATATGAGCTCGCTTTTCATTCAAGTAGGACATATTTAAAAACTATTTCAAAATCGCATGAAATCAAAGCATTCCAAAGTAAGTGATGTGGTCAATACTTGTTTGCTTCACATAGTAATGTTAGCATTATTAATAGTCAGAACAAGAGCATATAATGTCTATAAAATTCATATAATGATTAGTAGTGGCCGATCTTTGATCGAGTGAGTTGGGTGCTCAATTCATGACCTTCTCCTCTTATACCTAAGTTTCTCAGCCGAGACACTTTGGTTATGATGGACAAGTGGCCTTTGGCATGAGTCACATGTTTCCTAACTTTCCTAAAAATATATAGGTGGCGACTCTGAAATCTGGCAATGCAATCCATTTTTGGCATCTCTGATGATTAATGGATATTCTAAGATTTGCTGGATTTGGACTCTTGTTTGTTTTTTTTGTTTCACATTGCACTTGTGAAACCAAATTTAGAACCATAGGAGTCCAAACTGTAGGCTATCGTACCCGAACAGACTAAACACCTATGAGGAGCACGAAAAACCAACTACAGTTTCTGGCGACTCTGCTAGGAATTCAGAGAACTTGACTTGAACTTCATGATGTGACGTTTTATAAACATATATATGTTCATTGCATTGCATTTGCATGGTGCTCTTAAGTCACTATGTTTTTCATCTGCTATTCCTGGACGGCTTGCCTACAAAGGCTATTCCTCGACGGCTTGCCAAAAGGCTTGCCGGTCGTGGGCTCTGCCATGTTGGAAACACAACCCTTGGATCTGGATTATCACCGTACCACTTGATCCTCTTTTGACTTCTCGGTGTTACATGTGAGAGGTATATTAGGTAATCTTGCTGAGGTATCCTTTTGGACCAATCAGCCTAGTGCATGTAGTGAGCTCTAGTGACCTTCACACTAGGGCAGGATGCTCTCCCATTTTTCAGGTTGTTGTGATACCGCTTATTTGAATTAGTGGAACTCTAGATCATTCCAAAGCTAGGACAGGAAAACCCTAACCTCGCATAGGGGTGTCTTGAATGCTTTTGTGCAAAATGTGAAATCTTTGGATATGTGTGATGTAATCCTTAGAGAGTTTTAATGTTGAGGTGATTCATTTCAAACTTGAGGGTCACATCAGAATCAAAATTTGGGTCAAAATTTAGGGGTTTGTGTTTGATATGGGTGAATTTTTAGCAAAGACCAGAACCAGGGCCAAAAATTGTATCTTGCTTTGTTTTTGACTAGCACACCCGGTATCCTGATCTGATGGGGCATTTGTTTTTAATGCTATGTTTGTCTGAACCAAAGAAGGAGTAGTACCCAACTCAGCAAAGGTCCAACCCAATCTGACCCAGAAAGCCTTAACCCATCACAGTCCATCCAATCCCAGAAAAAAAAAAACCCGCTCAGCAAAGGTCCAGTCCATTTGATCCCTAAAGGCCAGCTCAGAAAAGATCCATCAAGTACCAAAAGACCCACTCTAAAAAGCCTAATCCAGTCAAACCCATCTAGACTAATCCAATTTAGATACATCAAGTGTAACCGTGTCAAAATTTTGTTAGTTAGCTCTCAGGTTACACCCATCCATTTCCCCAATTGCCAACTCGGCAGGCCCGTGATGGCACATAGTCTAGAAGAATTTGTGGCCATGATAATGGGCTTTCAAAGAACCATGGATACACTAAACCAGAGAATTGTTGTGCAGGATAAGACCATTGCTGAAATGCAACGGCCATCTGAGGCATCTACCACACATCTAGTCCCATCTACCCCACTGAACCTCGATCCACCTTCGCTAGCTAAAAATCTCCAAGCTTCAAATCCTCAAGAGGTGTTAGCTTAAGCTCAAGCTTTCAGGCCTTTGGCACAGCCTCACAGAGTGCTTCTTCCTTCAACATCAATGACATTGATCCTACCATGATAAAAATCACCAAGCTGGAGAAGATGCTTAAGAAATCTTAAGGCTTCAATTCAATCCTAGACATTGAAGATGGTTATACTGAGGCTTCTATAAGATTGCTAGAGAAGTTCAAAATGCCGCACATTGACAGAATTGATGGAAGCGAAGATCCTATTGTCCATGTTTGTCTCTTCTCGGATGTCTTGAAACCAATGGGCTTGACGCGGATTTAGAAATTGTCATTATTCGGAAGGACCTTATCAAATGTGGCAGCCATCTAGTATGCCAAACTGGAAGACGTGACCAAGTAAAACTGGGAAGAACTATATGAGGGATTTGTTAATCAATATTCCTACAATACCCAGATGAAAGTAACAATTAGTGAGCTAGAGGCAACTTTTCAAAATCCCAAAGAACCCTTCATAGACTTTGTTGCGAGATGGAGGGCGAAGACTGCATGAATGACCAACATGCCCCTGGAGAAGGAGCAAGTTCGAATAATAGTGTAGAATCTTAAGCCCGATATGTTGTAGAAGATGATAGCTATCCCACTATTCACCTTTAAAGATTTGTATGAATTAGGGGTTCAGATTGAGAGCGTATTTAACAAAGGGATTATTTCTAGAACAAGCGAACCGACAACGATGGTGTTTTCCAGGAGTACCAATGCTAGTAATAACACTATTTCTAAAACCGCTGAAATCAATACCGTTGCCACCAATCCCAAAACTGCCAACCCCTTTGCCAATACCAATCCACAAACAGCCGGCCCGACCTGAGCTCATGGCAGAACCTTCACCCCCTCCATACGAGCCTAACCCACACACTAAAAGTCCTGATGGAAAGAGGGTATCTCAAACCTCTCGATCCCCAACTTCTTCTTGACCTGCTCCCTACTAGACATAACTCCACCAAATACTGTGTGTACCATCAATAGCGCAATCATGACACCGATCGTTGCTACCGCCTTCGTCATAAGGTTCAGAATCTCATTGACAACCGAACGATAGCTCCACCTCAAGAACCCAATGTAACCAATAACCCACTTCCCGTATATGATCGCTCCTCCTCAAAATCTGAACCTTATCCATACACTACCACCTACCTTCAACCCCATCATATACATCACCCAACCCATTTACCCAAGCCTAAGGTGTTCATTCCATAAAGCAAGGACATGTGTATGATGGATGCACTTGAGCCCCAATCGTCTCAAACCCGAAACTAGAACTCTACAATAGCCCAATTCCAGTCTAGCCTACTCCAAAGAATCCAACCTAACGAATTCATCAAGACCAAGTCAGTTCAAATACACTGCGGGCATTAATGGCCAAACCAACTACTCCTAAGTTGTTGAGCATGATTGAAGATCTTCAGAGAACTATAGAAGATTTAGCCTTTAGGGTCTTGGCTCTATCATCAACCACATCAAATGCCAAAAAGTTCACGTGAAAAAGCACCCCAATCTTGAGGCGAGCTGCAGTTGGAAAGGGCCAACCCAAAGCTATCTTAAGTCTGGGTGATGACATATCAACAACAAATAGGCCGTGCTTCGATATAGCCGCCCAATCCTTTGGCCAAGCTGAAGCAAGTGGCAAGAACAAGGCCGGGGCAAGTATTGATCCCTATGCACATATTTGGTGGGCTATTGAGACTTTGAAGGTCAAAGGGTTAAAAAGGAAGCAAGTGCTTGTAGTAGTTACAAAGACTATGGATGACACTTTTGTCGCTCAGGTTGGGAGCATTTTGAAGCAGGATGTAAGCCATGAAAAGGAATGCTTTACCAGAAACAACCCATCCTAATTCCAGTCCCAAGCCTATGAACACCCAGCCAACACCCGCCAACCCATTTGCCAATGTTTCTCAACCTAGTGCTTCTTATTCCCAAAAACGAACCTTTGCCCATCTCCATATGAGCGCAACCAGTGCCTTGAAGGTACTAATGGAGAAAGGGCATCTTAAACCTCTCAATCCTTGACCTCTCCCTAGCCCTCTTCCACCTAGACACAACCTTACCCAATATTGCACATTCTATCAGCAGTATGGTCACCATACTAACCGTTGTTTTCTCTTTTGCTATGAAATTCAAGACCTGATTGACAAAAAGGTCATCACCCCTCCTGAAAATTCCAAAGTTGTCAAAAACCCTCTTCCTGACCGCAATAGATTGCCACTCCATAACATAAATCCCATCCACAATTTACCAACAACCAATTATTACCCTAGCCAAGACATCATACCCACCAATGAGCCCAAACCCATTGTGTTCATTCATGAATCTTTCGATTTCGCTATGAGCAAAAGGAACAAAATCTTTTGAGAGATGGAAAGTTTACTCACTCTTGGTGAGTTCAAGCTTGATGCGGCAGTGGGCTTCCTTAATAGATGCAAGCAATGATGGTTGAAATGATGAACCTCAGTCTTAGCTAGGGAAATTGTCAAAAACACTTGGGAAGGACGTTATAAACTAGAGGCATGGTGTGGAAAAGAAGGTGTTTCGGTCAAAAAGATGTGTGGGGACAATCAGGGTAATTGTGAAGCTCAATTTGTGATACTCAGTTTGAAAGTTTGAAACCAATCCTACTGGGTGTGGATGTTAGTATTGCTGAATTGAAAGCAAGTTTGGACCCTTTCATGGGCTACTTGAAGTTTTTCTTGAATTTTGCCATTGGACTTGGAGATTGAAAACCCCTTGTGTCTTAGAGGTGCTAATTTTGTTTTGAATTGTGTCCTGTAAATAGTCAAGTTTAGAGTTTTATTTTCTTTGTCTTTTCCTGCGTTGTTGCATCAATGGAGTCTCTTCCTTTGAGTCGCTCTCGTGTACCCTCAGGTCTTCGTCATTTTTTCCAATAAAGAAAATAAGAGTCAAGTTTTTGATCATTTTGTTGTGCCTACAATAATGCATGCGTGACCTTTTTAAAAATAATTAAAAAAAAGCTTCGAATTTAGTTTTTGAATGAGATTCCATTAATAAGCTCTAGTGTTGACAAGGATCCCCCAAATGGTTTGAGTGGATTTTGAATTATCGGCGCAAAGTCCTTTATGATTTCAAAATTTTAAGTTGTTTCTTTTGCAAACTTGTGAAGATAAATTCAAAATTGTGTGTGGTATTCTACACTGTCCTGGGGATTCTCTTCACCTTTGGGCGATCATTTTGGCAAGCATAAGACGACTTTCAGACCTCACAAACATAGAATTTCTCCCCGTGGTGTTTTAATTACTTCAAAGAGAAAAGGATAAAAGAAACCAAAAAAAAAAAGGGAAAAAGAAAGCAAAAAAAAGAAGAAAAGAGGGAGAGAGAGAGAGAGAGAGAGAGAGAGAAGACAAAAAGGAAAAGAAAAAGAAATGGGAAAAGAAGTCAACCATCAAGCTAAGGGTATTCATTAAAATGAAATCCAATCAACCATAGGGAATGGAACTTTTGTCTGAATTCGGGGAAGCCAGTGCGATGAGGTACTACATGGCGAGAAGAACCAACTTTGAAAATGGAGCAAAAGAATAGAAGAAGACATAGATAAGAAAATGGAGAACCAAGCTCAAATCAAGGTGAAGCTAGTTTCAGTGTTAGGACAAGGACGACTATTGATCAAATTCACCGCAAATGTTATAACACTATCCTTGAGAGGCTCGCTAGGTTGAAAACCCAAACGGCGACCTAGGCAAAAGTTAGAGCATGAAAAATGAGAAATCAAACAAATAGAGCTTGCAAGGTTGAAAACCCAAAATGGCGACTTTGGCAAAAGTTAGAGTGCAAAAGGAGAGTGTCAACACCTGAGTGAACCTCAACCATGAACTACGTTAGCCTAATTCCCATTCTTGGGATATGTAGGCAACTTCATCCTGAAGTTCAGTCTCAACCATATCCATCTCATCCATCTTGACCGATCATCTTGCCCAATTCACATCGTCAGCTTCGCATCAATCCATGAACTACACCAACCGCTGTGCATATCACATACTTGCTACACATATTTGCATTGGGTAAGGAAGCACTAGCTTGAATCAACAAGTGGAGAAATTTTCAATACTTGAACTTATTTGTAGAATCTCTAACTTGAGTAAAAAAAAAAAAAAAAAAAGAATCGAAACTCAGGTTTTGCAAAATTGAGATTTAAAGGGAGCATAAGTAATACTAGGGGCACTCTGAATGATCAGTCACCTTGAGTCCTTTTCTACTTTCGGGTCAGTTGTAAGGTCTGCTGTGTCGTGCTCAGTATTTGTCTCAGTTTGCGCTCTTCATCGAGTCACCATAGTGTCTGTTGCTCAAGTTCAACAGACTGGCATGGTCAAATTCCATACATGAATGTTCTCTCCAAACTCAAAACAAGTCCATGTGTGGAATTCATAAACGAGCTGAGAGTGCCCACACAAGGGGCATCGCGTCCATGATCATTGCAAAGTGTATGTGAGGAATCCATCACTACTTTGGAGGAGACTAGATTAAGTTCTCAACATGCCAGGACAGAATAGAAGCATGAGTCTAATTGGTTGGTAACCATTCCAAGATCTGATGATCCCCATCATACGTGCCTGCATAATGTTAAAAAGGTGGCTAGTGACTAGACACTAGGGGCAATTTTCAGTGCATCTGATTGGGTCATCCATTGAACAAGGGGCATGAACCCGACCTTTCTCTTAGTCCACTCAAAGCCATTTGTTGGGCACTTTCCCCTGGGTTAGGGTGAGCTCACCCCTATGATGATTCTGATATGAGTCAGCTTACAAAAGTTGTCTCCGACCATTTCAAAACTCTCTTCAGATTGCCATCTTCCCTCTGATTAATACATGTGCTTTGGATTATGCATGCATGCTCATACACTTTGGGTGATTTGAATTGGATGATTGATTGCTTTTATTCTTGACTTTGTTTTGTACTAGTAATAACAGAATTTCATTGAGCACAATGTTTTTTGATTACATTTCAATAAATTGTGGCAAGTTTCCCTACACTCATTTCATAAAGTACATAATGCACTACTCTACATACTGCTCATTTCACTTTACACATTGCACTATATTGTGCAACCTACACAACACTGTCTTGTGCATTAACCTCGCATCGCACTATCTTGTGCAACCTACATAGCACTGTCTTGTGCATTCATCTACATAACACTATCTTGTGCACTCTACACAGCACTGTCTTGTGCACCTTGCATCACACTGCCTTATGCAGTCTACATAGCACTGTTTTGTGCATCGCACTATTTTGTTCATTCACTTACATAACATTCTCTTGTGCATTCACCTACATAGCACTATCTTGTGCACTCTACACAACACTGTCGTGCGCACCTTCCATTGCACTGTCTTGTGCAACCTGCATAGCACTGTTTTGTGCATTCACCTGCATCGCACTATTTTGTGAACCTGCATCGCACTATTTTGTGCACCTAAATCGCACTGTTTTGTGCACCTCACCCGTACTGTCTTGTTCACTCAGCGGGTCTAGGAGACCTTAACTCCTCTAAAGGTGCAATTTCTTTGGTGTTTGTTGTGCTCGAACGACTTCAGGCGGGTCCGATATGGCCACCTGATTGTGTTTGTAGTGAGTTTCTAGGAGACCAACTGAGACGGTGGAAACTAGAGTACAAGTGGCCGAGGTCTAGAATGCAAAGGTTCAAAATTTGCAAGACTAAAGTCTGGTTTAAATACCCAAGGGTGTATGCTCTGCTTGAAATCTATGGTAGCCCCATAGGTTAAGGTATCTTGTAGGCGCCTCAATTCTGGAAACTGAACCAACCTAATCTGTCACCCTGTTAGACAATAGGGATAGTTGCAAACATAGCCAGGGAGGAAAGTAGTACCCGTGGTTTGGAAGCGCAAGATGAAGGAAGAAGTCCTAAAACCAAGAAAAAGAGAAAGATCCCCAGCAGCATAAGGTGAGACCTTGCTAATTACCCCTGTAAGGTGCTTTCTAAGGCACCACTTCCTAGCTGCTACATCATATCCATTGTTATCTATTACCTTTATCGCATTACATATAACATCTATCGCATGCATCTACTACATTATCCATTACATCCATTACATCATTTTATTGCCTGCATCCTTTTCATGTTAAGCTTAGTTTGGTATATGCTCATACCTTTACTACGTTAAAGCATAGCTCTGCATGTGTAGGCACCTATTCTGCAAAACTTGTGCTTTGAGAGGATGTCTGCACCTTTTCTGTGTTAGACATGGTTTGTTTTGTCTCCATGCCTTTTGTAGGTATGACGTAGTTTGACTTGCGCCCCTTATTCACTTTATCCATTGCATTCATTGCATTGTACTTTGTCTTGTTGCATTAAGCATTTAGGATCATTATCTTTCCCTAGCAGATCATTCCTCGCTTACATCATACCATCAAATTACTTGTACTCTTTTAGTGAAAGGCATAGTTCTGCATGTGTACGCACCTATTCTACAAGAATTGTGGTTTCAGGGTATCGACACCTTTTCTTTGTTAAATGTAGTTTGATTTGCATCTCCATTTCTTTATTATATTTGTATGGTAGGCACTGCTTGTGATTTGATTATTTCGTTACATTGTGTATCATTTGCATTTTGCCTTTGAACTACGCTAGTTTGATTCCTTCCAAAGGGATACGTAGGCAACTTTCAAGTTCAACCAATTGCATTTACATTTTGTTTGTTTGCCCAAGCCTTATGGCCTTGTCAAATGGGTTGTCTTCAGGCTTTGACATTCACTCACGTTATGTCACGACTTCGAGCTCTGTCAAAGAGAGGCAACTGTAGACACCCCATTTTGACTTCCCTTAAGACTTGGACACCTCACTCTGAACACTCGATGATGAAATATCATATGGTGTAATCGTTCAAATCTTCAGCAAAAGAATTTAGTCTTGAGCTTCAAATCCAAACCTTGCACCCATTTTGACTAAAATGTTTTAGACCCTTAAAAATCCTCTTTTCAAACTTTAGACCTGGCCATGTGTATTTGGACATGGTCGTGGGTATTTTGGACCGGCTGGATCTCAAAGGCAGCAAGACCAAAATTAGATTGGCAAGCCACTTTTTTGGGTTGGTCGTATATCCTCATGGCCGGCCGGCCATGTTCAACGTAGTAGATATTTTGACAGCTACCAATAGCTCCCATGTACATGCTTGGACTAGCTGTCTCTTTACAGATATTTCCGACATGAGAAGTTGTTTTTCTATAAATACCACACCCCCCTCATGGTTTGGGGTTAGAAAAAATCTCCAAGTGCCTATAGCTTGTCCAACACATCTTCTCTACCCTCTTGCAATATACAAACACTATAGATACACCCTATAAGCTTGAACTTGAAGCCTTTGTTGAGATTCTTGAACACAATTTCAACTCCTTCAGAGCGTTTAGCTTGTGGTTTGTGAACTAAGAAGAACATCCTCTCTTTCAAGAGGTGATCTTTGAACTCTTCAACTAACTTTTCTCTCTCTTTTTATTGTACTTTCATATTGATTTAGGAGTTGTTTTTAAGCTTAAAATGTAATTAAAGCTTTGTTAAAAGTGAGTGACCTAGCCACCCTTTCATTTTTTTCACTTTCTTTTCACTTTATTTGGTAAATTTCAATACCTTTTTAGTACTATTTTTGGGTTTTTTGTGTGTGATATGAATTGAACATGGGCTTAGAAAAGAGTCCTAGTCCTTCCCACTACTTGTGCTCTTACTTCCTATGCTTTACATATCATATTTCTGTTGTTGTAAGTCCTCTCAGATTTGGCGTGTTTAGGATATAGCAGCCAATCTGTTGAGTTGATCATTTTTAGCTTTCATTATGTCTCTTGGAACCTTGTGGTCATGGAAAGATTATAGCTAAGGCTTAGCCACCCCACCACAAGTTTGCTTATCTAGTGTAAATTTCTTGCTTTCATATTATTGTTGTCCACCTTGAAGCTAGGTAGTAGCTTATGTGTTTGAAGTGTTGAAAAAATCTCTTATCGATCATTTTTGAAAAATGAAAATAAATGTCTCATCCTTGTTCCATGAAAGAAGGAGTTGTCAACAATTTTGACAAATTGTGTGTTTAAGCTTTGATAGATAGTTTGTTTCTTGTTGTTTTTCCTTATTTGCTTTGTTGCTCCTAAAGAGCTCTTTATTGAGAAGTGTTGAAAAATCTCTCATAGTTCCACTTTGAAGCATGTAAATGGATGTTTCATCCTTATTCCATGAGTAGGGAGATAAGTTGACAACACTTTTTGAGTTGTTACTTTTGTTCATTTTGGTTGCTTTCTGATCATCATGTACTATCTTGTGACTTGATTTGTGAGTGAAGCATGCCTACTTCTTCCTTGACAAATTTCATGATAAGAAGGCAGTAAGAAGCACAGCACTTTTTTTGTAAGTCTTTTCCTTTTGCTTTCGAAGCTCATCATGTAACACATTTGCAATGATTGATGATTTGGGCAACAAACCTACTCTCTCCTTCAAAATTCTTCATGACAGGAGAAAGCAGGAAAGATGAACATCCTTCGAAAACCCTATGTTTTGCTCTATTTCACTTCTGGCGCCGAAGGTATTTCTTTAGAATTAGTGGTTGGCCGGCCAGCCTCTTGCACGGCTGACCAGTTCAGGAGGTCGGCCGACCACAATCTTGTACAACAGTGGTGGTTTTTCAGCAAGCCAAGCTGTGGCACGACCATTTTTAATTAGATCTGGACGGGCCTCATTGTGGTTGACCGAGCTTCAGAGTGTGCAAACAGCAAACTATTGATTGGAAGAACAGAGCAGATCTTGAGGCCAAAAGAAAAATATTTTCTGGCAGCAAACAGAGAGGTTTCCAAAAGATGTTCTTTGATGTGCGCATGCGATTCCCCGTCTTTCGTTTAATTCCTTTAGATTAATATTTGTAACTAATTAGTTGCTTTCATTCGGTCTTGTAATAATTAGTTAATTCATTTGGTGTTGTAATAATTAGTTAATTAGGACATTCAGACCCTCTTATGCAAAGGCAAACTTGTAATATTTGTATGTCTTCCAACCCCCATTTCTTTCTTCCTTTTATTTACATGCTTACAGTGGTTGTATATAATAGCATGTTTTCATTTCATATCATTACAATGCCTTGCATCCATTTTAGCACGCATTAAAATTTGGCTCATCATATATAATGTTTTACTACTTCCTAAATAATTATGTGCGCTACCTTATACTTTGAGTTGCTTCACATGTCATCTTAGTAGCCGAATTTATTAGTTGCATTTTGTATATGTTGCATTAGTCATATACATTGTTAGGGTTGTGCATTTTTCTAATTATTTTCTTTTCTTTGGCTTGCCTTGATTGAGTATTAGGTGAACATTTTTGCTTTAGCATATTGCATGTGTGTGATTGTTTCCATGTCAAGCATACTACCATGAGGCTACTCGCTTAATTGAAATATCTCTATGAATGCCTGTGGTTGAAAGCTATTTCACTTAAGTTAGAATGACTTTGATTATTGTACATATGAGCTCACTTTTCATTCAAGTAGCACATATTCAAAAACTATTTCAAAATTGCATGAAATCAAAACATTCGAATGTAAGTGACGTGGTCTATACTTGTTTGCTTCACATAGTAATGTTAGCATTATTAATAATCAGAATGAGAGCATTTAATGTCTATAAAATTCACATCATGATTAGTAAAGGTCGATCTTTGATTGGGTGAGTGGGGTGCTCATTTTATGACCTTCCCTTCTCATACATAAGTTCCTGAGTCGAGACACTTTGGTTATGACGGACAAGTGGCCTTTGGCACAAGTCACGAGTTTCCTAAATTTCTCAAAAATATTTAGGTGGCGACTCTGAAATCTGGCAATGCAGTCTATTTTTGGCATCTCTGATGATTAATGAATTTTCTAAGAGTTGTCGGATTTGGACTCTCATTCATTTTTATGTTTCACATTGCACTTGTGAAACCAGATTCACAACCACGAGAGTCTGAATTGTAGAGCTATCGTACTTGAGGAGACTAAACACCTCCGAGGAGCACAAAAAACTAGCTACACCTACCTAGCCCAAATACATGATGGACGATGATGGAAATTGGGTTGGGTTTAGAACCCGTACCCGATTTGGTCGTCTATGTTGCCATGACCCCACATCCATAAGGAGAGACTCAGTCAAAGTAGACTTGGATTAACTTATCTTAAGGATAAGTGTGAATGACCCACTATCTTATCTCTTTAGGAGATAGAGTTGTAGATGGTTATAACACTCCCATTATAATAAACGTAATACATGGGTTAGACTAATTTAACCGTATGGGAAATTTGCTAGTCTATTTCTCTGTTTTCCTCTCTCATTTCTCTCTTCATGGAAACACAGAACAAAACCTTTGTACTGTGAAGAGTGTGGGTAGTTCTCTAGGAGTTCTACCCTACTGTTGGAAATTGTTCGAAGACATCAATGGAGGCACGTAATTCACCCACATGATCCATGGATTCGGTTTGAGCGTAAAAGGTATGCTCGAATCAATTTATTTTCGTTGTGTAGTGTTGAGTGTTTTCGTTTTTTTTATTCGTGAAATATGATTTAAACAATGTATATAATATTAAAATATGTATATATATTTTTTATGTAAGAAAATTGATGATTTTTAAAATATCTCTGATCGACCTGAATTTCATATATGTTGTGGTTCATATAATGTAGATCATATCTACAAAGTTTTGCAAAAAATCGGACGATCATATTTTGAGAAAAATGAAGATTTATATTTGATTTTCGTAACTTTGACTGCATGTCATTTTTACATGCTTCATTTTCATGTTGTAAAAATTATATATTTGGGATCCTTGTTTCGAGATCTTTGAAACAATATATTATGAGCCTGATTTCGACTTACGGTTGAGGAGAAAACTGAAACACTAGTTTCAGGTGAGAGTTGAAGCATTGGAGGCTTACATGTGCATTGACACCGTCATGACGTGCATGCTGATGTCATTATGACACATGTTGATGTAAGCACTGAGCCGAGCTGCCTTGAGCCGCAAAAGGAGCTAGATGCTTGCAGCTGTTTTAAGGCTCTGTTTGTTTTTTAATTCAAAACTATGTTAATTGCTTCTATATTATTCATTATAATTCTGATTGAAGCATGACTTATAAAGCCCCAAAATAATAATAATAACCCACATCATAATATCCCATAGAATTGATCAATAACTATATCAAAGAAACAAAAAGAAGCACTTGGCTCCAAGTCCTCCCAACCTATGTCCTTGGTGGAGGCATATCATCAGCACCTGAAAATTGTTTTCCACATAGGGTGAGCTAAAGCCAAGTAAAGATACTTTAACATAATATATGAATCTTAACTAAGTCATGAGGTGAATGCACATACATGTCATTTGTCAAATGTTTCACATTTCCATCTCAAAACAATGTAAAGCCAGATTATATATCAATTCATGAAAATTATCTTTTATATCAGAAAACAGGGCAGTGGATAAAAAACACTGGGAATCTCTAGGTACGCGTCTACCAGTAGGCTATACAAGCACTACCAAAGCCATTTTACCGATCCTAACTAAGAAGATTAGCACCTAACTGCGTAGGTTTCTGGACTTTCACCAAGGACACATGGGCCAACATAATAACCACAACCACACCCCATAACCAGATTCACCATGGTATTCACACATTTTGTTTCAATACAATACATTTTCAATGCTTAAGTATGAAACAATGCTCAATGCAAGATGTATGAGTAATTAGTTTCAATTCACCTAATCCTCATCAAATTTCTACAACAATCAAAATTATCCTTCATCGATAGCTCAAAACAGATATTTCTATTCAAAAGATAATTTCCAACAAAAGATATAATCTCATCATTTTCAGAATGAGAGCGATATTACATATCTAACTCCGCCTTCATCATCAATATATATATTCATTTCATCCTTTCAAAACACAACCTACTTTCACTTTCCTTTCATAACCAAATATCAATGATTTTTAGGAAAACCCCCTTTTACTTTCAAAATCACAATTAAGTAAAGAAAATCCAACATTTTAACATATCTCAACCATAAACACATCCCCATAACCCTTCTCAAGAACCCATTTGAAGACCCATCTTTTACATTTCAAAATCAAACCGTAGGTTTAACCCAAAATCTCCAAATCACTAAATCCTCTCAATGAACAAATAACTAGGGTAAAAATCATACCAAAGGTTGAAGAAATCCCTACCTCAAGATTATAAGAAGATGAGAGCAAGGATGAAACTTTAACGAAGCCAAAAACGATATCCTCTCCAATTAAAATGAAGCTTTTTGCGAGCTCTACCTTTTTCTCTAAGGAAATAGGGTAGAGAAATCAATGGGTGAGGGTGTATTTGAGGTTTTAAGTAAGAACTAGAGAAAGAGTGAAGAAATTAGGGTTTAGAATATTTTAGAGAGAGGGGGAATGAAAAAGTGATGAAATTTCCCTTTTTCATGATCTGATATACGTATAGACCGCTTGAGTGACCAAAATATTGCTAGAGCGTTAGACACAATAAATGACACTACTCGAGCGACCAAAACATAGCTCGAGCGTAGAATGACCCCCTTCAAGAAGTTCAAACTCGTAAAAGACCGCTCGAGCGCAAGAAACACCACTCGAGTTTTGCAGACTTGTAAAAATGATGGGAGATTTCAAAGACTGCTCGAGGGACCAAAACACTGCTCAAGTGAACAAGAAGAAAACTGGACTGCAATTCTATTGAAAAACTAACCCCAACTTGTTCCAAACACAACAATAATCCCAAACAACCAAACTCAACTGACAAAAAGATGCAAATGGCAAGAACAACAATTAAGGGCATGGATTCCTGGAATCAAAAGCAAGAAATGGGTTGGGTCTAAACCGGAACCGCTATAATCTCTTCCTTAAGGAATTTCATCCCCGAAATTTAACTTAGGTAAAAAATCACCGGATTTAAATCAAACCATTGATCATCTACACTTGTAACAATGATAAATAGAGTCTTTCAATAGAAAATATTACAGTTCAACTTTCCAAAACATATATAATGTTTACATTTTACAGCATGAATAAAATTTCCAATACAAGTCTCAAACATCAACAAATAGGTCTGGATATTTATCACAGACTTCCGCCTCACGCTCCCAAGTAGCCTCCTCGACCCACAACACCTTAACCAAAGGAATAGTCTTCCCCCTCGAGACTTGGTCCTATGAATCTAACACCTGAACCAGTCTCTCCTCATATGAGGCATCCTTATTTACCTTTAACTCGGTCCAATCCAACATGCATGAAGGATCAGGTTCTTACTTCTGAAGCATACAAATATGAAATGCATCGCGAACCCCAAAAAGTTAGGGCGACAAGGCTAAACGATAAGCTACCTTCCCAATCTGCTCTAGAATCTTAAAAGACCCAATAAATCTAAGAGACAACTTCCTGCTCTTCCTGAATCTCATCAACTCGCGCCTCGGTGAAATTTTCAAGAATATATGATCTCCTACCTCAAAAGATAAAGGTTTCCTCCTATGGTCGGCATAGCTCTTCTGGCGACTCTGAGCTGAAACCTACCTCTTATGAATAAGCGCGACCTTCTCCATCATTTCCTGGGCTAGTTCAGGACCCACCATATGTTCTTACCCACCTCAGCCCAACACACTGGAGACCTACACGGTTAGCCATACATGGCCTCAAATGGTGCCATACCAATACTCGAATGAAAGTTGTTATTACAAGAAAACTTCACCAATGGTAAATGCCTCTTCCACGACCCCTTAAAATTGGGAACACAACCCCGAAGCATGTCCTCTAAGATATGAATGGTTCGTTCGGACTGCCCGTCTGTTCCAGGATGATAGGTGGTGCTAAACGTCAATCTAGTGCCCAAGGCATTCTATAGGCTCTACCACAATTGAGCTGTGAAATGTGGATCTCTATCCAAAATGATGGTCACAGGGACCCCATGAAGTCGAACTGTGTCCCTAACATAAAGGTTAACAAGATAATCTACAGAGTCACTCATGCGCATAGATACAAAATGTACTAATTTAGTTAACTAGTTGACTATCACCTACACAGCATCATTACCCAGTTGGGTTCTTAGAAGATCCATAACAGATCCATCGTGACATGCTTCCACTTCCATTCAGCTATAGATAAGGGCTGGAACAAACCCACTGGTCATTGATACTCAACCTTTAGTTATTGACAAGTATGGCACCTTGAAACAAACAAGGCTACACCTCTCTTCATCCCTCTCCACCAAAACTAGCGACTAAGGTCGTGATACATCTTTGTTCCTACCAGGTGTACCGTAAGGCGTGAATAGTGGAACTTTTAGAGTACCTCCTCCCTACAAGATTCTGGCATGTAAAGACGGTCTACATACCTCACACTCAAGTCATAATACACATTTAAGCCCTTCTCTACCTTTCCACTACATATCTTCTCTCGGATAGCCTCTACTTCGTGATCACACTGTTGTGCTTTTATAACTCGGCTCACTAGAGTAGGTTGTTTAACTATAGTGAACAAAACGACTGACTCGATGGACTTGCCAAGATGCAAGTCAAACTTGCCAACTACGCCCAACATCTCCCATTCCCAGATGACAATACTAGCTATATTGCTTACTGATTTCCTACTCAAAGCGTTGGCCACTACATTGGGCTTCCCGAATGATAGTGTAACTCAAAATTATGATCCTCCATAAACTCTAGTCACCTCCCTTGCCTCAAATTCAAATCTTTTTGTGAAAACAGATATTTTAAACTCTTGTGATAAGAAAACACTTCAAATCTCTCCCCATATAGGTGATGCCTCCAAATTTTTATGGCAAAAATCACCACTACTAGCTCTAGGTCGTGAGTAGGATAATTTCTCTCATGTGCTTTCAACTGCCATGAGCTATATGCTACCACTTTCCCCTCTTGCATCAATACACAACCCAAACCTTCCTGAGATGCATCAAAATAAACTGAATAACCGAAACCCCTCTCTGAAATAATCAACACCGGAGCATTAGTGAGTCTAACCATAAGCTCTTGAAACGACTTTTCACAAGTCTCACTCCACACAAATTTAATTCCCTTCTTCGTTAATCTAGTCAATGGTAAGGCCAATCTAGAAAAGTCCTTTCACAAAACGCCGGTAATACCCAGTTAAGCCCAAGAAACTCCAGATCTCAAAGGCATTCTTAGGTTGTTCCCAATCTTGCACTGCATCTATCTTAGAGAGTCTATAGTCACCCCTTCTCTGAATACCACATGGCCTAAGAACTTCACTTTCTTTAGCTAGAACTCACACTTCCCAAATTTAGCATATAACCGATGTGCTCTAAGCTACTCAAGTATAACTCGCAAGTGTTCTTTGTGTTTCTCCTCAAAGAAAGAGTAGATTAAGATGTCGTCAACAAAGACAATCACAAACGGTCTATTAACTCACGGAAGATTCGATTCATCAAATCCATAAATGAAGCCAGTGCATTGGTTAGCCCAAAAGGCATCACTAAAAACTCATAATGGCCATACAGCATACCGAATGCCGTTTTCTAAATATCCTCCTCCTTCACTCTCAACTGGTGATAACCCGATCTCGAGTCAATCTTAGAAAAACAACGAGACCCCTTCAATTGGTGAAACAGATCATCTATACGTGTTAGTGGGTGTTTGTTCTTAACAATTATTTGATTCAACTTATAGTAATTGATGAACAGTCGTAATATGCTGTAGACACCCCATTTTTGACCGTCCTTAAGACTTGGACGTCATCGTTTGAACACTCGATGATCATCCCTGTTTGTGTTCGTCTTGAGTTCTCGAAGGTTTTGGCTACGCACCTTGCCTCAAGACCTCTCGACTTGTTTGTTTTGTGTTTGGTTTTGCATCAAACACTTGTTGTTTTGCTTCTGAGGGTGGGAAATAGCTTGTAGGCCATCCCCACACCTCACCGGCCATGGCTTGAGGCCACCGGCTGTGTATTCTTGCTACCGGCCATTGGTGAAGTATACCATTGGCCAGTCGGCCTTTTGTGTGGTCGGCCGACCATCTTTTTGGCCGATGGCCTCCTTTGCTGGCCGATACCACATTTTTGCCTTTTTTAGGCATAATGCATGCCAGCTGTGCCAGCTAGAATGCACAGACCCTGCCCCCCATGCACGGGTGTGGCTGTTTTGAGCCTTTGACCCTTTTGACCTAACCTCTTGCACCCTTTGCTCAAGCTTCTTAAGGAAGCTTGACCCTTAGTCTTAGCTTCCTCAAGAAGCTTGCACCCTTAGGATAGCTTCCCTTGGAAGCCTTGACCCTTTAGGATAGCTTCTCTTAGAAGCTTGGAGCCTTTTCCATTGTCTATATAAGAGACCTTCATCCTCCTTTGAAATGGTTGAGCAAAAACCAGAGCAAAATACATATATATATCTGATACACATTTTCTCTCTCTATATCTCCCTCTTTCTCTTCATTGTGTGTGTGTTTAAGGGCCACAAAGGGTGATTTCTTCTTAGTTTTGCACTAAGACACACACTACTACACCATACTTCGACTTTGGGAGGCATTGAGGGTTTATTAATGAGGTTTTGGACTGGTTTTGATCAGAAGAAGGGGGCTGCATTTGCTGTTCTTCAAGGGTTCTTCAAGGGTAACACTTTTACTTTAGATTCCCCAATCTTGCACTAGTCGTTTACCTATCTTGCTTACTGTTTTAGACTTTGTGTATAACTGAAAAAAGTCTTATGTTTTCATGCTTAAGATACTTCATTAAGGTTTCTTTGGTGTTGGGGGTCGACCTCCCCTTCTTAGGCCTTGTTTGGCCCCCATTTTGTGCTATTTTTGGTGAGCTCCGAGACCACTTTGTTTGGGCCTCCTCACCACTGAAATCTTGAGGGATTTTAGTGGTGAGGATGGTGGTTTGAGGTCCTAAGAAGGAGAGGCCATCCCCTCTCCTTGTTGTCTCCAATATGTGTCATTTTTGCCTCATATGTGAGCACCATTTTTAGGTTCATGTTGGCCATGTATTAAGTTGTATTTGTGCTTATTATGCCATGATATAGCACTATTTTTGATTGGTTTAGACACACCATGCTTAGCTTGCATACATGTCTTGTAATGCCATGATTTGCCTTAACATGTGCCTAGCATTTAGACTACCATGCTCATGTGTTTTGGCCTAGCTTTGTGAAGCTTTTATGCTTGTTTTAGTATGCTAAGGGACTATTTTTGGTCATTTGAGTCATCCATGCTTTGCTTTGTATAGCTACCATGCAAACTCTCTTGTATGCCTTGAGCATTGACCCCTCTAGCATGCCATCCTTGCATCATTTCAGTGATTTGGAACCACTTGTCATGTTATTTCAGTCCTTGTGGCATGCCTATATGCTTGCATTTGATACCCCTTTAATGCGTTAAGAGGTTGTTGTCTTATACTCCTTGTTTGGGCCCTTGTGCATGCTTCCATACTTAAGCCATTTAGATGCCATCTAGGCGGGTTTTGAGGCTCATTTTAGCATGTCACATCTCTGTTTTCAGTCACTTAATTCATGCCATGTGTGGTTGCACTAAGTGTAGTTCAATGCTTCTTTGGTGAGCCTTAGGCTTTAGACCATTTGTTGTATGCTATGCTTGTGTTGTTTGCTTGGTTTGGCACCATCATTAACATGATTTTCAGAGCTTACATTGCATGCCATATGCCCATGTTGTTCCTCTTTAAGTGTGCTTAAAAGTTGCCTCTATGTGCCTAAGTGTTGGACCTTGCATGCATGCCTATTTGTATGTGTTTTGGTTTCCATTCTTGAGCATGTTGGCCACTGTTTTGGACCTAGTAGAGAGCTGTCCAAGTTAGTGTAAAACCATCTTCACATGTTGTTGCTCGTATGTCTTGTATATGGTTGCATGCTTGCTCCATTTCATCATGTTGTTACATGTTTGTGTGTTGTCCATGTTCATGTTTGCATGCTTGCCCTCATGTTCGTATTGTATGCTTAGTTCCATGCCTAGGTTGCATTGCATCTTGCATGCATGCCTTGTCTCTTGACCAAGTGATAGAGATTGGGCTTTATGTGTTTGTTTGTGTGCATTACATTTGAAATCAAAATGCACAACTTGGCTTCTTGGGCCATCACGCATTGAAATGCACGATTGGTGGTCCGAGGGTCGAGTCCCAAACTCCTTTGAGTCATGAACATGATAAGGAGTGGGTTGGTGCATACATTTTCTTGAAATGCATTGCCATGCCATGTTTTGCCCTCTACTGCTGTCAAAACAGGTTTCTGCAGGAAGATTTGGCCGGCCGACCATTCTCAGTGCCGACCGACCAAATATGGATAGCCGAGAGCTATACTAATGGTCGATGACCATTCCCAATGGCCGGTGATGATTCCACTTGGTCGGTGGTGCTCCACAGTGTCCATGGAGCATACCTTCGGAGTTGTGCAATTTTCAGAGGAGCAGAGCAGGGAAAACAGAGGCAACATGTGTCACGGCGATGGATTTCCGGGCGAGACGGATCGAGCATGCATCATCTCATCATTCTGAGGCGGGGCTGAGGCCATCTTCCCTTTTTTAGTTAATTTGTTAATTAATTAGAAGTTTTGTAATATTTAATTAGCTAGAGTAGTTAATTATTTATTTGTTTTGTAATATTTATTCGGACCCTCCGAGCGAGGGCAATTGTGTAATAAGTGTGTGTGAGTGTGTGCATGTCTTCCAACCCCACGTCTTTCTTCCCTTTTATTTACCTGCTTTTGATGGTTAGTATTAGGGCATATTTAAATTAGCATACCTTATGCTATGCATGCGTGCATCCATACATTTGTCTTGCATGCACCGGGCTCGGCGCATCATACTAACTGCATTGTATTTCAATTCCAAGTTGAATACATGTTATTTGTAGCATCTCATATGCCATCTTAGATTAGCCGAGCCTATTCTAGCTGCATTTTGCCTGTGTTGCATTAGCCATCTTAACATGAACTAAGATCATGCATTGATTACTAACTAGTTTCTGTTTTTGCTTGGAGTACTAGGTAAGCTTTTATGCTTTAGCATCCTTGCATGCGTGTGAGTGTTTGCCATGACAGCATGCTTGCCATGAGGCTAATTGCTTATTTGATATAACTGCTTGAATGCCTGTGGGTGAAGGTTGGATTGTTTGAATTGGAATAATTCATTGAAATCCGTATTTTAGCCTACTTGCGAGTAGCAAATCTCAAACCATTTTCAAACAAATGGATATGCAATGTTTTGTTCCAATTTAGGCGATCTAGTCTATACTTTTGTGTTGTGCGCATCACATAGTAAATCTAGGCTAATAACCGGAATAAGGGCACATAACATTTTCAAAACAAGATATCATGGTTAGTAGAGGCCGATCTTCGAATTGGGTGAGAGGGGGTGCTCATAGCTGACCTTCCCCAATCGTACCCAAGTTCCCGAGCCGAGGCAACTTTGGTGATGACGGACACGTGGCCTTTGGCAACCGAGTCAGGGTTTCCTAAATTCCCCAAAATAAAATATTTAGGTGGCGACTCTGTATCTGGCAAAGCAGCCCATGTTTGGCACTTCTTTACAAAAATCTGTTTTCCAAAACAATTTGCCAGATTTGGACTCTTTGGTTCAGATTAAGAACCGTGACAATTTGTGTCCGAACTGTAGTAAGCCCAATGAACAAAACGGGATTTCCCTCTCGGGACGTTTGGGGACGTCTACATGTGCCATCTTTCTTCTTAGCAAAGAGAGTTGGTGTTCCCTAAGGCGATGTACTAGGGCGGATAAAACCCTTATCTAACAATTCTTGGAGTTGAATCTTTAACTCATATAACTCAGCGGGTGCAAATCTATACAGTGCCATGGAAATTGGTGCCCTGCCGGGTACTAAGTCAATGGAGAACTCAATGTCTCAATGGAATGGCAGACTAGTAAGATCTTCAGGAAAGACGTCTGGGTATTTACAAACTATTCTCAGTAAATTAACTCGGACTACATCACTCTCATTACCCAAGAAGGTTGCAAGGAGGAAATTAAGCTCACCCCGACCACATAAGTCATACATTGGTGACAAAACTCTATCAGCTTGGTCCCCCAAAATATAAAAACACTCACCACTTAAGGTGCACACCGTAACTCTCCTACAGTAACAATCTATATTGGCAAGTCATGAAGACAACCAATCCATGCCTAAGATGACATCGAAACTCAACATTTCTCACAACACAAAATCAAAAGCAGCCGGTGACTAGCAACCTTTATCTCACAACCGTGACACCCCCGGTCCAAGACAACTTTACCTCTAACTGGTGACTCTACCCTGAGCGGAGATGCTAATCGAGCCACTTTTAATCCTAAAACTGATGGGTAGGTTGATGGCTATATGTTTGTCTCGAACCAAACGCGTTAGATGTGCCATCTTTTTGAGGTCAAAACCTCCTCAAGTGCCTTGATTGCCCACACTGATAACAGTAGGCGGCTGCCCTCTCCCCTGACTCTAGCTCTAAGGACGAGTCGAAGACGGTGTAGACTGTTGCCCTCCTTCTCTTTATAGGCAAACTGCAGACTTGTGGCCTAATTGACCACACTTTAAACAAGTGATTCTACCCTGGCTACCTCTCCCCGAACTAGAACTTGGTACAAGAAAGGTAGATCTAAACTGTGCTGCCTGGAATTGCTGTGGGGTAAAACCCTTTTGCCTTTTGTTATCCCGTACCTCCCTCTGAACTTCTTGACTCATCTGCCTAGGGCCCCTCATCCGCTCCCCCTCAACTTGGATCATAGTTTCTAAGTGTGCTGCTGCCTCCTCAAGGCAACTGTAATCCCTAATCATAGACCTAATCACCTTGAAAAGGAGCTCGGTTCTCAACCTCTTCTCGAACGCAATGCAACGACATTGCTCCGTCTCCACAACTTCGGGTGCAAACCTAGAAAGGCTAGTAAAAGTAGCCTCAAACTCGGCTATATGTGTGTTCAGTTGCTTGAGCTTAAGGAACTAGTCTCTCAACTTCTCCGTAGTAATTCGAGGCAAAAACGTATCTTGAAAGCCGTTAACAAAAGCCTCCTAAGTCACCCCAATGTGCCCTCGTGCGTTCTTTTACTACTAACCCACATCTCCCTTCAACTGGAAAGATGCCAAGGTCACCCTCAACCCGTCGTCCTCGATGCCAAGGATCTCGACCGTCTTCATTATCTGCTCAAGCCACTCATCGGCCTTTAGTGGCTCCCTAGGATCCCCAATAAACTTATTCGAATTTGACTAGATGAACTCCCTTTTCAGAAAAAATGACCCTGTCTCAACAACATGGGCTTGGATTTGACTCTCAGCCCTAAGAATGTCCATGGATTCCCGCAAAGCTCTAGCTACTTCGCAGGCCAAAGTGCCCATGGTTTGCTGACTTATTGGCTCAGCCACATTGGCCTGACCAACTCCCTCCTATTGCGTCGGAATATCATCCGGTAACGGCACCTCATGCCGCCTAGGCCTGCCTTGCCTACCACTACCACATCCATGTCCCAACATCCTAATAAAGATAACACAATAGATTAGCACATTTACAAATGTGCCGAAACTAATTCACTCACATCCTAATACGGTAGGCAACAAATAATTCACTCCACATAAGCAGTTAATCACATACGCACAAATGAATTTCCTTTCTAGATAATGATTGTTCAGTGACATTGCCAGAGTTCCAGTTAGAAATAGCAGTGATCAAGTGCTTTTCTAACAGGACTTCTAGAAACTCGTACACCCAATCAATATCTTAGAAATTAAATCCCATACTTATCTAGTCAGATAAACATGTTATCACATAGCATAACAAGTCTACTTCTAATATCATATAGCGAGGTAAACCCACTATGGTAAAACCACATCCCACAATCCCAAAGTATTCAAACCTGGTAGCTCTGATACCTAGTTGTAATGCCCCAAAATAATAATAATAACCCCCATCATAAAATCTCATAGAATTGATCAATAACATCACATTTAATATTTCCATTTATACTTCTTGTTCACACAAAAGATGACATATGCATGTATATATTCATTAATCCTAGATCCTAAATCTATAACATATGACATGTGCACATGAATAGAAATAAAAGGAGAATCAAATAGTTTTACGCCCTAATGGCTATATCTTTCCAAGTCAATGCTTCGTTACAACAAAATGAGTTCAACTCAAATACAGTTAAAGCCCAAGGCTTGTACAAAAATAATTACGTCAAAGAAACAAAAAGAAGCTCTCTTCGCTCCAAGTCCTCTCAAGCTAGGGGTGTAAATCTAGCCCCGGTCGGCTCGGCCTAGCCCACCCAGGCCCAGGCCCAGGCCCGGGCTGGACCATGTTAGGCATCGTGAGCGCCCGCCAAAATTCAGGCCAGTCCACAGGCCAAAAAATTAGGCCTAGGCCTAACCCTATGCCCAGGGGGTATTCAAGCCTTGGGCAGGTTGACCTAGTGGGCCTGGGCCTAGCCTTGGGCTTGGGCCGAGCTTAGGTAGGTGTAGACACCCCATTTTTGACCGTCCTCAAGACTTGGACGTCACCGCTTGAACACCCGGTGATCATCCATGTTTGTGTTCGTTTGGAGTTCCTGGAGGTCTCAGCTACGCGCCTTGCCTCAGGATCTCCGAACCCGGTAGTTTAGTGTCTGGTTTTGCACCAAACACTTGTTTTTCCTTGGAAGGGTAGGGAATGCCTTGTGAGGCATCCCCACACATCACCGGCCATGGCTAAAGGCCACCGGCTGGTGTTTTGTTGCCATCGGCAATGTATATTGCCGGTCGGCACTCTTTGTTGCCGGTCGGCAGTCCATTTTGTCAAAATGGCAATTTTGAGCAGCCGACTACTGTTCATCTGCTTTTGCAGATATTTTAAGACAGCTGTCTTGCATTTTGTTCCGCTCCATACACGTGTATGGAGGGATGGCTTCCTTGTTAGCTTCCTTGGTAAGCTTTACAAGATTGATTGCCTATAAGAAGAGGACTCCTCTCTTGGCATTAGGGTTAGAAAAAAGTTGGAGAAAAGAGTGAGAAGACTCTGGTTTTAGGGTTTAAGTTAGTGTATCTAACCTATATCTATACATCTTCCTCTCTTGCCATTGTGTGTGTTTTAGGCTTAGTTTTGTGCACAAACACCTACCATCACACCATCCTCTTGGAACTGAGGTTCTTGAGGCTTGTTTTTAGAGCTTTAAAGCTGGTTTGGAGCTCAAGGGGCAGCTGGTCCTCCCTTTGTGAAGGTGGTCAACAAGGGTAAGAATCTTACCCCTTTTTACCCCATTTTTCCATTCTATTTTTGCCTATCTTAGAACTATTTTTGTGCTTAGTGTATAATATAAAAAAGTTCTGTTTTTGGGCCCTCTAAATAGTTTGTTTAGAGTGTTTTGTGGTTTGGAGGTGTTTGATCCCTCTTAAGCCTTGAGGGGCTCCATTTTGTGCCATTTTGAGTGAGCTTCGGGACTTTGGTGTTTGGGTCTCCTCACCACTGAAATCTTGAGGGATTTCAGTGGTAAGGATGATGCCTTGAATTCCCAAGAAGGAGTGGGCCACCCCCTCTCCTTGTTGTCCTTGAAAAGGGCACTTTTTGGACTCTTGAGGGAGCATCATGTTTGAGTGCTTGTTGATCATGCCATGGCTGTTTTTCATGCTTATTATGCCATGATATAACATTGTTGTGTGTTGGTTTTGGTACACCATGCATGCCTTGCATATATGCCTTGTAATGCCATGTTTAGGCCTTGACATGCCTTAGGTTGTAAGCCCTTATTTTAGCATGTTTTAGGTTTAGCCTTGTGAAGGTTTTGTGTTTATTTTGCCATGTTTAAGGTCTGTCCTAGGTTGCTTTGGTCGACCGTGGCATGGTTTGTATAGCTACCTTACATTTTGGCTTGATTGGCCTTGGATATGTGAGCATTTTTGCATGCTTTGTTTGGTTTATTTAGTTGGTTTGGTACCTTCTATAACATGATTTCAGAGCTTTACAGTGTATGCCATATGTCCATACTTAGCCCCTTTCAAGTGTGCTTGAGAGTTGCTTGTTTATGCTTAAGTGTTAGGCCTTGACATGTGCATGTGTGTATGTGTGTTTGGTCTCACCTCTTGAACTTTTGGCTACTGTTTTAGGCCTATTTAGAGCTACCTAAATCATGTTTAAGCCCGTCCCTTTGTTGGTTGCACATGCTCCTCGTGTGTTGTAGCATATTGGTAAGTTGTTGCATATTAGAACTCACATGATTGAATGAAGTCACATGTTTGTTTGCATGCTTGGACATTCACATCGCATCTTGCATGCTTGATGATTAACATTGATGTTTCATGTCTTGTATGCTTGTTAGCTTGTATGCTTATTTACATTGCCATGATTGCATACTAGTTAACATGCCTAGGTTGCATTCCATCTAGCATGCATGCCTTGTCCCCTGATTAAGTGATAGGGAGTGGGCCTTTGTTTGTTTGATTTACATTGCATTTGAAATCAATGTGCACGACTTGGTTCTTTGGGCCATCATGCATGGAAATGCTTGATTGGTGGTCCAAGAACCAAGGATCATGTCCCTTTGAGTCATAAGCATGATAAGAGGCTTGGTTGGTGCATACATGGCTTGAATTGCATTGCCATGCAAGATCCTGTCCTCTGCTGCTGTCAAACAGGTTCTGCAGGAATTTATTGCCGATCGACTGCACAGAGTGCCGACCGGCAATCAATTGGTGGCCGATGGACTCATCAACAGCCGATGACCACACCCCACTGCCGGTGGCAATTCTACTCAGCCGGTGGTGTCTTCCAATGTCCAGGGAAGCAGTTCTGAGACTTTGGCAGTCTTCAGAGGGGCAGAGCAGGGAAAACAGAGGCAGTCTATGCATGGCAGTGCACTTCCGAGCAGGACCCGAGCATGCGTTGCATTGGGCACTCTTCCCGAGGCGGTTTACTATTTTTCCTAGCTTAGTTAGTTTGTTAACTACTTAGGCAACTTGTAATAATTAATTAGCTCGTAGTTAATTAATTTGTATTATTCTTTTGGTCCCTCCGGGCGAGGGCGAATCTGTAATAAGTGTGGGTGCGTGTGTGTGCATGTCTTCCAATCCCCACTTCTTTCTTCCCTTTTATTTACCTGCTTTGATGGTAGATTAGGGCATTTTTAAAATTAGCATACCTTATGCTATGCATGCGTGCATCCATACATTTGTCTTGCATGCACCAGGCTCGGTACATCATGCTAACTGCATTTGTACTTCAATTCCAGATTGAATACGTGCATCAATTGATTGCATTCTACATGCCATGTTTAGGATAGCCGAGCCTATCATAGTTGCATCCTGTATGTGTTGCATTAGTCAATTTGACATGAATTAGGACCATGCATGTTTGCTAACTAGTTTATTGTTTTGGCACGGAGTACGATGTAAGTATTTTCATGCTTTAGCATACCGCACGTGTGTGAATGCTATCATGACAGCATGTTTACCATGTGGCTAGTTGCTTATGTGTTATAAACTGCTTGAATGCCTGTGGGTGAAGGTTGGATTGTCTGAGTTGGAAAAACTCGTTGAAATTCGTATTTTAGCCTACTTGCGAGTAGCAAAATCCAGAGTGTTTTTCGAGACAAACGGATATGCAATACTTATTTCCAAATTAGGCAATCTAGTCTATACTTGTTTGCTGTGCGCATAACATAGTAATTCTAGGCTAATAACTGGAATAAGAACACATAACGTTTTCAAAATCAGATATCACGGTTAGTAGAGGCCGATCTTCGGATCGGGCGAGAGGGGGTGCTCATAGCTGACCTTCCCCAATCGTACCCAAGCTCCCGAGCCGAGGCAACTTTGGTGATGACGGACACGTGGCCTTTGGCACTGAGTCAGGGTTTCCTAAATTTCCCCATTAAAAAATATTTAGGTGGCGACTCTGTATCTGGCAAAGCAGTCCATGTTTGGCACTTCTTTTCAAAAATCTGTTTCTCAAAACGATTTGCCGGATTTGGACTCTTTGGTTCAGATTACGAACCGTGACAAATCGAGTCCGAACTGTAGTAAGCCCAATATGAACAGAACGGGACTTCATCCTCCCGGGGCGTTCGGGGACGTCTACAGTTTCTGGCGACTCTGCTAGGGAGTTTAGAGAGCTTGACTCGAACTCGTGATATCTTGTTTTGATTTCACTTATGTGTTTCTTTGCATTGCATGTGCATTGGTGCGCCTAGGACACTGTGTTGGCCATCTGCTATTCCTGAGCGGTTTGCCGGATGCTTGACTTTGTCAAAGCATGCCGTAAGGCTGACCGGTTGCGGGCTCTGCCAGTATGGGAACACAAACCCCGGTCTTACCGGGGCACCCTTTTCGACCATTCGACCTAGCGCATATTCGGAATCCATAGTGACTATTCCAAATTAGGACAGGTTGCTTACCCGATGTTAGGTTGTTTGAAACCGCTGCGTGCGTAGTGAAACCCTAGCTCCTGACAAAATAGGACAGGGAAACCCTACCCCAACATAGGGGTGTATTGTCTCTCATTTACTTGCTATGTGCTTTTAGAGTGTATCTCTACAGGAACACACATATTAGTTTGCAAGTTTGAGTGTCAAGCCTGAGGGCATCAGTATCAGTTTGTGAGAATCAGTTATGTCTATGGATATCCGATTCAGTGTTTTGTGAGACAGTGATTTCTGGGGAACAGTGATCAGTAGTAGAGTACAGTTGTTCGGCTGCACCTGTGTTTGATTTGTTTTGGGCTGAAATGCTGCTTGTTTTTCCTTTCAGTACAGAGAGTTCCAGAACAGTCAGTATTCCCCCTTTGCTGAGGCAAGACCTATGATGACGTAGAATTCAGAAGAGATCGTGGTTATGACAGCCACGTTAGATCAAGGAATCACTCTGCAAAGTGAGACCAATGTCGATATGCCGCATCCACCCAGATCGCCTGCTGCACACCCGGTTTGGACCCCTCAATTATATCATGCTTGCGAGCCTACTACATTTGAATTGATGGGGATGATAGGTGATCTCCAGAGATCCGTAGCAGACCTCGCCTACAGAATGTCCGCTTCGCCACCAGCCGCACCATATGCTGGGAGTTTTGTACCCCAGGAGCCCCCACTGTTAGGGCGGATCGTGATTGAACTTAGCCAACCGGAGATGGCCTCCAACTATAACAATGACATGTCAACGTCAACCCAAACCCTCGATCAGGCTGAGGCTAGAGATAAAGATAAAATGAAGGCAGAGGCCGATCCTATCAAACAACTGCTGTGGGCAGTCGAGGCTTTGAAAGCCGCAGGGATGAACAAGCAACAGGTATCTGCAGTTGTGACAAAAGCTATGGAGGATGCTTTCCCCACCCCACCTGAGGGTAGTTCAAGTCAGTCAGAGAACCGGGACAGGCCCCGTCATGCCAGAACAGTTCCTTCTGCTCCCAACCCTGCATCCGGGAAGGATCAGAAACCCAAGGCCACGCCTGCCGACCCGTTTGCTAGTGCGTCTAGCAAGAATACTCAACCTTCGAAGTACCTGCCCCGAGGGCGCAGGGTCTTCCATGCTCTCTACATGCCATTGTCCAAGGCACTTCAGATCCTTGCCGAGAGGGGACATCTTAAACCCTTGGAGCCTCGACTTTTGCCGAAGAACCTCCCTGCTACGCATGACCCTGCTCAGTACTGTGCATACCACCAGCAGACAGGCCATGCTACCGACAATTGCTTCTGCCTCCGTCATGAGGTGTAGGATTTGATTGACAACGAGGTTATCCTCCCGCCCACCTCAGCCAAGTCCGTTACTACCCAGCTATTGGATTTTGAGGATGCGGATACTGTGAGTATGTGATCAGGGTTGGACCACTTGTGAGCGGCGCCCAGTGTTTTTGATGTGGCGTGTGGCACGCAATTTTTTTGCGCATCTGCGAATGCTAATTTTATACAATCTGGCTTGGGTGTCGAGTCAGTCTTTGTTTTGTTTTGAGTCTGTCTCATTGTCGTGAGTCAGTCCTTTTGGTTTACAAGTCTGTCTTGTTATAGCAAGTCACTCCCCCCCTTTTTTTGTATAGAATGTCAGGTGATTCCGGGGTTGTCGCCTCGAACACCATTTTGTAATTACCCCTTTTGTTTTCCTTTTGAGTCTGTCTCTGTTGAGGAGCCAGTTGCAGTCGGAAGTTTTGAATGAAACAGCTGCGGCTATCATGTTCTTGTACTTATTTGCGATTGGAGCTAGTTGCGCCAGAGGATTTGAACGAAACGGCAGTACACTCTACTTGCTCTCTTGTGCCCGGAAAATCATTGTAATGACCTAAGCTTTTCAAAAACCCTTTTCGAACACTGCGGTGATAAAAAAAAAAAAACGAAGAGGAAGCAATTCCTCGGGTTTTGCGAAACTTTGATCATATTTGAGAGAAAGATAGGCATACTAAACTTTTAATGAATGAAATCATGCCTGTCAGCGTGAGTACTGAGAAGGATCCTGGCTTGGTCCAGATTGGTTCCACACTTTCTTCAGCACGAGCAACTCGTCGCCTTCTTGAAAACTTTCAAAAACAAAATGTTTTGCGCAGTCTTGTGAAGACTTGTATGGAATCGTTCTTGAGATTGTGCAGCCTAGGATCGCTCTCAGCCTCAAGATTCAACCTATCTGTTTCGAACTTGGAATCCATTCAAAATGTTCAACAGTTAACTGCCATGAAAGGCCTGTATGGCCCAATTTAAAGCTGCCCTCGAGCAAGAGGCACCAAAGTCAGATCAAGAAGGTCAGGTCCCACTGGAAAAAGTTCGTGAAGCAACCGTGATGGATTCTTCTGCAAATCGACACAGTAGTCACTCTCCCGAATACAGAGGGCTTCAATTTCAAAACCATTTGGCATGGACTTGTTACAATTTTACCCTTTGAGAGGCTCGCTGGGCCGAAAACCCGAAAGGGCGACCCAGGCAAAAGTTAGAGCAAGGTAAAAAAAAAAAACAAAAAAGAAAGCAAAAAAATGCAAAAGAAAAGAAAAAAGAAAGAAAAGGAAAAAATGCAAAAAAAAAAAAAGAAGAGAAAAAGAAACGCAAAAAAAATGAATGAAATAAAAACAAAGCTCGCAAGGTTGAAAACCCGCATCGGGCGCCTTGGCAAAAGTTAGAGCCTGAAAAATGAAGGTTAAAATACCCGAGTGTACCTTAGCCGGAACTACATAAGGCTTGATTCCCATGTTTGGGATACGTAGGCAACTTCATCTTGAAGTCCAGCCCCCGATGCTTTCACAGCGCCTCAGTCCATGTAATGGTTTTGATTATCCTTGCTTCCTTTGCACCCGACAATTCGGTTGTAACGACCGTGAACTACGTAGGCTTGATTCCCACATCTGGGATACGTAGGCAACTTCATCCTGAAGTCCAGCCACCATTGCTCTTACAGTGACTGTGTCCATATATTGGTTCAGACCGTCGTCTTCGGAGTTCAGTCGTCATTGATAAAAGCAGTTTGTAGCATGCTGCGGCACCATCCAGACAAGGGGCAACTTTCCGTTGCCGAAAGTTATCGTCCAAACCAGGGGCAACTTTCCGTTGCCATGCACCCCTCTCAAGCAAGGGGCAATTTTCCATTGCCCCCCCTGATCCGAGGTTGTGTATCTCGAGGGTAAGTTCCGTGCTTGTTTAGCAGTGGCCGTTTGCAAAAATAGTTTTTGAAACTTTTACTGAGGTTGACTGTTTTCTCGAAAACTATCTCATTTTCCAAAACCGGACCATTTTCTTGGAACCCAAAAAGGAAAATTTTCAGTGCTCACAGCCTGACTTGCATGATTTTCAAATCAAAAATCGAATAAGTATGTTAATCTGGCTCTCATTTTGGTTAAAACTATTTTAGAAAACAAAAAATGGTCAAAGTGACGAACTAGGGGCACATTTGAGTCAGGTCTTCTGTCTTTTCCCCGCCATCGACATACTTGCCAGAAAGGCACTCTGTCCACCGAAAGAAATGACCGTGAGCTAACGGTGTTGGGCAAGAACCCGCAACTTCCTATTCGCCCATCAATCACCCTGGGGAGGGATGAAAAATGAGAGAATAAAGAATAGAGAGGTGTAAGTGGAGAGAAAAGTAAGCAAGAAGGGTTTTTGAGAGAAAAACCGAGCCTGAGGGCCGAGTGTCGTGAGAGTCATAAATTAGAAAGGGTGGGAACAAAACCCGGGGAAACTGGCTCCTCGTGATCTGAGGTCTCTCACACGTCTGTGAGTCGTGTCTTTTGCTTTCTCCCATCGCAACTCTTGTCTTGAGTCTTCTCCGAGTGCGTCTCGTTGCGTTTAGGTCGTGTGCCTTTTGTTTCTTCAATTGAGTCTCCCTCGCTATGTTCAGCTTCAGATTCGGTATCCAGGTTGAAAATCCCTCCTTATTTAAAAAAAAATCGTTTATGCTCAGACTGCTGTGCCATTCTCCATATCCATGCGAAGCAAAAGAAGAAAGGGAAAATTTGGGGCCTCTGAGTACGCTTTGTGGGCTGTCTTGTATGCTTGTTAACTTGTATGCTTATTTACATTGCCATGATTGCATACTAGTTAACATGCCTAGGTTGCATTCCATCTAGCATGCATGCCTTGTCCCCTGATTAAGTGATAGGGAGTGGGCCTTTGTTTGTTTGATTTGCATTGCATTTGAAATCAATGTGCACGACTTGGTTCTTTGGGCCATCATGCATGGAAATGCTTGATTGGTGGTCCAAGAACCAAGGATCATGTCCCTTTGAGTCATAAGCATGATAAGAGGCTTGGTTGGTGCATAAATGGCTTGAATTGCATTGCCATGCAAGATCCTGTCCTTTGCTGCTGTCAAACAGGTTCTGCAGGAATTTATTGCCGATCGACTGCACAGAGTGCCGACCGGCAATCAATTGGTGGCCGATGGACTCATCAACAGCCGATGACCACACCCCACTGCCGGTGGCAATTTTACTCAGCCGGTGGTGTCTTCCAATGTCCAGGGAAGCAGTTCTGAGACTTTGGCAGTCTTCAGAGGGGCAGAGCAGGGAAAACAGAGGCAGTCTATGCATGGCAGTGCACTTCCGAGCAGGACCCGAGCATGCGTTGCATTGGGCACTCTTCCCGAGGCGGTTTACTATTTTTCCTAGCTTAGTTAGTTTGTTAACTACTTAGGCAACTTGTAATAATTAATTAGCTCGTAGTTAATTAATTTGTATTATTCTTTTGGTCCCTCCGGGCGAGGGCGAATCTGTAATAAGTGTGGGTGCGTGTGTGTGCATGTCTTCCAATCCCCACTTCTTTCTTCCCTTTTATTTACCTGCTTTGATGGTAGATTAGGGCATTTTTAAAATTAGCATACCTTATGCTATGCATGCGTGCATCCATACATTTGTCTTGCATGCACCGGGCTCGGTACATCATGCTAACTGCATTTGTACTTCAATTCCAGATTGAATACGTGCATCAATTGATTGCATTCTACATGCCATGTTTAGGATAGCCGAGCCTATCATAGTTGCATCCTGTATGTGTTGCATTAGTCAATTTGACATGAATTAGGACCATGCATGTTCGCTAACTAGTTTATTGTTTTGGCACGGAGTACGATGTAAGTATTTTCATGCTTTAGCATACCGCACGTGTGTGAATGCTGTCATGACAGCATGTTTACCATGTGGCTAGTTGCTTATGTGTTATAAACTGCTTGAATGCCTGTGGGTGAAGGTTGGATTGTCTGAGTTGGAAAAACTCGTTGAAATCCGTATTTTAGCCTACTTGCGAGTAGCAAAATCCAGAGTGTTTTTCGAGACAAACGGATATGCAATACTTATTTCCAAATTAGGCAATCTAGTCTATACTTGTTTGTTGTGCGCATAACATAGTAATTCTAGGCTAATAACTGGAATAAGAACACATAACGTTTTCAAAATCAAATATCACGGTTAGTAGAGGCCGATCTTCGGATCGGGCGAGAGGGGGTGCTCATAGCTGACCTTCCCCAATCGTACCCAAGCTCCCGAGCCGAGGCAACTTTGGTGATGACGGACATGTGGCCTTTGGCACTGAGTCAGGGTTTCCTAAATTTCCCCATTAAAAAATATTTAGGTGGCGACTCTGTATCTGGCAAAGCAGTCCATGTTTGGCACTTCTTTTCAAAAATCTGTTTCTCAAAACGATTTGCCGGATTTGGACTCTTTGGTTCAGATTACGAACCTTGACAAATTGAGTCCGAACTGTAGTAAGCCCAATATGAACAGAACGGGACTTCATCCTCCCGGGGCGTTCGGGGACGTCTACAGTAGGCCTGACCATTTTTTTTTAAAAAAAAATTCTACCAAAATTTAATTATTTTCCACCAAAAAAGACACTGGGTCTCAGGCGGGCTAGGCCTTGATTGGGCCTTAAGTGGGCCAATGGTCTGGGCCACGGGCGGGGCTCAAAATGATGTCCCAAGCCCAGGCCTAGGGGCTCGGGCCCTAGCCCAACATGCCCTAAATCGGTCGGGCCCATCCCGGGCCGCGGGCTGGTTTCAAGCCGCCCACGAGCCGCAGGCCATTTTTACACTCCTATCCCAAGTTATATCCTTGGTGGAGTCATACCCTTAGCACCTGAAAGTTGTTTTCAACATAGGGTGAGCTAAAGCCAAGTAGAGATACTTTAACACAATATATGAATCATACCGAAGTCATGAGGTTAATGCACATGCATACCATTTGTCAAATGTTTCACATTTCCATCTCAAAACAATGTACTGTCGGATTATATATCAATTCATAAAAGTAACCTTTTATATAAGAAAACTAGGCAATGGATACAAAACACTGGGAATCTCTAGGTACGTGTCTGCCAGTAGTCTATGCAAGCACTACCAAAGCCATTTTACTGGTACTATCTGGAAGGATCGGCACCTAACCACATGGGGTTTCTAGAATTTTACCAAAGACACACAGGCCAACATAATAACCACAACCACACCCCCTAATCAGATTCACCAAAGTATACACCATTTTTTTCTCAAAACAATACATTATCGATGTTTAAGTATGAAACACTGCTCAGTGCAAGATGTATGAATAATTAGTTTCAATTCACCTAATCCTCTTGCAATTTCTACAACAATCAAAGCTATCATCCACCAATAGCTCAAAACAAATATTTCTATTCAACAGATAATTTCTAACAAAATATATAATCTCATCCTTTTCAAAATGGAATCGATATTACATATCCAACTCTACCCTCGTCATCAATATATATATTCATTTCATCCTTTCAAAACCCAACCTCCTTTCCCTTTTCTTTCATAACCAAATATCAATAAGTTTTTAACAAAGTCCCATTTACTTTCAAAATCACATTTAAGTAAAGAAAATCCAACATTTTAACATATTTCAACCATAAACACATCCCCACAACCCTTCTTAAGAACCCTTATTTTATATTTCATAATCAAACAGTAGGTTTAACCCAAAATCCCCAAATCAATAAATCCTTTCAATGAACAAATAACTAGGGTAAAAATCATACCAAAGGTTGTAGAAATTCCTACCTTAGGTTTATAAGAAGATGAGAGCAAGGATGAAACTTTGACGGAGTTGAAAAGACATCCTCCCCAATTAAAATGACGCTTTTTGCGAGCTCTACCTTTTTCTCCAAGGAACTAAGGTGGAGAAATCAATGGGTGACGGTGTATTTGAGGTTTTAAGCAAGAACTAGAGAGAGAGAGAGAGAGAGAGAGAGAGAGAGAGAGAGAGTGAAGAAATTAGGGTTTAGAATGTTTTAGAGAGAGAGGGAGTGAAAAAGTGATGAAATTTCCCTTTTCCTGATCTGATATACTTACAGACCGCTCGAGCGACCAAAACACTGCTCGAGCATTAGACACAATAAATGACACGGCTCGAGCAACCAAAACATGGCTCGATCGCACAATGACCCCCTCCTAGAAGTTCAAATCTGTAAAAGATCGCTTGAGTGCAAGAAACATTGCTTGAGCAAAATTACTCTACTTCCAAAAGTTTTGTAGACTTGTAAAAATGGTAAGAGATTTCAAAGACCACTCAAGTGATCAAAACACCACTAGAGCGAACAAGAAGAAAACTGGACAACAACTCTATGAAAAACAAACTCCCAACTTGTCCCAAACACAACAATAACTCCCAAACAACCAAACTCGACTAACAACAAGATGAAAATGGCAAGAACAACAATTAAGGGCATGGATTCCCGGATTCAAAAGAAAGAAATGGATCGGGTCTAAATCGAAACAGTTATATGACTTTTTCCGTTGGACTCATAATTCATTTTCCTACAATATGTTAAAGGTTCAAGAAAAAAATTGAAAATAAAATATTTTTCATTAATGAATAATTCAATTTTTTATACATTAAATTGCTTTTGGGGGAGCATGACTTGATTCTAGGTTTGAAATTTTTACAGTAGGCTACTGTTATGCAAGCTTATTTATTGGTATGATTGTTGTATTTTTTTTTTTCAGATTCTATAATATTTATTTCTGATTTTTTGTGTAATTATTCATTAGTTGTAATTCTAGAAAAATTCAAAAAAATTACTGAAATTATAGAAATTTGTTATGGCATTATTTAAATATTGTACAGAGCATGTTAAGTTATTTTAAATGCTTAGAACTTATAGTATGTTGTTATTTTAAATAGCATGATTTATTTACATTGGTGAATTTTAATTCCATGATTAAATGTTCTAGCATGTTTTTTTTTATGAATTATATTGAGATGTTATCATGTGGAGTTAAATATTTTATCATGCTTTAGACATGTCATAGTTAGTGGGAGGTTGTTCGGTTGAGAGAAATATTTATAGATTTACTTCCCAAAACTAATATTTTACGTGTGGATTAATTTAAATTTTGAATAATTGTCACTTGTGGCGCAAAATATGATTACTAGTATAGTGGATTTTCAATCTTGCGACTTGTGTAATATTGTCACTATTTATTTTAGATTTTTTTGTGGCAAAATTATATTGTGATATGCAATTAAATTAATCTGAATGCCCATTTTTTTTCCCTCTAATTGACTTTGCTTTTGGAAGTTAATTTGGTTGACCTATACTTAGTGGAGATGTTCAATTTTGAACAATGAAATCCTATTCTTTAGAAGAGCAGAAGTCTTCGACATTTTAGGTTAGATCTTAGTTGAGCCAAAGTAAGGAAACTTGCCTCAACGTCGCCGTGGTTTTTGTTGCCTTGTTTGGTGTAATAAAAACTGATGTGTGAGCTATGATTAGCGGCATGCTAAGCAGTTTTGATTGGCGAGTTTAGAGTTGTGAGATTAGTAAGCCCTCAATACATCTAGATGTGATCTTGATTATTGAGCTACGTAGATTGGCTTTGTCATTTGACTTTTAATAATGTTGCATTATTGGATAAAACAACATTAAAGAGTCATGTCATCCAAGAAATGCGAGATTAAATGAGTTAGTCATTAAGTGTAAATGAGTAGCCAGTACGAGTAGTGTTTTGCTCTCTACCCAGCTAATGGAAGTGGATGGAGCAAAATTTCACGCACTATGATAGTGTGCGTTTAAGTGTCACTTGAAGTTAAAAGATTAGCACTTGGAAGTTGCAAAATCTATTAACACTAAGTGAGAAAAATAGCACCTAATGGCTGCAAAATCCATTAGCATTGTCAACTTATTTATGTCTAGACACTTTCTGTTTCCACACTTATGTGTGAGACATGAGAAGGTTTTTTTTGTATGATTCCTTCGCTAGGCTAACACCTTTTAATGGTGTTTATCAATAAGCGAATGTTGCAACATAGTAATTAAAATATCAAACCAAGTTGGTTGTTATGACTCTAAGAATCTGACGCATCACTCATGAGAGCATTATGTTGAATTAGACTCTTTACCCTAATTCGTGCTTAAGTTGCTTTAGGAGCAATCATAGTTTAATAGCTTTCTCTCCTTCTATGGATAATAGAATTAGGAGCAACTAGCTATGAAGCGAGAAATGGAGATGGCAAGAGGAATATCATCATGTTTCAACTAGATGTAGTAAAGTGTATGGAGAATAAAATTGACTTGAACGTGCAGAGGATTAGCCCTTACTAGTTAAATTTATGACTTAGGCGCACTTGATATCTCCATGACATCCTTTTGTGATCTAGTGAACATGAGTTAGTTATGAGTCATTGACGAGAGGATCGCATAGATGGTTAGAGTAGGCCCTCTTGTCCCACTTGCTTGTGGCATCTTGCTCTCATGTGAATATGCAACTTTGTTTGCAATGGCTATGCACAAGTAAGTTAGAAAGCCGCAAAAGGGCATCTGTATTGGCGCATTTGGTCACATAAAGTTTTCTTTGCAGAGGTGATGTGAATAGAGTTTTGGAACTCTATAAGATAGAGAATTCTAAGTATGGCACTTGATATAGCCTAGTTAAAAATGGAAAGAAATTTTCAATATCCTAGGGACAGTGGAAGTGATGTGCCTACTAGTGGATAACTCCATTAGAGGGGAATACACTAAATTTTTAGTTGCGTGGTAGCGAATGTGAAATTTTTTCACGTCATCACTTAGTGATTGAGAGGGAAACATTCATGATTGCTCTGCAAGATAATAAAGAGCCTAGAATAGTGCCAAAGTCTCTATACTCCTCTGTTTTTATAAAGTGGATCAATGTTGCACATTTTAAGATGAAGTCTTTGACGATTAACCATTTCTAGGATTTGGTTAACTTTCCATTATGACACAAAACTATTCTAAAGTTATGCGCGATTTGGATAGTTATTTTTAGAGGCATAAGGCTCGCTAGATACCGAAAAGGCGCACCATCGCGGAAGGTGTAGACTATGGGAAGATTTCCTCTTGGGAAGTGAGGTTTACTTCAACTTAGGCTATGATTGACATGAGTTCGAAACTTTACATTGTGGACATTGTGACCCAACTTCTCATTGGAGAATTGGATAAGTAGATCCGTAGGGATTTACCTTATGCTTTTATGGAGAAAAATTAGGAGCGCAAAAGATTGCTAGTTCCAATAAATCTTTTACGACCTAAAGCAGTTTTCCAATTAGTGGTTCTTAGTTTTCATCGAGCCATGATGGGTCAACAATGATCGATGAAGGCCACTGAAGCAAAATCAATGGTTCAAAAGAAGTTTTTCCTTACTTAGTCATTATAGAGTTGGCAGTCATCTGTTTTAGACATAATAAACATGGATGATGCAATTTATATACTCGGATGTATTATCCTTAGGGATTGTTTTGAGATAATTCTTTATTTGTCTTTGATGACTTATATAAGGAATACCTTAGAATGATTCTAGATGCAAAATTACAAACCTATTGACTTACCTGTCAGTACCAGCTAAAGTCGCAGCTATTGAGTGAATCCTTAGATTGTCTAAGAGAGAAATAGATGACCTATATTCTTTAACCTTTTGTTGTGGGAACCAGAAGCACACTATGTGGGCATATTCAACATGATGACTGTTATCTTTTGTAGATGGTCAATTGAATATTTTAGGCCTTAACCTTAGTCATTAGACTATGGATAGGCTGCTTTACTAGCAGTGTATAAATTTGCCCCTTGTAAGATTCAATGCACCAATTGGGCACACCTTGGATGAATGCAAATTAGTCACCAAAATGTCTTTAGAGAGATAGTTGCATAAGAGGAAGTGATCTTTAACCACTTTATGTGAGGCACACATGGTGGATTTTGTTGTATATGCTTATTGCAAGAGATGCTGATAGGGCCTTTGGAATCTAGAATTGTGCAAACTATGGTTGTGTCTCTTTGTCGATCGCTTGCTTTTGTGAGATTACGAGATATTGATGCTATTATGGTTTGTAGCGTAATGATTAGCAAATGATGATGTCAGTAGGCAAGATTGGCTCACTTACACGAGCAATCGCCCTTGGCTCTTGGGAGCAACTGAGGATGAGACTAGTAATTTATTTTATTTAGAGCCAAGAGAGGCTTAAATTATCCACTATGTATGTCTCCTTGGTTGGAGCTAAGATGAGGTATTATGGAAGACTAAATATAGATGTTGGTGCCCACTACCTATGTAATACCTGTTATGATTAGCCAGATGCGAGATCTCATTTGGCGCTTGGAAGGCGAGTAAATAAAGAATTGGGGTTAGGCATTAGAAAGTAACTCGCATGCTTAAGAGCGACTAGACTAAGATTTGTATGTTGTATCGAGTATGACATTACTTTTTAGAGTAGTTACTCCACCATAGCATGTATTCATACTACATATACTTGGCAACCGAGTAATGATATGAGAGAATGGATCCCAACTTCCTCATCGTGTGAGTCTTACATGTCATTATTGATAAAACTTTCATTTTTGTACCCTTTTGTGACCTTTGATTATGTCATAAGGTAAGGGGCTGATGTATTGTTAGTTTGGTATGTTGCTTGCAGTCATGTATGATTTGGCCTTAAGGGACATCACTGGGAAAGCGGTCGATGCTAAACTAAACGGCATGAGGGCGAAGGGAAGATCATCTAGCATTACACCTCTATTGTGTATTCACTACTAGCAACTCACATTGCTTTGTACGGTATGAGGATTGAGCGTGAACATATTGCAATATTTGAGAGGGTGCAACATACTCTTTTGAGGGATTAGAGATGTTTTGAGAGCGGTGTAATTGGATGAGTCTGGAGTAGGGCTGTTCACAAGTTGAGTTGGCTCGAGTTTGCTGTCAAACTGGCAACCAAACCGACCTCTTCGGGTGGAGAGAAATGGCATCCATTCTTCATTGAATACTGTTCGAATTTGCAAAGTATTAGGCCACGGTTTTCACGGTCGAAATCGGTCGATGTGCACACAGAAAATAGAGACATGAGAGGGAGCAAGAGAAACTGGGGGTTGATTGGTTAAGTGGATGGTGGTGTTGCAAATAACCCTCGTTCATAGAGTCAGAGGAGATCTAAAAGAGGTATGGGAGGTCGGGAGATTTGAGAGGTTAAGGAAGGTGAGGGGGAGGTCTGAAGAAGGAAGGAAAGGGTGAGAGAAAATACCAGAGAAAAAAAAAAAGAACTATGAAAACAACAAAGCAATCTTGTAGCAGTGGACGGCATGGATCTTGTAGCAACAGCGAAGTAGTGATCAATGTATTCGATGAAGATTGAAAATAAAATGAAAGAGATGAGAGAGGATATACTTGCATCTCACAAAGGAGGGTGAGAAAGATGAAAATGAATCAAATGAGGTCAGAGTGAGGAGAGAGAGCAATATACAAAAATAATTATAAAAAAAATAAAAAGTCTACTCTGTGACAGAACAGAGTGAAGAGAGAGAAAGCAATATACAAAAACAATTAAAAAAACACAAAAAGACTAGTCTGTGACAGAACATCTAGCTCTCTTATCAAGAAAACATAAATCTTATACAAAATTAAGTAAAAGTAAGAATAGATAAAAATAAATAAATAAATAAACGGAATGTTACATGCATCAATTGGCATATCAATTAGTATATCAATATATATTATAACATTATTACTTTATTATTGACCTCATCTATTATATAAATTATAAATATTTAAAACCTCTAAAATTATATCACATAATCTATTAATACATTAATTAGTACATCAATTAATATATATAACATTATTCAAAAATAAATATAAAAAAAAGTTGAAATGAAAAGACTGGTAGCTAGCTCTCTACAAGAGCTACTAGCTCTCTTACCAACAACATGCAAGTACCATACAAAATTAAATAATAGTTCTTTAGTTCCATATAAAATTAAATAAAAGTAAGGAACTAGCTCTTTCATCACAGGGTCCTATGTGGAAAGAAAAAAAAGATAATAATGACAAAGAAAGAATGGTGCATTTACCTATGCATCTTTAACTTTTTTATTATAAAATTTCGGTCGGTCGGTTTCAATGAATACAATTACTTGAGACCCGATAGCCAACCGAGAATTCAAACTTTTGTATTCTCTTATCTAATTCCAACCGAATCAATGTTTGAAATCAACTGCAGGTAGACGGGTCGGGCTGAGTTTTTCAGGTCGAATAAAATTCTAAACAACCCTAGTCTGGGGTATATGAGACACTAGTTTTGTCTTCGGGTTAATGTCTTTATACTGGCTCTTTTGAGTTTCTAGTGTAGAGCTCAAACATGCAAGTGTTCTCAGCGGTCGCACAGTCCATTGGCTATTATGATTGTGTTTGATAGATAGATTGAGATAAAGGAAGTTTGCTGTCATGCCAGCGCATGTTCGAGTGGGAGATGTCAGAAATTAGGTTGGGTTTAGAGCCCGTAACAGATGGGTCGCCCACAGTGGTATGACCCAAAAACCATAAGGAGAGATTCAATCAAAGTGGACTTGAATTAACCTATCCTAGGGATAAGTGTGAATATCTCATCTCTTTGAAAGATAGAGTTGTGGGTGGCTATAACACTCTTATTCTAATAAATGTATTATATTGGTGAAGTTAATTCAACCATATGGCAAATTTGCTAGTCTCTTTCTTCTAGTCTCTCTGTCGACTTTTTTTCTATTTTCTCTCTCCATGGAAACATACAACAGAGCCTTTGTACTTTGAAGAGTATGGGTAGTTTTTAATAGTTCTATCCTACTGTTGGAAATTGTTCAAAATATTAACAAAGGCACCTAATTCACCCATATGATCCATAGATTCGGTTTGAGTATAAAAATTATATCCAAATCCATTTTTTTATGCTATGTATTATGTAACAGCTATTTTTGGGTGACCGCTCGAGTGGTTATTTGGTTGCTCGAGCAGTGATTTGTAGCTCCCAGTATCTCACAGGATTGCAGGTGAGACCGCTTGAGCGAAAGAATGGTCACTCGAGCGTAGAATGTGAACTCCCAGTATTTTCACTGTAGCTCTGCACTGTAAACTTCTGAGACCTTGCGTTTACCACTCGAGCGACGGAAAGTTTGCTCGAGTAGTCTCGTTCACTCAAACGAAGGAAAGTGCGCTCAAGTGGTCTGTTCGGAATCAGCGTCTTTAAAAGTCACTTTGTGGTCTACTTTTCTTCATTTTCTCTGGTTCTTTCTCTCTCTTCTTCCCCTTTTCCACCATTGTTGAGGGTTTCAAGATTTCAAGCTTGATTTATATCTCCTTCCTCTCATTTTTCACCCCATGTTCCTTATATCAAAATGAAGAGCACGCCAAGGGCTTTCTATCTTTCCAAGGGGATCTCTATTTCGTAGAAGTTGAAATTTCGGATCTCTTCTCTTCTTGTTAGAGGTAGGGATTTTCTTTGCTTCTCTTCAATATTTTCTTATAGGTAGATGGGTGGTAGATTCCTATTGCATCAAAACCTCATCTTGAGGGATTTTCATAAACGCATGCAGAGAAAGTTGGGGTTTTCAAAATAGAGGACTTAAATCCAAGATTAACTTGGAGTAGAGAAGTTTTAAATTGTTAGAACAAGATTTTATGCCTTTGAGTAAAAAGTCCTTATTTGTGACTAACCCTAGTTGTGTAATTTATGTTGATATGAGAAATGTTTCAATTGATATTTGATTCATGAAATTGAGTTTATGTTTGGTTAAAATGAGTATGAAGTATGAATAATGATAATTAGTGGTTGGGAAAAATGATTATTGTAAAGGAGGGTTATGTTGAAGAAATTAAGGATGGTAATTAAATCAAATAATCTTGGATAATCTACGATGATTAGTATATTGTGAAACTGTGTATGAAGACTTAATGATAATATGGGAAAGTAAAGAGATAATTGGAATACAAGAACGGTGAATGCTTCTAAAGATGACCTTTTTATTTTGGTGGGTGTTTTGTTGGATTAATGTGTGATGGAAAACGAATGATATTGTTCGTGGAATTGTAATAAAGAATAACATGATGAATTGATAGATGGTGGTATTGGATTAAGGGTCTATTTCCTTCCAGTTTGTGACCGGTAAAACGTGGCACTTAATATAGATTTTGCCTTCCTTTTGGAGTAGCGCCTGGTAAAGTGTGTGGTCTGTTGAGACATGTGGAGGTTCCGCGTTCCTTCCGGCTTATGACTGGTAAAGCATGAGGTTCCGCGTTCTTTCCGGCTTGTGACCGATAAAGCTTGAGGTTCCACATTTCTTCCGACTCATGACCGGTAAAGTGTGGTGCTTAATAGAGGTTCTGTATTCCTTCTAGAGTAGCGCCTAGAAAATATTGTGGTGTGATGACGTGGATTGGTAATGGAGCCGATTTCTAATTGGATTGTGTGGAATGATTACAATAAGATCTATACGTGTGATTGCGATAATGGGAAGTGAATAATCTTAATTGTGTAAACTTGAATATATGGGGTGGTGTAGATTCATCTTATGTGGATTATAATGGGTAATGGTTTGTTGTGACTTGTAGTAAAATGACTCGTTTCTATATTTAGACATCTAAATAATGTTAATAAGGGTTTTTGACAAAAACGTTTGAAAACTATACCTGAAAGATACAAAAAACAAAAGAGTTTACTTTGAAAGTTTTCATGGATTGCTTTATGAGAATGGTATGATCTATATATATTGTATTTTGAGTATGAAAAGAGCACATTAATTATGTATGTATCACTCTTTAGCGTCTATGATCACATTTATCTAAAGATCTTATTGTTGAGAATCATGGAGGATTCCTAATGGATTTCGTGTTCATCCCATCTATTTTAACCATTTTCAAGAACGAAGTTAGGAACACCGGATTAAAGATTTGAGGAGTTTATTTTCTTTTATATGACAAAGTGTAAATGAGAGATGTTCATTGTAATGTGGGAGATAAGAGTATTTCAATATAAATCTTGGTATGTATTGTTGTTGTATTTATTCGAGAGATTACAATATTACTATTACTAAAATGTAATGGTTATTTATATTTATAAATGTATTTAATAAATAGATTTGAATTAAAAGTTTTTATAATATTTTTGAAAAAGAAAATTTGGGGGGCGTGACATATTATTTTTCATTTTTTCTATAGACAATTTTGACCTTTGTTCAATCGGCTGCAGTCCATATGCTTGAAATTTCTTGAATTTGCGATCGAGTGTCGGGCTAAGTGCAAAAAAATCCACTCCACCACACTTGCCCAAATTATTATATAATACATATAAGGATAATGCTATATATACCAATTAATGTACACACTATTGTACTAACAGATGATGTGGCATCATTTGTATGGTTTTGGGTATTTGTAACTTGTATAATACATGTGGTCAATAACAATATTATAATACTAGTTGGTACACTAGTATGTACACTAATTGATGCATATAGCACTACCGTACGTATAAATCTGTCATGATATATTGATAGAGGCCTACCTTTCCAAGGAACCTTTTGTTTTCTCAAGACAATGACCTGCATTCCCTCTTCTCACACAAGTTATTGATTGGCCGTGAGATATTGTCACGCGGAGTTCTAATGATATTGTGATTGATGAACGAGATATGACTCATAATTTGTGTTGAGTGATTAAAGAATATAAAGGATATAATGAATTATAATTTATGAAAAATATGACAACGCAACACTGAACCAACTAACAAATTTTCCTCTTCTCAAGGCATAGACCTATACACCAAAAGATTAATTATAAACTCACGTACCAATACAATGTCTAACCAACTCTCTCTCTCTCTCTCTCTCTCCCTCTGTCTCCTTTGTGAGCTGGGGATTAAAGCCCTAGAATATACATAAGTATTACATCCTTGTTTTTCCTTTACACAAAATTAAAAAATTCAACAAATTCAATTCTATTAGTAAAATGTCATATTATATATATCAATTAATTATTTTTTTTCTCACAATTATTTATTTAACTAAAAAAAAAAAACATTTCCAAACACATTGGTCATGTTTAGTTTGGTTTTTAGAAACTTGTTTTACAATTTCTTTTCTAAAAAACTAAAAACTTATTTAGTGAAAGAAATAAAAAAATTTAAAATAAATATTAATATAACTTTATCTTTTGGAAGGCTGAAAATAATTTTTCAAAATTTAAAAATATTGTTTTGATATTTATTTTTATCAAATTAGTTTTCATTTTTTCAAACAAATTTCTAAATCTTTTTTTTCTAAAACAAAAATTGTGAGGCCCCTAAATTTTGTAATTTCAATAAGATCCTTATTTTTGAATTATTTGAATGAAAACCATCGATTCCTCGTTTACTTGCAATTTCAGCCTTAGAATTGAGAACGTGCCATGATCGAAGTCATGCGAACCCTAATCGATCCCGGTAACTTAGGAATCACATCTAATACCTTAATACTAATTAATTAACTCTTAAATTATAAATTGATCGTTCAAAACCCTAGATTTCTGGTTCCCATTTTGTTTGTTCAATTGATAGTCTTTTAATTCGAAAATGAGGAACCTAATCCGAATTATTTTTTCCCTAACCCTAATTTAACTAAATTAGGTATTCTAATTCATAAATTGAGCCAAGCCCTCATACTTTATTAGAATTACATTTTGACCCCAAATCAGGTACCATTATATATATACATATTTTTACCTTATTCTTATCTAATCTTTTTGTATACAAAATTTATTCAACATAAATACAATTTGTACACAAATAAATCAAAGAAAATCCCCTCAAACATCACCCACGTGGCTAGCCAACCCTAGGGAGTTGAAATTGGTGTACTTTTGAGACAAATTTCATGAAATTATGGAAGAAAGTATCCTAGTACCCCCTGTAACAAGCCCGCGAGGGACCTCGCTACAGTTCGGACTCGATTTTGTTGCGGTTCTAAATCTCGAACCAAAGAGTCCAAATCCGGCAAATCGTTTTGAGAAAAACTGATTTTTTGAAAGAAGTGCCAAACATGGACTGCTTTGCCAGATAACAGAGTCGCCACCTAAATATTTTTTAAATGGGAAATTTAGGAAACCCTAACTCAGTGCCAAAGGCCACGTGTCCGTCATCACCAAAGTTGGCTCGGGACTCGGGTACGATTGGGGAAGGTCACATCGTGAGCACCCCCGCTCGCCCGGTCAAAGACCGGCCTCTACTAACCATGATATCTGTTTTTGAAAACTTTGTGAGTTCTTATTCCGGTTATTAGCCTAGGTTACTATGTGATGCTCGCAGCAAACAAGTATAGACTGGGTCGTCTGAATTGGAACAAAACATCTCATGTTTGTTTGTTTGAAAATTGTGTGATGGTGCTACCCGCAGGTAGGCTAAAATGCGGATTTGCCACCCTCGGGTGGGCTTAGAAAACATGATGTTGCCACTATCTAGTGGGCTTAAAACAAACATTTGATGAATTCTCCAATCCAAGTAACTCAACCTCCACCCACAGGCATTCAAGGCAGATATATCACATAAGCACATAGCCTCATGGCAAGCATGCTATCATGGCAACACTCACACGCATGCAAGGATGCTAAAGCATAAAAACTCACCTAGTACTCCAAGCCAAAACAGGAACCGATTAGAAATCCATGCATGATCCTAAGAATGCAGAGATGCCTAATGCAACACATGCAAAGGTGCAACTATAGCAGGCTCGGCTATTTTAAAGATGGCATATGAAATGCTACAGCTAACATGTATTCAATTTGGAATTGAAATACAAATGCAGTTTGTATGATGCGCCGAACCCGGTGCGTGCAAAACAGATGAATGATGCAAACATGCTGTCATACCGTTATGCTAATTGAAATATGCCCTATATCTAACCATCGTAAGCAGGTAATAAAAAAGGAGAAAGAAATGGGGGTTGGACAGACATACACACACACACGCACACTTATTACATTTGTGCCCTCGCGCAGAGGGTCCGAATAAATATACAGTCCGAAATATACAGTCCAAAATAATGTACAGATTTCTAATTAATTAATAAATTAAACTAGGAAAGCAGTAAAACTGGCATGCAAGCCAGGGGCTGCCTCGCTTCTGATACAACAATGTATGCTGGACTGTGTTGCGCAGAAATCCACTGAGATGCCCGATTTAGCCTCTGTTTGCAATATTTCTCGAAATGCGCGCGCGGACTCCGAAAAGTGGTTGAGTTTGGATTTTGCTGCAACAGAGAGCAGGAAAGGGCATAGCAATGTATTTCACAAATATATGCATGCCTCGATTCTCGTGCCACCAATCACGCATATCGATGCATGATGGCCGAGGAGTCGAATTGCACAACTCAGTATAGGGATGAATGCAGATGAATGCTAAAACAACACTTAACTCCATCATGGATAATCCGGAGTGTCGGTGACTTGGGAATTGAGACCCGTTCCGTTACTCGGAGTACGAAACGTGCCTCGTTTCCCGTGCAATATGCATGATATGCATGAAATGCAACTAACATACAACCTAGCATGCACGATGCTATGAGAATGAGATGCCTCGAAATGCGTGCCCACTGGCACGCGAACCGAGGTGATGACATAAAGGCACGAAATGCAATGATGGGCTTACACCAACATGAGAAGGCCTCAGCCACACTCATACGGGATGCCGGAATGATAAAAAAAGAGGTGCCTCAAAGTGCGTGCTCACGGGCACGCAAACTGAGACGATGATGAAATGCAAATCGGATAAAATAGAGGGCCTCAAAATACGTGCCCAAGGGCACGCAAACCGAGGCAGAGGCATACGCAATGCAAACCGGATAAAACAGAATGTCTCGAAATGCGTGCACACGGGCGCGCAAACCGAGGCAGAGATGTGAAGTGCAAATCGGATAAAATCGAAGTGCCTCGAAATGCGTGCACACGGGCGCGCAAACCGAGGCGATGATATGAAAATGCAAATCGGATAAAACCAAAGTGCCTCAAAATGCGTGCACGGGTACGCAAACCGAGGCGATGGTATGAAAATGCAAATTGGGCTTACGCCAACATGAGAGGGCCTCAACCACACTCACATAGGCTGCCGTGAGATGAAAATGAAGTGCCTCGAAATGCGCGCACACGGGCACGCAAACCGGGCAGTGACATACAGGCATGAAATGCATGAAAATGTAGATTGGGCTTACGCCAACATGAGAGGGCCTCAACCGCACTCACATAGGCTGCCGATGAATGAAAATGGAGTGCCTCGGAGTGCGTGCCCACGGGCACGCAAACCGAGGCAAGGCGGAATGACATGGGAAATGATATGCAAGCATGGAAATGGAATTTCAGCACTCACAAATGATGTAAAACAGCCCCGAAATGATACGGAATAACGACCGAAGCATGCAATCATCCCGAAAATGTGAAATTAAGCCCCGAAATGGCCTATAGCCATACTATACATGCAAAATATGATCATGGCAGCAATAACAGTAGCAAGGCAGTCCCGAATATGGCATTTTTTCAGTAATAAACATGGCCAAAATGCAAGCATAGATATGGCAATAATAGCTCGCAAGATTAATGGCCAAAAGAGCATTATAAAGGGGGATGGTATATAGAAAATGCAAATGGACAAACTTTATTCTACAACATTAAAGAGGACCCAAAAATAAGCATATATGCAGAAGATGGAAGCCTCTAAATCATAAGACAAACATGCCAGAAATGGAAGGCAAAATGGAGCCGCAAAGGGTATAACACAAGACATGCAATCTATACATCAAATGACCAAACCTTCTTCATGAAACATGTAAAGGGGGTCAAAATAAGACCAAAACCAGTAGGGGTCGAAGTCCCAAAAACAAACACAAATAGGTCAAAAATTGGATACAAAATATGGCATACTTGATGAAATTGAAGGAACTAGTATATACAATGGCCAAATGAAGTTGAGCTCCTCTACAATGTTGTAGAGGGGCTCAAAATAAGCAAGAAAGCAGTAGGGGTCGGAGCCCCAAAAACCAACACAAATAGGTTAATTTTAGCATGCAAAAATGTGACAATCTTGATGAGTATTGAAGGAACTAGTATATACAAATACCAAATGAAGTTGAGCCCTTCTACAATGTTTTAGAGGGGCTCAAAATGAGCACAAAAGCAGTAGGGGTCGGAGCCCCAATTCTCAACCAATTAGAGTATAAAAAAAGATCAAGAAAAAGCCCCAAAAGTTGGTTTTGAATACTTACCCTTGAAGACTTGTCTTTCTTTGCTTCTTGGCTTGGATTTGTAGCTTCTCAACCTCTGAAATTCACTTCCTAGCTGCTGGAATCAAAGTTGGAATGGTGAGGCTAGGTGTTGGTGAAGAAATCAAGCAAGACTTGAAGCTTTTTTGAAGGTTTTGGCTATGGAGATTAGGGTTTTTGCTTAAGTGTCTTGAAGGCAAATCTTCTAACCTAGGCAAAGGAGCCCTTGGTTCCTTTAAATAGGCAAAACAAGGTGTAAAAGGGGAGGGCAAAGCATCCAAGCTTTCCCTCCCAAAATATCCCCCGGATGGGGGAGATATTTGGCAAAAATATCCGGACAGCTGTGCTGAGCTGGAAAGCAAGAATCCGGCCGGCCAGGTAGATTTCTGGGAGGTGGCCGGCCGGCCACCCCACCTGGTCGGCCAGCCACTCAGCCTAGCCGACCGGCCACCCCAAGAAAATGAACAGAAGATTTTCTGGCCGACCAGTATGCCAAAGTGTCCTCCCAAGTGTGTAGATCAATGCCCCAAGGTCGGAATCTGGCAACTCTGAAGCAGAAGTCACAACATAGAGCTTGAAGAAGAGGCTCAAAAATGAACTGCACAATTGCTGGCCGACCACCAACTTTTAGGGTCCTCCCAGATGTGTAGAACAAGGTTCCATGGTCGGAATGTGGCAACACTGAAGCAGGAGTCACAACATTGCATCTGAAGGAGAGGTCCAAAAATGAAACCTGGAATTTCTGGCTGACCAGTAGTTTTTAGGGTCCTCCCATGTCCCCTGATCACAGATATGTAGCTTTGGTCGGAAGAAAATGGGCCTAGGGTGTTCAACATTGGCCCGGAAGTGAGCAAAACGGGCGCCGAAGGAGCGAAACTGGTTATCTGGGATAATTGCTGGCCTCCTACCCTCCAGTGATCTTCCCAATGTTGAAACAGAGGTACCTGCCAAATTTGAACAAAAACTAATGAGAAATGAACGCTCGGGGTCTAAACCGCGCAGTTCGGGGTCCCGAAAATGGGCTATAGGCACCGGAAGTGGTGTTCAGCAGCGGAGTGGGTATCTGAGACCCCAGGGTTTCTCGGTATGACAAAACAGAGGCACACGCAAAAAAACCGGAGGAAACCGATGCGAAATGAATGCTCGGGGGCCAAACCGCGAGGTTCGGGGCCCGAAAACCGGCTATAAGCACCGAAAGTGGCATACGGCCACGAAGTGGGCATCGGGGGCCCCAGTGTGCCTTGTTATGATGAAACAGAGGTACATGCCGAGAACCGGAGAAACCTGATGTGAAATGAAAGCTCGGGGCTCAAATCACGCAGTTCGGGGTCCCGAAAACCGGCTATAGGCACCGGAAGTGGCATACGGCCACGAAGTGGGCATCGGGGGCCCCAGTGTTCCTCGGAACTATAAAACAGTGGTGCAAGCCAAAAACCGGAGAACTCGGAGATGGTTGGGCGGTCCCGAGCCGAGGCACACGGCCTGACGGCCGAAAACCGGGAACCGGGCTCCGAAAATGGGAAAAATGGCCTACGGCCACGAAAAGTAGCGCACGGCCACCGAGAGATGGTCTACAGGACCACTCCCTTCCCTCAGGAAAGAAAACAGAGAAAACCGAGTCTGGTTCGCAAACCGAGACAAGGCACAGAAGAGAGTTCGGAAGTCCGGAGGCAAGGCGCACGGCCGCGACTCTGGGGCTTCTGAACGAGCACGATATGCAACACCACCGAGCGCTCAATCGGTGACGTCTGAGTCTTAAGGTCGGTCAAAAATGGGGTGTCTACACCCCCAAAAATAGAAACTTTCTTTGTACCTCTAATTACATCCTAGCTAAGCCCTAACTAGATCATGTTTTAAAGTGTAATTAAGGTCCCAAATCAACCTCATTCCATTACATTTCAATTAAATACAAGTTCATTTTATTCAAGTCAACCAATGGACATTTTGGACTATTCGCACTGATTTTCCTATAAATACACCTTTCCTATCCACACTTTTGATTATTTGTAGCTTGCTTTTCGTGCTCCTTTCAGATACGACTAGCCCTACAGCTCAAACTCTCGTGGTTCTGAATCTGATTTCACAAGTGCAATGTGAAATAGAGAAACACAAATGGGTCCAAATTTGGTAAATCTTTTGAAAAATCAATGTTTGAATCAAATGCCAAAAAATGGACTGCTTTGCCAGATTACAGAGTCGCCACCTAAATATTTTTGGGAAATTTAGGAAACCCATGACTCGTGCCAAAGGCCATGTGTCTGTCATCATCAAAATGTCTCGGCTCGGGAACTTAGGTCTGAGAGGAGAATGTCATGAATTTTGCACCTCACTTACCCGATCAAAGATCGGCCTCTACTAATCATGATATGATTCTTATTTACATTATATGATCTTGTTTCAATTTATTAGGCTAACTTTACTAGGTGATGCACGCAAGTATAGACCAATTTACTAAAGTTGGAACGCTTTGATTTTATGTTTGTTTGAAAATTATTTTTGATACTCATCACTTGAAAATGTGAGTTTGTATGTACATTAATCAATTTATCCCAATTTTAGCAATTAGCCTTCATCAACCGACATTCAAACAATTATATCACTTAAGCATTTAACCTCATAGAAAACATGTTTGACATGGTAACAATCACACGCAATGCAAGATGCTAAAGCAATAAACACTCACCTAGTACTCCAAGGCAAGCCAAATAAAGAAAAATGATTAGAAAATATGCATGTTCCTAAACAATACAATGTGACTAATGCAACGCACACATTTTTGCAATTTTTATAGGCTCGACTATGAGCATGGTATGTGATTCAAATCAAGACATGTGATAAATCACGTTTTCAAATAATGAAATTGAAATTGACATTGGTTAGTATGATGAGCCGAACCCAAATGTACTTGAGACGAGTGTATGCAAACGTGGGAATGCTAAGTAAATATGATGCTTTATGCTACCATCATAAGTGGGTAAATAAAAGGGAGGGTTGGAAGGCATACACCATTGTTACATATTTGCTCTCATGCAAGAGGGTCCGAATAAGTGTCCAAATGTCTGGATTAACTAATTATCACAAATTCGAATAAATGAATTAAATAACTAACTAGCTAAGTTATTACAAATAACTAACTAGCCGGCCGTGCCCTAATTTTATGTCAAAATTGTTTTTGTGCTCTGAGGTGAGGTCAGTGCAGACAGAGCCTTTCTATGCCCCGTTTGTCCCTTCTGCTCTCCTCTACCATGAAACTAAGGAGAAGAGTGAATTCGAGTCAGAAACCATCAATTGGCACAAGTTGATGGCTTGATGATTTCAAACACAAGTTGGACAAAACAATTAATAAATGCAATGAAGATGACCACCCCTCCCTCTCATCATGGGGTCTCAAAAAAGGAGATAGACACGCTTCAAGTTTCATCAAAATATCATGTATTGATACGTGACAATTCTCGGAATGATGGCCTCAGCATAATGTCCAGCCGAATCCAACCAATTCTAAGCATTTTCTTTATGTCGGTTTAGTTCATTTTAAGCCAATTTCAGTAATGTTTGCCATTCCTTAGTCAATTTGTCCAAAGTGATGTTAAGTCCACTAAATGAGAAAAAGCGTTAAACAAGAAGTAATTCTAAGCATGAAAAAGAGCCAATGCCTTGATGATGAACCTCCATAGAGATTAGGCCATTGAGCATAGGTATCCTTCCCATGCCTTGAATAATCATCAATCGGTTGAAGTAACTCTCAAACGAAAGAAAGAAAAAGAAGAAAAGAGGGGAGGTGGCAGAAATGATTATGTGAAGTTGATTATTTAAAATGAAACTCTTCACACAAAAACTAAGTAAATAAGGCTATCAACTCAAATGACTCGGTGTCTAAGGCCTAAACAACCAAAGCCATGAGGACTTACAACACAACAAGTACGATATTCACAGCATAAACTATTTAAATGAATTAAACATCCCCTAACAGCCCCTAAAATGTTAAAAAATAGTAGCTAAAAGCAAGAGAAAGTAAGTAAAGAGAGTAGAGAAAAAGCTATGGAACAAAGCCTAAGGAAAGGTGGCTAACCCCTCCACTTTTTACAATTTTAAATCACATGCTTCAGCTCCAAAACAATCCAAGAACAGTGCTAAAACAGCCCAAAAACAGTGGCTAAAAGTGTGTTTAAAAAGCACAAATAGATAGACAAAAGTAAGAGATAGAAAGCTAGTAAGCAAAATCAAGAAGAGGTGGCTAATCCCTCCACTTTTGAGACTTTTAAACCATGTTTTTAGCCTTTTTAAACTCTGAAAATCAGTGTAAAAACTAAAGAAAAGAGACCAAAAACAAGGGTATGAGCTATGGGATAAGGAGCAACAAAGGGTGTTAAGCCTCTCTACCTTTCGTAGCTCTTCAACCCCAAGTTCTAACACTTAGAATGGATCCAAAATAGTAGGAAAACACAAGAAAAGGATAGAAAAGATTGAAATGAAAGCAAGGAAAATGGTGACAAGCTTACACGTCTTGAAGAGAGCAAGCTTTGGTTGTTGATCAAAATTGATTCCAAACACCCTCAAGTTGATGAAATATGGTTTGAAACTCTAGCAAAAAGCTTCAAGAACAAGCTCTTATGATGTATGTATCGTTCAAGAATGTTTGAAGATCAAAGGAAGCAAGAAGGATGGTTTTAGCTCTCAATCTCCCTCAACGGTCTTAGGAAAATCTTGTAACCTTAAAATTTGAATGCAGGGGGTCTATTTATAGAATTTGATCCAATTTGGTCAAAAATATCTTCAAACAAAGCCAGCTATCCAATTCCCACCAACTGTCTATTTGGAGCTATTGTGACCCGGCCAAGCCCAAAAACGCACGGCCGGGCCCAAAAACACATGGTCGGGCCTAAAAAGCAAGTCTAGAAAAGTTTTCATTGAGACCTAGCTAGGTCTAAATGAGCTGCGACTGGTTCTAAATGGACTCAGCCGGGTCCAAAAATCTGCAATTCAAGCCCAACTTCAAATGGGCATATCTCCCTCATTCGGACTCGGTTTTAGGTGATTCTTAAGTATAAATTGAAACCCCAGATGTCTAATTTCCAATGGTGGTTGCCTCACACCTAAATTCTAAGTGGTCAATGAGATATGACTAATTTAGTGAAGGTTGTTCATTTTTTTCTTAACGGATTGATGCGCAACTTCTTCCTAAACTAGTTTTGTTCCATCCCCTCTTATTTCCTTCAACTCCAAACCTATAAATAAGATGTTTTTAAAGAGTTCACCTCTCTTCCATTTATTTCCACTTTGTCCTTACTCGGTTTATAGAAAAGTGCAATAGTTTAAACGAAATGCGAGCCTCGGAACATCGTAGAAACATTTAGAAAAATATTTTGAAAAGTTGGGTTTTAAGGTCTAAAATAGTTTGGCCAAAATGAGGTGTAAGGTTGGGATTAGAGCTTGAATCCAAATTTCTTTGCTGAGAACTCAAAAGATTGCATAGTGTAACTTTCATCAACTGGTGTTTGGAATAAAGCGCCCAAGTTTTAAAGATGATAAAAAATGAGGTGTCTACAGTTGCCCATTTTTGACAGAGCTCAAAGTCATGAAATGACGCGAGTGAATGTCAAAGCCCGAAGATGGCCCATTTTGACGAGGCCGTAAGACTTCGGCAAACAAACAAACAAAATGCAGATACAGTTGGTTGAGCCCAAGGGTTGCCTACGTATCCCTTTGCAAGAAATCAAACTAGTGTAGATTAGGGGCGGAATGCAAAATGATACATGATGTAATGAAATAATCAAACCACAAGCAGTGCAAAACACACAAAAACCATAAAGGAATGGAGATGCAAATCAAACTACGTTTTACATAGAAAAGAAGTAGGCACAAGCCAAACGACGCCTAACGCAGGCTAAGGTCGTACATCCTCAATACTGGCCTCAGCGCAGCATGGATGCTTACATATAACAGAACCATGTTTCAATGTGAAAGGGGTGCGAGTGCATACAGAACTATGTTTTTTGTAGAAAGAGTATGAGTAATTGGGTGGTACGATATAAGTGAGGAATGATCTGCTGGAGAAAGATAATGATCCTAAATGCTGAATGCAACAAGACAAAGTACGATGTGATCGATGCAATGGATGAAGTAAATAAAAGGCGCAGGCTGAACTACGTCTTACCTAGAAAAGGCATAGGCACAAAACAGACCACGACTAACACAAAAAAGGTGTTGACACCCTCAATATTGGCCTCAGCACAGCATGGATACTTACATATAACATAACCATGTTTTAACGAGGGAAAGGTATGAGCACATGCGAAACTAAGCTTAACATGGAAAGGATGCAGGCAATAAAATGGTATGATATAATGAATGTAATGGACAATGAGGTAGATGCATGAGATAGATGCTATATGCAATGTAATAGAGGTAATAGATAATAATGGATATGATGTAGTAGCTGGTGTAGACGTCCCCGAACGTCCTGGGAAAAATCCCATTTTGTTCATTGGGCTCACTACAGTTCGGACTCGATGTTACAGTTTTGAATCTAATCTCGCAAAGTGCAATGCAAGATTGATAAATCACCAAAGAGTCCAAATCCGGTAAATCGTTTTGAAAAACTGATTTTAGAAAGAAGTGCCAAACATGGACTACTTTGCCAGATACAGAGTCGCCACCTAAATATTTTATTTTGGGGGAATTTAGGAAACCCTGACTCGTGCCTAAGGCCACGTGTCCGTCATCACCAAAGTTGCCTCGGTTCGGGAACTTGGGTACGATTGGAGAAGGTCATTTCATGAGCACCCCCGCTCACCCGATCAAAGATCGGCCACTACTAAGCATGATATCTTGTTTTTGAAAACACATGTGCTCCTATTTCGGTTATTAACCTAGAATTACTATGTGATGCGCACAACATACAAGTATAGACTAGATTGCCTAAGTTGGAACAAAGCATCGCGTATCCGTTTGTTTTGAAAATGGATTGAAGTTTGCTACTCGCGAGTCAGCTAAAAACACGGGTTTCGACGAATTATTCCAATTCAAGCAACCCAACCTTCACCCATAGGCATTCAGGCAATTATATCACATAAGCACATAGCCTCATGGTAAGCATGCTATCATGGCAGTCACTCACACGCATGCAAGGATGCTAAAGCATAAACACTTACCGAGTACTCCGAGCCAAAGAAAGGAGCTAATTAGAAAACATGCATGAATCCTAACTATGCTGAGATGCCTAATGCAACACATGCAAGAATGCAACTAAGACAGGCTCGGCTATTCTAAGATGGCATATGAGATGCTACAGGTAACATGTATTCAACTTGGAATTGAAATACGATGCAGTTAGTATGATGCGCCGAGCCCGGTGCATGCAAAACAGATGAATGGATGCAAACATACAAGCATAAGGATGCTAATTGAAACGTGCCCTAAAACTAACCATCGTAAGCTGGTAAATAAAAAGGAGAAAGACATGGGGTTGGAAGACATATATCACACACACGCACACTTATTACAATTGTGCCCTTTCGACGGAGGGTCCGAAAGAATAGTACAAACCAAATAAATGATTAAGTACTCTAGCTAATTAATTATTATAGACCTTTAATTAATTAAACAAATTAATTACAAAATAAACTAAGTATGAAATTCAAAAGGCCGTCGCAGCTCCGCCTCGAAATAATTGGATGATGCATGCTCGATTCGCCTTGCTCGGAAACCCATTGCCATGCCACATGTTGCCTCTGTTTGCACTGTTCTGCACCTTTGAGAATTATGAAAATCCTAAGGTTGCTTCTGAACCACTCCCTGAGAATTTTAGGATTCCACCGGCCAAGAGAAAACACCACCGGCCATGGAAATATGGTCATCGACCAAAAATGGTTTATTCCTGCAGAACACTGGTTTTGCTGCAGCAGAGGACAGACAGTGCATGGCAAGGCATTTACAAGACAATGTATGCACGACCACCCTCCCTATCATACTAAGAACTCAAGGGAGTATGGCTCTCGACCCTCGGGTCACCAATCACGCATTTCGACGCATGATGGCCAAAGATGTCAAGTGTGCAAATCAATATGAATGAATACAACAAAACCAATGAATGCTACACACTCTATCATGTTGAATCAAGAGTGTCGGCGACTGAGGATTGAGGTACGTTTCGTCACTTCAAATACGAACGTCCCTCATTGCTCATATTTGGTTTGACACCCCAAACCAAACATAATGCAATGTATGTATGCCATATACAATGCAAAGTATGTAACCAATGCAATGCAACATGGGAATGTAAAGCAATGTAATATGAGTATGTCAAATACAATGTGATACAACCTAACATGCAAACATCATGGCAATGTAACAAGTATGCAATACTACAATGTAACCTAGATATGGGAATACACAAAGTCATAGGCATGCAACGATGATACCAACCACAAGGATGCGACAGCATGCAATGCGGTAAGCCTACAACAATACATAAATGCATGATCCATGGACCTACACTAAGGATGGGTAGGCCTCAACCGTGTCCAAAATAGTGACCAAAGTGCCAAGAAATGATGGACAAAACACACCCAAACGTGCACATGTGAAGGTCCAACACTTAGGCATGAAAAGAGTCGACTCTCAAGCACATTAAGAAGAGACAAATATGAACAAATCACAAGCATGACAAGCTCTGAAAATGCGTAAAGGATGATGCCAAATCAACCAAACCATGCAAGTAAGGCATGCAACAAAGCCCAAAACTCAAGACTAACAAAGGGGTTCAAACCCTGGCCATATCACTCAAGCCCCAAAGAGCCGAGATGACTTAAAATAGTCCTAGGGTAGACCAAAATAAGGCTAAAACATGCATGGAACAAGGCCAAAAACATGCTAAGAAAAGGGCGCAAAACAAAGGGCATTCAAGGCCACAAAGAGAGCACTCCACTACAACTACCTCAACCACACTTGGCATGGATTATTCAAAGGAAAACATAGCTATAATATGCTAAAAGGAGCCCCAAAACCCACTGATATGGCAACCCAAGGACTTAAACAAAGAGGCATGCACAATGACCTATTTTAAGGCACAAAGAACAACTCTTCAAAGCATTGAAAGGATGGTAAATGTAAGCATACAAGCATGGGGCATGGACTGAAATAGCATGATAAGTGATTCCAAATCACTGAAATAACCCAAATAAAGCATGCTCATGACTCACACACTCAAAGCTAACAAGCTAGAATACATGGTAGCCATACAAAACATGGAAAACATGACCAAATCAACACCAAACAGAGCTTAAACATGTCACAACATGGATAAAAGCTTCATGAAGTCAAGCTAAAACATGCAAGCATGATGGTCTAAATGCATGATACATGTTTAGGCAAATGAGGGGATTGCAAAGCAAGTGCATAATGCATGAAATAAGCCAACGAACCAACATAAAACAGAGGTATAACATGATAAACTAACACCAAATACCCGCTGGAATGAAGCTAAAACACATTAAACCAACATGCTACCTTTACAAGCCAACAATGCAAGCAAATGAGGAATAAGGGGAGATGGGTGTCCCTCCCCTATACAAGACCTCAAAACCACTTCTCCACCACTGAAAATCCTCTGGATTTCAGTGGTGAGAAGGTCAAAATAAAAGGGGTCCAAGTCTCAAGAAGAAAGTCACAAAAAGACGCCAAATAAGGCCTAAGAGGGGGTAGACAACCCCCAACACCAAAATGACCTTAAGCAACTATAACAAGCATGAAAATACAGAACTTTTATCAGTTATACACTAAGCTTGAAACCACATGCAAATAGGTCTAAAACCTTAAGGGAAAATGGGGAATAAAAGGGGTAGTTCTCACCCTTGAAGAACACTTCAAGAACATCAACTCCAGCACCTCCTTCTAATCAAAACCAACTCAAAAACTCTGAAATCAAATCCTCAACACCTCAGCAACCAAAGTATAGTGTAACACTAGGTGTCTTAGTGCAAAACTAGGAACAAAAACCCCTTTAGAACACTATTACACACGCAACTATCTAGAGAGAGGGAGATATAGAGAGATATAGATACATAAGTTATATCTCAGAGTTGTTCAATCCCTGGAAAGGAAGGGGAGGTCCTTCTCTTATAGGAATTATAATTCTAAGCTTCCAAGGGAAGCTAAGTGTAAGAATGAAATCCCTCCATACACGTGTATGGAGGGCAGAATTTATGCTCACCAGCTGGCACAGCTGGCATGTACAATGCCTAAAAAAGGCAAAGAAAAGGCCTCGGCCAGACAAAGGGGCCGGTCGATCAACACACATGGCCGGCCGACTAAATACAGTGCCGGTCGGCTAAAACAATTGGCCGGCAGCAAGAAATCGTGGTCGGTGACCTCAGACCATGGCCAGTGGGTTAAGGAAATGGCAAACAAGCCACCCTCTTCCCTCAAAATAGAAACACAAATGCTTGGTCCACAACCAAGCACAAAACAGTCAAGTTGAGAGGTCTTGAGGCAAGGCGCGCGGCCGGGACCTCGGAGAACTCAAAACGAACACGAACAAGGGTGATCACCGAGTGTTCAAACGGTGACGTCCAAGTCTTGAGGATGGTCAAAAATGGGGTGTTTACAGCTGGGAAGTGAAAGTACCTTACAAGGGCAATTGGTAAGGACTCGCCTTACGCTGCTGGGGAGCTTCATCTTCTTCTGGGTTTTAAGGCTTTTTCCTTCATCTTGCGCTTCGAAACCACAGGTACTACTTTTCTCCCTGGCAATGTTTACAACTTTCCTTATTCTCCAATAGTGTGACAGGCTAGGTTGGTTCAGTATCTAGAATTGAGGGCATACAAGCTACCTCAACCTATGGGGCTACCATACAGATTTCAAGCCGAGGATACACCCCTGGGTATTCAAACCAGACTTTTGTCTCAGAAATTCCAAACCTTTGCGTTCTAGGCCTCACCATTCAAACTCTAGTTTTCACCATCTCAGTTGGTCTCCTAGGAACTCACTACAAACACAGTCAGGTCACTATACCAGACCACTTGAAGCCATTCAGGCACGACAAACACCAAAGGAATTGCACCTTTAGAGGATTTAAGGTCTCTTAGACCCAAGGAGTGCACAAGATAGTGCGGATGAGGTGAACAAAACTATGCGATGCAAGTGGGGTGCACAAAATAGTGTGATGTTTGGTGCACAAAACAATGCGAACTCAAAGTGCACAAAACAGTGCGATACTTAAGGCGCACAAAACAGTGCGACACAAGGTGCACAAAATAGTGCGATCTCAAGGTGCACAAAATAGTGCGATACAAAGTGCACAAAACAGTGCGAACTCAAGGTACACAAAATAGTGCGATACAAAAGACAGATGTACGAATGCACAAAACAGTGTGATACAAGATACACAAAATAGTGCGAGATAGAGTACACAAAATAGTGCGATACAAAGTGAAGATGTATGAATACACAAAATAGTGCGATGCAAGGTGTACAAAACATTGCGACCTAAAGGTGCACAAAATAGTGTGATACAAAGTGCACAAGATAGTGCGAACTCAAGGTGCACAAAATAGTGCGATGCAAGGTGAATGCACAAAACAGTGCGAACTCAAGGTGAATGCACAAAACAGTGTGATACAAAGTGAATGTACAAAACAGTTCAATACAAAGTGAATGCACAATAGTACGAGACAGGGTGCACAAAATAGTGTGATACAAAGTGAATGCACAAAACAGTGCGATACAAAGTGAATGCAGAAAATAGTGCAATATAAAGTGAATGCACAAAATAGTATGAGACAAAGTGCACAAAATAGTGCGAGACAGGGTGCACAAAACAGTGCGAACTCAAGGTACACAAAACAGTGCGATGCAAGGTGCACAAAACAGTGCGAACTCAAGGTGCACAAAACAGTGTGATTCAAGGTGCACAAAACAGTGTGAACTAAAGTGAATGCACAAAACAGTTTGATACAAAGTTAATGCACAAAATAGTGCGATGTAGGGTATATAGAGGGAAATGAGTGGTACTCAGAGTAATGCGTCATGTACCTTATGAAATGAGTGCAGGGCAACTTGCCACAATTTATTTGAAATCAACTTGCCACAACTTATTGCAATGTAATTAAAAAACACTGTGGAAGGTAACTCGACAAAACAAGAGTAACCAATCACGCAATTCAAATCAACCAGAATGTATGAGCATGCATGCACAATCCAAAGCACATGTATTAATCAGAGGGGAAAATGGCAATCCCAAGAGAGTTTTGAAATGGTCGGAGACAACTTTTGAAAGCTGAATCATATCAAAATCATCATGGGGGTGAGCTCACCCAAATCCAGGGAAAAGTGCCCGATAAATGGCTCTGAGCGGATTGAGAGAAAGGTTAGGTTCATGCCCCTTGTTCAATTGATAACCTGATCTGACACATTGAAAATTGCCCCTAGTGTCCAGTCATTGGCCACCGGTTGGGTTCATGCCCCTTGTTCGATGGATGGTGTGGTCAGATGCACTGAAAATTGCCCCTAGTGTCCAGTCACTGGCCACCTTTTTAACATCATGTAGGCACGTGTGATGGGGATCATCAGATTCTAGAACAGTTGCCAACTGATCAAACTTATGCTCCTTTTCTGTCCCGACATGTTGAGAATCTACTCTATTTTCCCCCAAAGTAGTGACGGATTCCTCACACACACTTTGCAATGATTGTGAATGCAATGCCCCTCATATGTGCACTTTCAGTTTGTTTATGAATACCACACATGGACTTGTTTTTGAGTTTGGAGCGAACATTTGTGCATGGAATTTTGACTATGGCACTCTATTGAACTTGAGTGACAGACATGCTATGGTGACTCGATGAAGAGCATTTTTTAGCAACAAACACGCTATGGTGACTCAATGAAGAGTGCAGACTGAAACAAACACCAAGCACGACACAACAGAACTCACAACTGACCCAAAAGCAAAAAAAAGACTCAAGGTAACTGATCATTCATAGTGCCCCTAGTATTACTTATGTTCCCTTTAGAAATCAATTTCGCAAAACCCGAGTTTTGATTCACTTTTTTTGTTCAAGTTAGAGATTCCACTGATAAGTTCGAGTATTGAAAATTTCTCCACTTGTTGATTCAGGCTAGTTCTTCCTTACCCAACGCAGGTATGTGATATACACAACTGTTGGTGTAGCTTATGGACTGATGTGAAGCTGATGACGTGAATTAGGCAAGATGATTGGGTCAAGATGAGCAAGATGGATATGGTTGAGACCAAACTTCAGGATGAAGTTGCCTACGTATCCCAAGAATAGGAATCAGGTCAGCTTAGTTTGTGGCTGAGGTTTACTCGGGTTTTGACACTCTTCTTTTACACTCTAACTTTTGCCAAAGTCACCCCTTCAGGGTTTTCAACCTTACGAGATATATATTTCTCATTTTTTATGCTCTAACTTTTGCCTAGGTCGTCCTTTCAGGTTTTCGACCTAGCAAGCCTCTCAAAGGTAGCGTTACAACATTTGTGGTGAATTTGATCAATATTCATCCTTGCCCTAACAGTGGAACTGGCCTCACCTTGATTTGAGTTTGGTTCTCCATTCTTTTATGCATGTCTTTTTCCTTTCTTTCGCTCCATCTTCAAAGTTGGCTCTTCTCGCAATGTGGTACCTCCTCACATTGGCCTCCCCGGATTTAGACAAAAGTTCCCTTCCTTATAGTTGATTGGATTTCATTCCAATGAATACCCTTGGCTTGATGGTTGACTTGTTTTCTTCTTTTTTTTTTTTTTTTTTTCTCTTTTCCTCTTATTCTTTCCTTTCTTTTTCCTTTTGGTTTCTTTTTCTTTTCTTTTCCTTTTTGGTTTCTTTTATCTATTTCTTTTTGAAATAATGAAAACACCAGGGGGAGAAATTCTATGATTGTAAGGTCTGAAAGCCGTCATGTACTTGCCAAAATGATCGCCTAAAGATGAAGAGAATCCCTAGGACAGTGTAGAATACCACATACAATTTTGAATCTATCTTTGCCAGTTTTGTAAAAGAAATAGCCTTAAACTTTGAAAACATGAAGGACTTTGCGCCAATAATTTAGAATCTACTCAAACCATTTAGGGGATCCCTTTCAACACTCATGCTTATTAACGGAATCTCATTCAAAAACAAAAATCAAAACTTTTTCCATTTTCAAAAAGGTCACACATGCATTACTGTAGGCATAATAAAACGATCAGAAACTTGACTCCCGCTTTCTTATTACTAAAACAACAAAACAAAGACCTGAGAGTACATGATAGTGACTCAAAGAAAAAGACTCAACTGACGCGACAATGCAAGAAAAGACAAAGAAAATAAAACTCACAACTCAACCATTTACAAGACACGATTCAAAACAAAATCAGCATCCTTGAGACAAAAGTGCATTTTCACTCTCCAAGTCCACCGGCAGAATTCAAAAACAACTTCAAGTTGGCAACGGGAGGGTCCAATCCAGCCTTCAAGTCAACAATACTAACATCCACACCCAGTAAGATTGATTTCAGAATTTCAAATTGGGTCTCACAAATTGAGCCTCCCAATTACCCCCGTTGTCCCCACACATCTCCTTTACCGTGTTGTCTGGGGTCAAGGTTGGTTGTTGGCAAGCCATGGATGGGATTTATGTTATGAGATGGCAATCTATTGCAATCAGGGAGAGGTTTATTGACAACTTTGGGATTTTCAGGTGGGGTGATGACCTTATTATTAATCAGGTCTTGAATTTCATGGCGAAGGCGAAAGCAACGGTCAGTATGGTGACCGTACTATTGATGAAATGTGCAATATTGGGTAGGGTCATGTCTAGGTGGGAGAAGGTTAGGGAGAGGTCAAGGATTAAGTGGTTTGAGATGCCCTTTCTCCATCCGTAAGGCGAGGGTTGGGCTCATATAGAGATTGGCGAAGGTTCATTTTTGGGAAGAGGAAACATTAGGTTTAGAAATATTGGCATAGGGATTGGCATGTATTGGATAGGTATTCATAGGCTTGGCATGGAAATCAGAATGAGTGTTTCTGGCAAAGCATCCATTTTCATTGTTTGCCCCCTGATTCAAAATGCTCTCAACCTGAGTGATAAAAGTGTCATCCATAGTCTTTGCAACAACTGCAAACACTTACTGCTTGTTCAATCCTTTGACATTCAAAGTCTCAATAGCCCACCGAAGGTGTGCATAGGGATCAATAGCTACCCCAGACTCATTCTTGCTACTTGTTTCGACCATGTTCACTGTTGATTGGTCCATTCCACTTTTAGTTTGTGCCAAGATTGGAGAATTCTTTGATGGGGTCGGAACCCCAAAGGTTAAATCTGCCACCATTCCTTGAAGGTCTTCAATCATTCTCAACATCTCAGTAGCAGTGGGTTCGGCCATTTGATGCTCTTGGTGTATTCGCACAGGGGTGGGTGTATCCATCATGCACAAATTGGTACATTCAACAATGATCACCTCTGGCTTGGGCAGATGGGATGGAGTGATATATATACTGGGGTCAAAGGAAGGAGGTAGTAGATGGATGAGGTTAAGATGAGGAGGAGGTACTTGGTCAAGGGTGGGAAGTGGGTTAGTGGAAACATTGGGTTCTTGAGGTGGAGCTATTATATGGTTGTCGATGAGATTTTGAACCTTATGAGGAAGGCGGTAGCAACGATCAGTGCCATGACCATGCTGTTGATGGTACGCACAATATTTGGTGGGGTTATGTCTAGCATGGAGTGGGTCAGGAAGAGGTTCGGGATAAAGGGGTTTGAGATGCCCTCTTTTCAACAGGAGTTTTAGTGCGCTAGTTAGGCTCATATGTAGGGGGTGAAAGTTCTGTCTTGAGCTCGGGTTGGGCTGGCTGTTTGTGGATTGGTATTGGCAAAAGGGTCGGTAGTTTTAGGAATGGTAACAGTATTGATTTCAGTGGATTTGGGAATAGTGCTATTGCTAGCATTGGTATTCTCGGAAAACACCCTCATTGTTGGTTCAGTTGTTCTAGGAATAATCTCTTTATTAAATGGGCTCTCAATCTAAACTCCTAATTCATGCAAAATTTTGAAAGTGAACAGTGGAGCGACTATTAACTTTTGTAACATATCAGGCTTAAGGTTTTGCACCACTATCCGCACTTTGTCCCTCTCAGAAGGTCGATCTGCCATTTGTGCTGCCTTTGCTCTCTAACTTGCAACAAATTCCATAAAAGGTTCTTTAGGATTCTGATGGGTTGCTTCAAGCTCTTGGATGGTCATTTCAATTTGGGTATTGTAAGAATATTGATTGACAAATGCCTCAGCCAAATCTTCCCAGTTCTGCTTCACTTTATCCTCCAACTTGGCATACCAAATGGGTGCCATGCCCGATAGGGCTCTTCCATACAAAGAGAGTTTCTGAGGCTTAGTTAGACCCATCAGTTTTAGGACGTGCAAGAAAAGCTGGATATATACCATAGTATCTCCAGACTCGTCAAAACGGTCAATGTGTGGCATTTTGAATCTGTCTAGGACCCTTATGGCAGCCTCCATGTACCCATCCTCAATGTCGGGTATGGAGCTAATTCCCTGTGCCTTTTTGAATTGCTTCTCAAGGTTAGAAATTTTTAACAAAGTCGGGTCGAGATCATTACTATCAAGGGGAAAAAGGCCCTCATTAGGCTGCACCAGGGGTCTGAAAACTCGAGCTTGAGCCAACTCTTCTCGAGCAACTGAACCCTGCAAGTCTTCAACTGGTGGAGGCGAATCAAAGTTCGGCTGGGGGTCGGGGACTGGGTGTGTGGTAGATGCCCCAGATGGGCGTTCTATTTCAGCAATGGTGTCATCCTATATGGCAATTCCCTGGTTTAGGGTCATTATCATGGCCACAACTTCTTCTGGACTCTAAGCCATCATGGGTCTGCTAATGTTGGCAATTAGGGATATGGATGGGTTAACCTGAAAGCTGACTAACAAGGGTTTTGACCCAATTATACCTGATGTATCTGAACTAGATTAGTCTAGATGGGTTTGACTGGATTGGGTTTTTTAGAATTGGTCTTTTGGCATTGGATGGATCTTTTCTAAGCTGGCCTTTGGGGATTAGATGGACTAGATCTTTGCTAAGTGGGGTATTGGATGGATTGCGATGGGTTAAGGCAGGTACTGCTCCTTCTCCGGCTTAGACAAACCTAGCATGAAAAACAAATGCTCTATTTGATTGGGATACAGGGTATGCTAGTCAAAACAAAGCAAGATACAATTTTTGGCTCTGGTTCTGGTCTTGCTAACAATTCACCCATATCAAACACAAATCCCTAGATTTTGACTCAAATTCTGATTTTGATATAACCCTCAAGTTTGAAACGAATCAATTCAAGATTAAGACTCTCCTAGGATTGCATCACACATTTCCAAAGATTTCACATTCTGGACAAAAGCACTCAAAACAACCCTATAAGAGGTTAGGATTTCCCTGTCCTAGCTTTTGGAGTGATCTACAGCTTTACTATTCAAACAAGTGTTATCACAATAGCCTAGTAAATAGGAGGGCATCATGTCCTATGTTTGAAAAGTCACTAAGGCTGACTATATGTAGTTAGGCCAATTGGTCAAAAGGGGTACCTTAGGAAGACTACCTAATATACCTCTCACATCTAACACTAAGAAGTGAAAGGAGGATCAAACGGTACAACGATAGTCTAGATCCAAGGGTTGTGTTTCCAACATGGCAGAGCCCATGACCAGTCAGCCTTTTGGCAAGCTTTTAGGCAAGCCTCCGGTAAACCGTCCAGGAATAGCAGATGGGAAACACAATGACTTAAAGTAACAATGCAAATGCAATGCAAAGAACATATATTGGTAAATAAAATTTCACATCATGAATTTCAAGTCAAGTTCTCTAAATCCCCAGTGGAGTCACCAGAAACTATAGCCTACTTTTCGTGCTCCTTTTGGATATGACTAGCCCTACAGCTCGGACTCTCGTGGTTCTGAATCTAATTTCACAACTGCAATGGGAAATAGAGAAACACAAATGAGTCAAAATCCAACAAATCTTTTGGAACATCGATTTTTGAATCAAATGTCAAAAAATGGACACCTTTGCTAAATTACAAAGTTGCCACCTAAATATTTTTGGGAAATTTAGGAAACCCGTGACTCGTGCCAAAGGTCTCGTGTCCGTCATCACCAAAGTGTCTCAGCTCGGGAACTTAGGTATGAGAGGGGAAGGTCATGAATTGAACACCCCACTCACCCGATCAAAGATCGGCCTCTACTTATCATGATGTGATTCTTATTTACATTATATGCTCTTGTTTGGATTTATTAGGCTAACTTTACTAGGTGATGCACGCAAGTATAGACCAATTTGCAAAAGTTGGAACGGTTTGATTTCATGTTTGTTTGAAAATTATTTTTGATACTTGTCACGTGAAAATATGAGTTTGTATGTACATTAATCAATTTGTCCAAATTTTAGCAATTAGTCTTCATCCACTGGCATTCAAATAATTATATCACTTAAGCACTTTACCTCATAGAAAACATGCTTGACATGGTAACAATCACACGAAATGCAAGATGCTAAAGCAATAAACGCTCACCTAGTACTCCAAGGAAAGCCAAATAAAGAAAAATGATTAGAAAATATGCATGTTCCAAAGCAATACAATGTGACTAATGCAACGCACACATTTTTGCAATTTTTAGAGGCTCGGCTATGAGCATGGTATGTGATTCAATTCAAGACATGTGATAAATCACATTTTTAAACAATGAAATTGAAATTGAAATTGAAATTGACATTGGTTAGTATGATGAGCCAAACCCAAATGTACATGAGACTGGTGTATGCAAACACGGGAATGCTAAATAAATATGATGCTCTATGCTACCATTATAAGCAGGCAAATAAAAGGGAGAAAGAAATGGGTGTTGGAAGGCATACACCATTATTACATATTTGCCCTCATGCAAGAGGGTCCAAATAAGTGTCCAAATGTCTGGATTAACTAATTATTACAAATTCGAATAAATGAATTAAATAACTAACTAGCTAAGATAATTAACTACTTATTACAAATTCAAGGGACACTAAGCTAACTATCTAATTTATTGCAACAAAGATACTATATCAATATTAATTACGTGACAATAACATCCAATGCAATTGCAACGACAATTAATATTTACAACAACAATAATAAGATAATAATACGAATACAACTGACAATGAGGCACAATGATTGTATGCACAATATCTAGAAGTTGCTCTGTCTGCTCAGACTACTCTACTTCACCGTCAGCCACTGCCCTCTATTTCTGCAAAAAAAAAACTCACTACTTGCCAAACATTGGAAGCTGATCGACCCCAAATGAGATCCAGTCAGGTCCAAAAAGAGCCGGTCGTGCCCTAATTTTATGTCAAAACTGTTTTTGTGCTCTGAGGTGAGGTCAGTGTAGACAGAGCCTTTCTAGACCCTGTTTGTCCCTTCTGCTCTCCTCTATCATGAAACTGGCACAAGTAGTGAATTTGAGTCTAAAACCATCAACTGGCACAAGTTGATGGCTTGTTGATTTCAAACAAAATAATTAATAAATGCAATGAAGACGACCACCCCTTCCTCTCATCATGGGAGCTTAAAGAGGGAGATGGACATGCTTCAAGTTTCGTCGAAATATCATGTATTGATACGTGACAATTCTTGGAACGATGGACTCGGCATAACGTTCGGCCGAATCCAACCAACTCTAAGCATTTTCTTTATGTCGGTTTAGTTTATTTTCAGCCAATTTCGTTAATCTTTGCCATTCATTAGTCAATTTCTCCAAAGTGATGTCAAGTCCACTAAATGAGAAAAAACATCAAACGAGAAGTAATTCTAAGCATGAAAGAGAGCCTATGCCTTGACGATGAACCTCCGTAGAGATTAAGCCATTGAGCATAGGCCTCTTTCCCGTGCCTTGAATAACCATCAATCGGTTGAAGTAACTCTCAAACGAAAGAAAGAAAAAGAAGAAAAGAGGGAGGTGGCAGAAATGATTATGCGAAGTTGATTATTTAAAATGAAACTCTTCACATGAAAACTAAGTAAATAAAGCTATCAACTCAAATGACTCGGTGTCTAAGGCCTAAACAACCGAAGCCACGAGGACTTACGCCACAACAAGTATGATATTCAAAGCATAAGCTATTTAAATGAATTAAAAAACCCCTAACAGCCCCTAAAATGTTAAAAAAAAAATAGTAGCTAAAAGCAAGAGAAAGTAAATAAAAAGAGTAGAGAAAAAGTTATGGAACAAAGCCTAAGGAGGGGTGGCTAACCCCTCCACTTTTTGCAATTTTAAATCACATGTTTCAGCCCCGAAACAGTCCAAGAACAGTGCCAAAACAGCCCAAAAATAGTGGCTAAAAGTGTGTTTAAAGAGCACAAAAAGATAGAGAAAAGCAAGAGATATAAAACTAGTAAGCAAAATCAAGGAGAGGTGGCTAATCCCTCTACTTTTGAGACTTTTAAACCATGTTTTTCAGCTTTTTCAAACTCTAAAAATCAGTGTAAAAACCAAATCAAAGAGTGCAAAAGCAAAGGGTATGAGCTATGGGATAAGGTGCAAGAAAGGGTGTTAAGCCTCTCTACCTTTGGTAGCTCTTCAACCCCAAGTTCCAACACTTGGAATGGATCCAAAATCAATAGGAAAACACAAGAAAAAGATAGAAAAAGATTGAAATGAAAGCAAGGAAAATGTGACAAGCTTATACCTCTTGAAGAGAGCAAGCTTTGGTTGTTGGTCAAACTTGATTCCAAACACCCTTGAGTTTATGAAATATGGTTTGAAGCTCTAGCAAAAAGCTTAAAGAACAAGCTTTAATGGTGTATGTATTGTGTATGTATTGTTCAAGAATGTTTGAAGATCAAAGGAAGCAAGGAGGATGGTTTTAGCTCTCAATCTCCCTCAAAACCCTTAGGAAAATCTTCCAACCTTAAAATCTAAATGCAGGGGCTCTATTTATAGAATTTGAACCAATTTGGTCAAAAATATCTTCAAACAAAGCCAGTTATTCAATTCCCGCCAGTTGTCTGTTTAGTGCTATTGACACCCGGTCGGGCCCAAAAAGAAACTCTGGAAAAGTTTTCGTTGTGACTCGGCTGGGTCTAAATGAGCCACGGCTGGTTCTAAATGGACCCGGCCGGATCCAAAAATTTGCAATTCAGGCCCGACTTCAAATAAGTATATCTCCCTTATCCGAACTCGATTTTAGGTGATTCTTGAGTCTAAATTAAAGTCCCAGAAGTCTACTTTCCAATGGTGGTGGCCTCACACCCAAATTCTAAGTGGTCAGAGAAATATGCCTAATTTAGTGAAGGTTGTTCATTTCTTTCTTAACGAATTGATGCCTAACTTCTTCCTAAACTAGTTTTCTTCCGTCCCCTCCTATTTCCTTCAACTCCAAACCTATAAATAAGATGTTTTTAAAGATTTTTCAAAGATTTCACCTCTCTTCCATTTATTTCCACTTTGTCCCTACTCAGTTTACCGAAAGGTGCCACAGTTTAAACAAAATGCGAGCCTTGGAACATCAAAATACTTTGAAAAAGACAGTTTTAAAGTCTAAAATAGTTTGGCTAAAATGGGGTGTAAGGTTGGGATTAGAGTTTGAATCCAAATTTCTTAGCTGAGAACTCAAAAGATTACACAGTGTATGTAGACACCCCATTTTCGACCGTCCTCAAGACTTGGACGTCACCATTTGAACACTCGGTGATTATCCATGTTTGTGTTCGTTTGGAGTTCCCCGAGTTCTCGGCTACGCGCCCTGCCTCAAGATCTCCGAACTCGACTGTTTCGTGTCTGGTTTTGCACCAAACACTTGTGTTTTGCCTTAGAGGGGCAGGGAATGCCTTGCGAGGCATCCCCACACACCACCGGCACTAGCTAGAGGCCACCGGCTGGTTTTTTTTGCCACCGGCAATATATATTGCCGGTCGGCACTGTTTGTTGCCGGTCGGCAGTCATTTTTGTCAAAATGACATTTTTGGCCAGCCGACTACTGTTCATCTTCTTTTTCAGATATTTTAGGACAGCTGTTTGGCATTTTGTTCCCCTCCATACACGTGTATGGAGGGATGCTCTTCTTGTTAGCTTTCTTGACAAGCTTTACAAGTTTGGCTCCTCTATAAGAGGAGCCCTCCCCCCTTGGCTTTAGGGTTGGCTTTTTAGTGAGAAAACAACTCAGAGCAAGCTCTGGTTTTAGGGTTTGAGTTCCATTCATATCCTATCTCTATATCTCCCTTGTGTGTGTTCTAGGTGCTTTGTGTCTTACTATTGCACACAAACACCTAGTCTTTCACTTTTTCTTGGTTTCTTCGAGGACCAGAGCTTGTTCTTGAGGTCTTTGGTTGGATTTGAGCTCAAAGAAGCAACAATATCAACATTTGTGAAGAAGGTCAACAAGGGTAAGAAACTAGTCCTTTTTATCCCATTTTTGCATCCTATTTCTACCTATCTTAGAGTTGTTTTTGTGCTTAGTATTTAATACAAAAAAGTTCTATTTTCAAGCCCTCTTGATAGTTTATTAAGAGTGTTTTGTGGTTTGGGGAAGTTTGACCACCCTTAGGCCTTGAAAGGCCCTATTTTGTGCTATTTTGTGCAAGTTTCGAGACTTTGGTGTTTGGGCCTCTTCACCACTGAAACCTTGAGCGATTTCAGTGGTGGGGATGGTGCCTTGAAGTCTCCAAAAGGGGAGGGCCACCCCCTCTCCTTGTTGTCCTTGAAAAGGACCATTTTTGGCCTCTTAAGGAAGCCTTTGTTCAAGTGTGTGTTGAGCATGCCATGACTGTTTTTCATGCTTATATTTCCATAATATAACATGGTTTTAAGTTGGTTTTGGTACACCATGCATGCTTAGCATACCTACCATGTAATGCCTTGTAATTGCCTTAATATGTCTTAGGTTGTTAGCCTTTATTCGAGCATGTTTTAGGCTTAGCCTTGTGAATATTTTGTGCTTATTTTGCAATGCTTTAGGTCTGTCCATAGTTGTTTGGATCGATTTTGGCATGCTTAGTATAGCTCCTTTGCATGTGTGGCTTGCCGGACTTGTATGCCTCAAGTATGTGGATGTGTAGCATGTGTTGATTGCATCATTTTGGTGGTTTGGAAGCACCCAACATGTTATTTCAGTCCCTTTGGCATGTTCATATGCTTACCTTGGATGCCTCTTTGTTGCCTTAAAAGCATGTGTTGTATGCCCTATGTCTTGACCATTGTGCATGCCTTTGAATTCAAACCATTTAGATGCCATCTAAGTGGTCCTTTGGGCTTGATTTTGTGTGCTAAAACTCTAATTTTAGTTGCTTAAGTCTTCCCATGTTAGGTCTTGCTAAGTGTAGTTCAATGCATTATTGGCTTGCCTCAAGTACTTGGGCCATTTGCATGCTTTTGTTTGTCTTGTTTGAGTTGGTTTGGCACCTCTTCTAACATGATTTCAGAGCTTAACTCGCATGCTAATTGTTCATATTTGTGCCCTTTTAAATGTGTTTAAAAGTTGCCCCATTATGCTTTAAGTATTGGACCATGAGTGCTCGCATGTGTGTGTGCATTTTGGCCTTCATTTCCTTGGTTTTGGCTACTGATTTTGGGCCTATTTGGAGTTGCCTAAGTCATGTTTAAGTCCACCCCTTTGTTTGGTTTGCATGCTTGCCTGGTATGTGTGTTTGCATACTAGCATTCTTGTTTGCATCCCATGTTGCATACTAGTTGACATGCTTAGGATTGCACACATAGACATGCATGCCTTGTTCCTTGATCTAGTGATAGGAATTGGGCCCCTTTACTTGTTTGGTTTGCATGCATTTGAAATTGAAAGTGCACACTCGATTCTTTAGGTCATCATGTATGGAAATGCGTGATTGGTGGCCTGAGAATCGAGGCACATCCTCCGTTGAGTCATTAACATGATAGGGAGTGTGATTGGTGCATAAATAGCTTGAATTGCATTGCCATGCAAGATTTTGCCCTCTGCTGCTGTGAGTTGCAGGTTCTGCAGGAACTTATTGCCGGCCGGCAGTATTTAGTGCCGACCGGCAGTCAATCGATGGCCGGTGGATCTATTTTGTGCCGATGGCCACATCCTAGTGCCGGTGGTCACTTCCTCCAGCCGGTGGGATCCCCCAGTATCCTGAGAGGCATTCCTGAAACTTTGGCAGTTTTCAGAGGAGCAAAGCAGGGAAAGCAGAGGCAGGTTAGGCATGGCAGTGCAATTCCGAGCGGAATCCGAGCGCGCATGCATTGAGCCCTCGCCCCGAGGCGGTTTACTGTTTTTCTTAGCATGGTTAATTTGTTAATTAATTAGGCGGTTTGTAATATTTAATTAGCTTGAGTAGTTAATTAATTTGTATTATTATTTTGGTCCCTCCGAGTGAGGGCGTGTTTGTAATAAGCGTGCGTGAGTGGTGTGTATGTCTTCCAATCCCCACTTCTTTCTTCCCTTTTATTTACCTGCTTATGATGGTAGATTAGGGCACGATTATTTTAGCATACCTTATGCAATGCATGCGTGCATCCATGCATTTGTTTACATGCACCGGGCTCGGTACATCATACAAACTGCATTGTATTTCAATTTCCAAATTGAAAACGTGATAATTGTAGCATTTCATATGCCATTTTAGGGTTAGCCGAGCCTACTCTAAACTGCATCTCTGCATGCGGCGCATTAGTCACTCTAACATGAACTAGGACATGCATTTTTGCTAACCAGTTTATTGTTTTGGCACGGAGTACGATGTAAATATTTATGCTTCAGCATCTCGCATGCGTGTGAATGTTAACATGACAGCATGATTACCATGTAGCTAAGTGCTTATATGAGATAAACTGTTTGAATGCCCGTTGGTGGAGGTTGGGTTGCTTGAGTTGGAAAAACTCGTTGAAATCCATGTTTTACCCTACTTGCGAGTAGCAAATTCCAAAGCACTTTCAAAACAAACGGATATGCAATGCTTGTTTCCAAATTAGGTAATCTAGTCTATACTTGTTTGCTGTGCGCATAACATAGTAATTCTAGGCTAATAACCGGAATAAGAACACATAACGTTTTCAAAATCGGATATCACGGTTAGTAGAGGCCGGTCTTCGGACCGGGCGAAAGGGGGTGCTCATAGCTGACCTTCCCCGATCGTACCCAAGCTCCCGAGCCAAGACAACTTTGGTGATGACGGACACGTGGCCTTCGGCACCGAGTCAGGGTTTCCTAGATTTCCCATTTTAAAATATTTAGGTGGCGACTCTGTATCTGGCAAAGTAGTCCATGTTGGCACTTCTTTTCAAAAATCTGTTTTCTCAAAAATGATTTGCCGGATTTGGACTCTTTGGTTCAAATTAAGAACCGTGACACGAATAGAGTCCGAACTGTAGAGCGAAGCCCACGGGCGCGTCTATAGTGTAACTTTCATCATCGGTTGTTTGGAATTAAGTGCCCAAGTCTTAAGGGCGGTAAAAAATGAGGTGTCTACAGTATCAAACAAATTCATACACCACATACGCATACACGACTGTGAGAGAGAGAGAGAGAGAGACAGAGAGAGGGAGGGAGGGAGAGAGAGAAGTGAAGAATAAGCTTGTAGAGGGAAGAAAGGAAAGAAAGAGAGCAAGTCTTGTAAAACCAATTCCATAGACATACAAGTAAGTCACAACACAACCCTCTCTTTTATTTTCTCATTTAAATACTTGATATTAGAGACTTCAAGTATTATTTTTAGAGGGGTATCTATGATGTTCATGTGTTTAAACAAGAAGAGTTGAGCCTTGGTTATCACCTTGCATAAGTTTTTCCATAAAATGAAACAAGGTTATCTCTTTCTATCCATTTTTTACATTATTTTCAAAGGCAAACCTTAAATATTATTTAGCATGTTTTCATCATAGGAGAAGTGAAAAATTACTCATAGTTGTCCTCTTTTTATAATACTCTTATCATTGCAAGTTTTGTCTAATAAAGACCTGTATTTTTAGCCACTTATAAGAAATTATAGGAAAAAAAAAAATAAAATAAAAAAATTCCCCTTGACCTCATTTTTATACCAAAAATTTTCCTAAAGTGTTATCTTTCAATTAAAAATGATTTTATTGAAAAAGAATGAGTGGTTTGAGAGAAAATCCAATTTTCATAATAGTCGACCAATCTGGACAGCGCTGGAATTTTTCTTAAATAACTAAAAACTTAGGAAAGCTATCCCACTTCTGAAAAATGATCTGAAAACTAAATAAAATTCTCTACAAACTCCAAGAAGTTCGAGTTTAGGAAAATCTGAAAATGCCTCTTTGATTGTGATTTTTAAACTAAACAAAATTTGAAAATGTGTTCACTAAATGGTTTCATGTTCTTAGTTATTTGAATATGCTCCTTATCTTTTGTTTAAATTTTAGCATGTCATCTACTTATGATTGTGGCTTTACTCCTTTAAATTTTGCTATGGAATGTTCATACTTATGTAGAATTTATTATTTTCATTACTTGTACTGATATTGATTAATGCACCTAAACTAACTACTAGCATTGATTAAAGCTCCTAAACTAATGAAAAAGTTAAAAAGGTGGATCTCTTGAATAATTTTATGAGATAATGATTGTGATAACTTCATGTATTGGTTGGTGGGACATGTTCCCAATTGAAAGTAAAGTCTTGAGCAAGTGGTTGTTTCGGAACCTTGAATGGATCATTTGTATTCAGACCTTAGGTGGCTTTGGTGTGATAAGGTAAGAGGAGGTTATGGGTAAGGCACTTATTTTGCTATCTCTTTTGAGGTCGTCGCTTGGCACCATACGGTATGTAACTATTGTAGGCATTTGTGGTAAGGTCTACAAAGCAGCAAAAGAGGGGCATACCGAATAATCTGAGTTTAATTCTTGAGGTTGGGAGGAAGAAATCTTTTTGGGGGATTTCTAAAATACTAACATGTAACTTTGTAACCCTCTACTTGTTTACTTGATTAACATGTTTAATTGTCTATTGTAATCTTGAATGTGTATTGGATTGGGGAAAAAATGTCAAGGTGTGTGTGCATTTACTGGGCATTCCAAACTTATGGCGTTTCATGTCAAGTATCAAAGAAACTTATCAGGACGATGGAGAACCAGAGACGTTTAAAGACTATTGGCTATCATAGACAAAGTTAGAAGTTATTTCCTTTTAAGTCCATCTGTATTTTGTCTTTTGGGAATGTAATGAGTGATGGAACTTTATTTTGTAATTAAAATTGTAACTCTATAATTATTATTGCTTATATATACATATATCTTTTGTGAACTTGTCCTTATCCTTCTGTCAATGCATGCAAATCTTATGTTAATACCTTGTTAAGATCTATCACAAAAGTAGCTTTACTATTTAAGGGGATTGAATTTTGAAGGGAGGCTTAATTGATTCCTCCAATCTTTCTTATGATCTTACTTAGTTATTGACCAAATGACTCATTACTAACGTTTCCTAAATCTAAACCCTTAGAGTAGAACTTGGGGCATTACAAAACTAATCACGGCCATTAATTTTTCTCACTTTATAAGAAAATAAAAAAAAAATTAAAATACTAAAAAAGTCAATACCCAGCACAAATTATCACAACATCTCTTTGCAAAACTTTGTGTATTTAAGAGAATGGTTTAGTTGTTGGATTTTCCACCTATCCTAAAGCAATAGAGTATCTTTTGGGATGGGAGATTTTTATGTATTTCATAAGTATGGCTTGCATGTCTCATTTGGAAAGTAGGTTGTGACTAATTTAAATCTATTAAAAGAAAAAATAAGTTAAAATGTTAAAAAGTTAATAAGATAAAATGTTATATCAAAACTATAATTATTTTACTTTTTCTCTTACAAAACTACAAAAACCCAAAAGTTATTCCCAAATAGAACTTTTTTAATTAGGCTAAAATAGCCACGAAATCAGACTAAAAAAATTCTTTGCAAGAAGGTTGAGAAATTTTGTGATATTTTTATGAGGCTTTTAGCATTATTTCCATCACTTGAACTAAAGTAGGTTATTAGCAGGGCTAGCCCAAGTGCGAGGGCATTAAGACCATTGCCCTGAGCTCCAAATTAATAAAGTTCTCTAAATTTTAGTTTGCCTCTGTATAATTTAATATTTCCTGTATAAAGTCATCATATTTTCACTACATAATGTCGACAAAATATTTCCTTTATAAATTCATCATATTTCACTACATAATTAATGTAAGTAACTGAAAGGCCTTCTATCTGGATTTGAGGTCACTGCTGTGTATAAGCACAGTGATCAATGTTGTGCGGCCCGTAAGATTCGTTTTGAGTTTTATTTTGATAATCTATACCATTCAAATTTTAGAGAATATCGAGAAGAATATATTTTTAAAAAATCAAGTTAATTGGATATCAAAAACCCCTTCATCAAATCACATTTTTATTTTTTTTACATACAGATGTGCTTTGATGAAGGGTTATAGATATCTGAATAATTTATTTTTTACAGGTATATTTTTCTTGTATTTCTTAAAATTTGAATAATTCAAATCATCAGAAAAAGACTCGTAACGAATCTCACAGGCTACATAACAGTCACCACTGTGCATCAAGTACAACACCATGTCACCTTCTATCTACTTTCTTTAAATATAAGTATTAATTGATTTATTATCAAATAATAATAATAACAAAACATTGATTACTCCTTTATTTTTTTAGATAAATTATAAATACACTCTTTGAGATTTACTTAAAATACAAATTACTCTCTTATGGTTTGAAAAATTATAAGTACCCCCTTATCATATTTTTTTATTTAACAGAATTAATTAAAAAAATAGAATTTCTAATTGCTCTTTTATATAATAATAAAATTACATGAATTATTAATTGAAATAAAAATTTTGACATCATTAAAAAGGGTAAATTACACTTTACCCCCCTTTACGTTTGACCACTTTCCCACTTTGGCTCTTAAAGTTTTTTTTTTCCCACTTTTGCCCTTTATAGTTCAAGTTTTCCAGTTTACTCCTAAAGTTAATATCCATTCAAAATTAGACAAAAAATACCATAATAATTGTCACATAAAATAAAAAATATATTATTATTTTAGAATTTAAGTTTATGTTGGAGATGTGAGTTATATACCATAAAATATTTTTATGCTACATAACTGTTAATGTGTTATTTTCTGTCTAATTTTTTTTATAGAAATTATCTTTAGAAGTAAACTGGGAAATACTTGAAACATGAAGGCCCAAAGATGAAAAAAAAAAAAATTTTAAGAGCTAAATTGAAAAATTGACTAAACATAAAAGGGACAAAGTGTAATTTACCCTATTAAAAACTGTTAATTGAGTTAATAATTTATTAATAAAATAAGTTTTTTGTTGGAAACTTCAAGAAATATGATGTAATTTTCAAAGACAATTCATATTTTAAATAAATCTCAAGAAGTGTGTTGATAATTTATCTTCTTTTTTTTATTATTTATAATTAATGCCTGAATTTATAGTGGTGCGAACCAAAGTAGCACTGTTGCACAATTCTATCAACCTTAAAAACATTTTCATAAAAAAAAAAAAAAAAAAAGGAAAAGAAAAAAAAAAGAATATAACAAAAAGTTAAAGTGAAAACTTTATAAATGAAGAAAGTATTCATCTAAACAATGCAGAAACTAATAAAATATTACAAAAACTTAAGGCAGAGAGCAGAAATTTATTTGGAGTAAATTACACTTACATCCTTGAGGTTTAGATTTAATACATATTACTCCTTGACGTTTTAAAAATTATACTATTTTTTGTTATTGTAATTATTTAGACGGAATGAAAACATTGAACTCATGCACTCTTTATTTTCTTACTTTGTTTTACTTTTCCTCTTTTTTTTTCCCCTTTTCTTTGCTTTATTTTTTTAATATAATTTTATCTGTTTTTGTACTAGAAGTTGTTGCTTTTTATATAAGAAAGAGAGTTTATGAAATAAAACTATTAACTACAGAAGTAACGTAATTTCCATAACGTGGAAGGGTGAAATGTAAATGGATCAAAACTCAGAAAATTTACCCCATTTATTTATGTGAACCATTGATCAAATGGATATTTATGTGTAAACCGTGTTAGTTTGTTTGTAGCCTTACCAAGTGTATGAAGCAATATCGCGCATGCTCATTGTCGCTACAAATACATGATCATTAAATGGTATTTCAACATTCCAATAAAAAATAAAGACCTAGAAGATATGGTGGAGCGAGAATTTTGATTCATCGGAGGTATCATTAAATTAAATCCTTAGCAATATTGATTATAAAATCTAATTAAATCCAATATGATATGCCTTAGTTACAACGTGATGTCAAAATTATATGTCTTAGTTACATTTTGATTAAATCAAATTTTGTTTATTTATTATTTTAGTTACTAAATATGATGATAATCACAATTTAAAATATAATAACATGAAAAGAAGAAGAAGAAGAAGAAGAAGATAGATATGAATAAAAGCAAAAGAGAAATATGAGACATAGAAATAATTATAAGAGAATATTTTAATAAAATTAAACATTTATAATGACAAATTGTAAGGAATTTATTAAAAATTGATGGGCGTGACCCAAAAAGGCCCAATTCACCTTTGTCCTAAGCCCCCTACACAATCGCATGGCCAAAGCCCAGTATCAATGAGAGGCTGATGTTGGCCTAGATTCAGTAGCATTTAGACACCTGTTAGAAAACGAGTCAGCCACGTAACAGATAAAGATCCTACAGAGTTATTGAACATGCACATCAGCCATTAAATGAGGCTATCATAGCATTAAAATACAGCAGGACCCTTCACGTCAGAATATGCAAAATCACCACGAACGATGGCAACTAGGCTATAGACTTTCGACCAATAAGATAGCTTGGAATAGACAAGGAAATGATTAGTAAGGGATATAAGAAAGCTTCCGAACTACGTTTGGTAACAAATAATGCTCTTTCTATTCTCTTCCCCGCTCTCTCGACTCTCAACTTTCTTTACTCATCCTTCTTCCGATCACCTCTTGTTTAACTTAACTGTCGGAGAGCTCACGGAAAGGAACCACTCTAGTTTTGGTACCTTCCCACAGGGGTGCTCTAAGGAGATGAAGGCCAGCAGGACAGTGGAGTACGTGGATCAGTCCGACCCATCCTCAGTTGACCGTATTGCATTATCAGTCGATGCCATCTGTGACAGACCCCTGGTTGACAATTGTGCTCATTGTCACTGGAGGAAGGTCTACCATCACCCATCTTCTACGTTAGAGTGGATGGTTACGACGAGATCTATGGCTTCACAACACAATGTTGGTAACCCTCAAGTTGAGTCCTCCAACCCAAACAATCCACCTCCATATTTCGCAAAACTCATTAATAGCATCAACCGACTAGCCGAATAAAACTAAGCCCTGATTAACGCTTTGTTCTAACGTGACTTACCTATCTTTCCTTCTCACCACTACAAGAAATTCCCCCAAACTCGGAACAAGCCCACAATCATCATCCCTTCCAACCACATGTGTCCCAAGGGTCGTTCCCGCCATTCGCCCCACATGCTTAACCATCGAATCAAGAAGGTCTGCATGCCCCTCCTCCGGGCTCACAGTTTCACGAGGAGGAACTTTCACTCTTCCATAATCACCCTCCACAACACCACACTATTATCCAAGAGGTAGAAGCTAGTAGCGTTCAGTCTCCCCTTCATGCTAGAGAAGACAATGCTCCTATTTGGAATGAAGAACTATGAGCCATGAAGATCTAGCTCCAAGGGGCTATGCAAAATATGCAGAGCAAACCTTCTTCCACAGTCAACTCCCCCTTTACCACTTCTATCAAGGACAAACCTCTACCCTCTAAGTTCAAAATGCCTTCGATTGACACCTTCGACGGTACAACCGATCCGATCAACCACGTGGAAGCATATAGGACACTCACGATCCTCCATGCCTTTCTAGACAAAATCATATGTCATGACCCAAACCCGTCCCTATGGATTAGAGTCATAATCGGCCAGTAATCATGAAATTACCTACGGCCTCAGTCAGAAATCAAATCATATTTAATAATAGGGGGCCAAATTGCAGACGAAAAACTTGCAAAGATTGTCCAATGAGCTGTGCATACATGGCTTAACCAAAACTTTCTCATATATGTAATAACTCACACTATACAAACATCCATATTATGTATTACATAAGTCCAGGATCATTAAAAAGTCAGTGTTAACAAAAACTGAGGTTATACACAGATTTGGTCATACATGACCAAATAAGAACAAAAGGAAAAGCAAAACAAAAGTAAAGCCTCTTACATGAGGCGACCTTGGTTGAATCCTTAAAGCTCGATTTCTCATGGCTCACTAGGGCTGGGGCTAGACATTCTGCTGCTCACCTACATACATATACATAAAGAGTAACCTAACGCCCAGTGAATAATATCAAAGTAAAGGAGTTCATGAATGAGATTCAATTAATTATAATTCATAAACTAAACTTGTTGATCGATATCAACGCAAAACGACCTCAGGTCCAACATATCATATATCATATCCATATTCATTTACAAATGACCTCAGGTCCAATTCGTATTTACAGAACGACCTTTGGTCCATTATAGGCAAAATGACTTTTGGTCCAATTCATAGGCAAAACAACCCTTCGATCCAATATCTACGAAACGACCTTGGGTCCCTTATATGCAAAACGACCTCGGGTCCAATTCATATACAAAACGACCTTGGGTCCAATCAATCCATATTTACATTTGTGCGCACTTTTAGATCGATGATCATGTTCACATTCGCTTTCGTATTCAAAATAACCTTAGGTCCAATCATTTCCTTATTCGAAATGATCTTTGGCCTGTTTAACAATTATACAAAATGGCCTTAGGCCCAATTTATATCCTCTTCAAGTAAACTGAACGGCCTTGGGCCCATTTCATAGTCATATGTCAATTACTTCACATATTTCATTACTAATCAAACAAATAGAATACTCATTCGCAAAATCAAATCCGAAGTTTAGAAACTTACCGCACAGGTAACATTTAGAAAATAATGTATACATAAATTATGTTTACTAAGATATTACTCATAGTATTCTGGCACTTGATTCGTCTTTGCACTTGACCGTAGAAGCTTCAATCTTCCAAATTCTAGCTAGTTCTTAAGTTAATTCCCTCAATTCTTGAATTCTCTTGCAAAATCTTCATGGATGCTCTCTTCCTCTCTCTAGAATCAGCTCACTCTCTCTCTAGAGTGTACATTTTTAGATTTTTGAGCTCATCCATTGAGCTTAAGCACATTTAGCTTTCCCCAATCAAACTTAATTAGAACTAATTAATTGTGCTTAATTTAATCTAACTAATTCCATTCGATTCAATTTAATTAAATTTCACCATAGGCACTAAAAATTATGCCAATCGCAATGGCACAATCAATTTTGGTTTGTGACGCCTCTACGGCCCTCAATTTCATTTTATAATAGGAAATAGAACAAATTTTTCTACGGTGAGCAGATATAACTCCAAATTCACATGTAATAACATACTTAGCATTCAAATTCACATCAAACACATAATCACAAGTATAATTAACGATTAACAGTATATCACAAAGCAGGATTGTCAATTCTTCCTTCTTTTAGGAAGTTTGGTCCCCTAAACTTATGTTACCTTCTTTTGAAACAAATGTGGGTAGTGTTGTTGCATTTCTTCTTCTTTCTCCCACGTGGCATCCCTTCCATAATGTTCTTTCCATTCCACTTTCACTATTGGAATGGATTTGTTCCTCAGTTGCTTTACTTGTCGGTTAATGATTCGTTCTGGCCATTCTCTATACTCTATATTTTTGTCAAGTGCTATTCGGTGATAGTCAATTACGTGGAACGGATTTCGGAGATAGCCCCGTAACATTGATACATGGAATACGTTATGCATTTGTTCCATTCCCGGTAGTAAAGCAACTCTATAAGCAACTGGATGAAGTTTTTCTAAAATTTGAAACGGGCCAATGTAACGAGACAATAATTTACCTTTTTTGCCAAACTTTAATTGTCCTTTCATTGAATTTACATGAATAAATACATGATCACCGACTTCATACTCAAGAGGCCTCCTTCTAACATCCACGTAACTCTTTTGTCAGCTTTGTGTTATCTTAACCTTTTGTTGGATAACTTTAATTTTATCAGTAGTCGTTTGCACAAGTTCAGGTCCAAGCAAGACCCTATCCCCAACTTCAATCCAACATATCAGAGATCTACACTTTTTGCCATACAAAGCTTCATACGGTGCCATACCAATTCTGGAGTGGAAACTGTTATTATATGCAAATTCAACCAATGGTAGGTAAGTCTCCCAACTCCCATGAAAATCTAAACCACACATTCTAAGCATATTTTCTAGAGTTTGTATAGTCCTTTTCGATTGTCCATTAGTTTGTGGATGGAATGCTGTACTAACCTCAGCTCTGTTCCCATTGTTGCTTGAAGAATTTTCCAGAATCTAGATACAAATTTCGGATCTCTATCCGACACAATAGACACCGAAACTCCATGCAAACAAACAATTTCATCAACATAAATAGTGGCTAATCCATATGCATCAAACATAGTTTTCATAGGCTGAAAATGTGTAGATTTAGTCAGTCTATCAACTATAACGTAAATAGAATCCATACCTCTAGGTGTCCGAGATAGGCCAACAACAAAGTCCATGGTTATGTGTTCCCACTTCCATTCTGGAATAGGGAGAGGTTGAAGTAGACCCGCTGGTTTCTAGTGTTCAGCTTTAACTTGCTGACACTAAAAACATTTAGACACATATTCTGCAATTTCACATTTCAGATTTGGCCACCAGTAACTTTGTTTTAAGTCCTGATACATCTTGTTATTATCCGGATGCATAGCAAACATTGATTTGTGAGCTTTATCAAGAATTTTCCTCTTCAACTCATGGATGTTTGGAACACACAACCTATCTTGGAATTTCCACACTTTATTCACCACACTGTATCCTGGTTTCGGATTTGCCTCTAATTTATCAGCTATCTTTTTAAGGAATTCATCTTCTTTTTGTCTCCGCTTGATTTCATCAATGATTGCTGGTTCGGCTGAAATGGCGGCTATCAATTCCGCATTGCTCAAGTAATACTACCTCAATCTCAAATTTCTCAAAATCTTGCAGGGTTTCCTTCTATTCGGTAAGTAGGCAAGTTAAGCTCCCCATTGATTTTCTGCTCAAGGCATCAACAACTATATTGGCTTTCCTAGGGTGATACTGAATCTGAAGGTCATAATCTTTTATTAGTTCAAGCCATTTTCTCTGCAGCATATTTAACTCTTTTTGAGTAAAGAAATATTTCAAACTTTTGTGCTCCGTGTAAACTTCGCATTTTGCCCCATACAAATAATGCTGCCAAATTTTCAAAGCAAATACAATTGCGGCCAATTCTAGGTCATGTGTTGGGTAGTTCTTCTCATGTGGTCTCAATTGTCGAGAGGCATAATCAATTACCCATCCTTCCTGCATTAACACACAACCCAAACCCTTATAAGATGCATCACTATAAATCACAAAGTTTTTCGTACCTGTGGGCAATGTCAACACTGGTGTAGTGGTTAATCTCGTTTTCAGTTCTTGAAAGAAAGATTCTCTTTCGTCATTCCATTCAAATGGTTGTCCCTTGTGTGTAAGTTGGGTAAGAGGTATAGCTATTTTTGAAAAATCTTTCACCAACCTTCTATAGTACTCGGCTAAGCCCATAAAATTGCAAACTTCTGTTACATTTGTTGGAGTAGGCCAATTCATAATTGCCTCTCTCTTTTGAGGGTCTACTGAAATCTCCTCTTTATTGATGACATGCCCTAAGAAAACAACCTCATCCAACCAAAATTCACATTTCTTTAGTTTAGCATATAATTTCTTTTCTCTAAGTGTTTGTAAGACGGTTCTCAGATGTTGTTCATGTTCTAGTCTACTCTTTGAGTATATCAGGATATCATCAATAAAAACCTCAACAAATTCATCAAGATAAGGCTTTAAAATTCGGTTCAAAAGGTCCATAAACGCTGCAGGGGCATTAGTCACTCCAAATGGCATAACAAGAAATTCATAATGACCATACCTTGTTCTAAATGCGGTTTTTTCAACATCTTCTACCTTCACCTTCAACTGGTGGTATTCGGATTTCAAATTGATTTTGGAAAAGACTTGTGAACCTTGTAACTGATCAAATAAATCGTCAATTTGGGGCAATGGATACTTGTTTTTGATCGTTACCTTATTTGGTTCCCAGTAGTCAATGCACAAACGTACGTAAAGTCCTGTCTTTCTTCTTTACAAACAACACCGTTGCGGCCCACGGTGAAGTACTTGGCCGGATAAACCCTTTATCAAGAAAGTCTTGCAATTGTTTTTTCAGTTCTTTCATTTCAGCAATAGACATCCTATAGGGGGTCTTTGAGACAAGCTGGGTGCCCTAGACCACATCAATGGTAAACTCTATTTCTCTGTTAACCAATCCCCCTGGCAGTTCATCAGGAAATATATCTAGAAATTCTCTAACAACAGAGACACTATCCATTTCAACATTCACAGATTGTTCAGTCAAGATACTACATAAATAACCCTAACACCCTTTTCTAAGAAATTTACATGCTTTCATCGCTGACATCAAATAAGGTGGAGGCACTACCTCATTACCCACAAATTTAAATTGAACATGCCTTGACGGTTTAAACACAACCCGTTTTGTTACATAGTTTATAGTGGCACAATATTTCGACAACCAATCCATACCTAGAATTATACCAAAGTACCGAATGTCCAAGGATAACAAATCCACATATAAGATAGTATTGCCAATTTGCATATCACAAACACAATACACATATGTACATAATACAGATTCCCCAGATGGAGCAGATACACATAACAAATCTGGCAATAATTCTAGGGGTCTAGTCAATCTAGATGCAAATATAATGGACACAAAGGAATGTGTTGAGCCGGAATCAACTAACACAAAAGCATCTTGATTGCATATATAGTACTTGAGACAACAGTTTTAGTATTCCGTGTGTCACTTGGGACAATTGCAAAGACTCTCCCTTGTCTCATTGTGTCTCTAGTAACAGCAGGCCTTGTAGCATTGCCCAGTTTTGGGATGGATCTGACCGAACTAATAGCTAGTTTTCCACCTTTTTGTTGTTTCGTTTGGGTGCAATCCCTTACCAAATGCCCCATCTCACCACATCTATAGCACGCCCCGGAAATACGGTAACAAACCCCATGATGCTTCTTACCACATTGAGTACATGTTGGTGTTGTATTTCTAGTGGAGCCCGAAGTGCTTGAGGACCCCGTGTTTTGTTTCTTTGATAATTTCTTCCCTGAGAAAAAGCCTTGCCTTTTAGCCTTCCAGTCAACTGGTGGTTTACTCTGGCTAGCCATGTTAGTTTCTGACATTAAAGCTCGATCTAGCACATCAACATAAGTGGGTAGTTTTAACACGTTCACCATTTCCAAAATGTCATTGCGAAGACCATTCTCAAACTTTCTTGCCTTCTTATAGTCGGTGTCAACCATATGTGGAGCAAATCTAGCCAATTCAATGAACTTGGCCTCATATTCAGCCACAGTCATATTGCCTTGCTTCAGTCTCTCGAATTCTGATACCTTTTTATCACGAACACATTCTGGAAAGTATTTTTCATAAAAGAGTGCAAGAAACCATACCCAATCGATGCCCTTGTTATCATCACAAATTAGCACCCACCATCTTCTTGCTTCAGCTTCCACTGTAAAGGTGGCCAATTGTACTTTTTGTGTCTCAAGGCATGGGAATAATTCGAATAACTTCTCAATACCAAGGACCTAATTCGGCTTTCAATGGGTCCACACCCCTGTGGAACAGTGGTGGCTTCATTTTCTTGAATTCCTTAGTGAGGACTGTTGTTTGGTCATCATTTTGCAAATCCGAGTAGTGGAGTAGTGGTTGTACCGGAGGTGGGGGTTACACTTGTTGCCACTGCTATGGTTGCCTTATTGTTTCTGCCATGTCCTACATCATTCTCTCCATTCGGTCTAGCCGAGTAGTGGAGGATTCTTCTAGTCATTGGTCCTTGTTCTCACCATGATCTAATTAGACTTGCATTATAATTGATACAGAAGATATACACAATATTTATAGATGAAAAGAGCACGTTCATACAAATAGGCAACAGTATATAGATCATGTAGTCACATATATCGAGTCAATTTAGCAAAATTTCAATGCATCCAAGCATATATTTATCATACGAATGCAACTTAGATCTTTTCTAGACACTATTGCTCATTTGGACAAGTGTGTGAGTTATTACTCGTGGTCTGATACCACTCTGTCATGACCCAAATCGGCCCCTATGGATTAGTGTCATAACTGGTCAGTAATCATGAGATTATCTATGGCCTTAGTTAGAAATCAAATCATATTTAATAATAGGGGGCCAAATTGGCTTAACCAGAACTTTCTCATATATGTAATGACTCACACTATACATACATCCATTGTCACGCCCCAAAATTTGGACAATTAAATATTAAATTAGGACTAAACCCCAATCAATATTCCATCATCCAAACCCTAGGGGTAAAACAAAATCTAAACGTTCTCGTCTCCATAAGGTTTACGTAAATTTCCATGCTTAAAAGATTACATGGGATTAAAAAAACTAAGAAAACGCCAACCAAACCATCCACCATAATTTCATAACTAACCAATACCTCCAACATTAAAGTAACAATAAATAGGCAAAATAACTTAAATAATGTAAAGTTACAAACCATGCCAAATTATCAAAATATTAAGGCCTCGTTTGGGAACAGGCTAATTTAGTAACTTTTTGGCTATTTGGCTAAAATATGAGCTAAAAAAAACTAGTATGTTTGGGATGACTTTTTGGCTTTTTACGAAAAGATGTGCAAAAAGTAGAGAGAAAAGAGAATCTTTGACTTTTTGGTATGGGTTGTTGGCTTTTTAGCTAATTTAGTAACTTTTTGACTTTTTAGCTAAAATAGAGGGTTCCCAAACGAGGCTTAAGGTTATAAAAAAAATAATAAATACATAAACTAATATCAACTCTAAGCTCAAGACAACAAAAGAAATCCAAACGACATGTCCAACAACTATAGTTATTTCTCTTCACCACTGTAGTCCCAACTAATCCTGCAAAGGAAGCTCGGCTGTGCTCAAACAAAACGCACCCGAGATGCCAAGAGACAAAACGGGCCAGTATACAAGTATACTAGTATGAGTACAAATATTTGACACCCACGTGTCCATTAAACACCAAAAAAAAAAGTACATTTAATTCTTGTTATGGGATAAGACAAGTAGTTCCATCCACACCGAGACGAATGGGTAGTTTCCCGAGATACAGTGGCATTTAGTTTCTTGCCTGTACACAATGAAATATAAATTGAGTATAAAATAAAAAAATAAAAAAATAAAAATAAAAATATGGTGGGTCAACCCTGCATAAAAAGTTAGTAAGATCCACCATTCTATAAAAAAAATAAAGTTAGTATAATTAATCATAAGTAACTTGCTGAAGAAGTATAAAAATGTACCGTTTCATGATTAAATAATTCGAATTGACAAGAACTCAAAGAACAAAAGTTGTACAGAATCAAATTTCCTAAAAGACATCGCGAACGAATTTAGTAGAAACTGAACAGATTAAAAGACATCGAGTTTGACCCACACTCACCAGATGGTTAGCATATACGTACGCGTGTAAATCAAAGCACTCGTTTACTCTTGAGAACGAGGCAACAATATATATACACAATCTCTCATCTACTCATGAGAACAAACATAATAATTTCAAGCCTATGGCATTCAAATAAATCTCATAATCCTCACCTTTTTTTTTATACACTTTTTCTCACCAACACTCAAATAAAACAACAATCCATGGAGTCATGGTGGAGTGTACGGAATTGATCTATAGGTTCTAAATTTATTTTAATTTCATATAACTATGAGTGTGATTACAATCATAAAATAAATATATATAAAAACCCTAAACCTGACATACACAGCTAATCAAAATAATTAAAATCAATCTATCATCTTCATGTAAATACAAAATCAAACTGATATCAAATAAATAAAAACAACGAATTAAACATAAATAAAGGGAAGTGGGTTTTGTACTCACAATTATTTTTGAAGATCAAAGAATTATTTGAAGAACTAATGGAGTCACCAAAATAAAACCCTAACCCCTTTATTTTCTTTCTCTCCTATGCCGTCTCTTTTCACGTCACACACAGCACAACACACTCTATTTTGATTACTCTCTCTTTTTCTCGGCTCTCTCTCCCGTAGCAAAGAACTCTTTGTTTTGTAACCTAATTTCCTATCAATACAACATATATAAAGAATGACTAAAGAAAGCAACATATACACACCCCAAATCCAACATAACCAAATTTACTATAACCTAATTTGACAATATATTATATTTTATTTTATTAAATAACTACAACATATATAAATATACTTGTGGAGAAGTGGTTTAGAAATACTCTTCAGATCCTGGGAGACGCTAGTGATCCTCAGCTAGTCACCTGAAAAGATACAAACACTCCGATCGGGGGTGCCGGAATTAGCACTCCGACGGACAAGTTAGTTCAGACACTCAAGATAGCTTGTTTTCTAAGTTTAATGAAGTGTTTCTTACATACCTTTCTAAATCTGTGGTTCTTGTATTTATACTTGCTTTCTGGGCCTCGGGGCTTGAGCCTACTTTTATCCCATTCCCCTTTTATTCATTCGGAGCTACTGACCTCCGTCTATTCGGCTTTCCTAACGTATTCGGCGTCCTAGTCACGCAATATGAAGCCGAATAGTATCTAATTTCTGGGGTACGCATCTTCCGACTCTTCTACTTATTCGGCTCCCACAATTGCCCCCCAAGCACTTCACCGACGACAGTTGACTGGAGTGCTTGGTTTTGGATTTCGAAAAGTCAGAGCCAAAATTCGGCGGTTGGCCTCATTGTCATGCGGATATCTAAGCACACCCCTTTCGGTTGTCTTGTCGACTTCCCGCCCCCTCGCACGTGTCTATTTATTGCGATTTAAAATTTTGACGTCCTTTCAAGTATGTATTTTATGACGCTCATCGCTAGATTGCCTTTTGAATCGTCCCTGCAACTCTCTTTTCCGGTATCCTCTTCGTCCTTTGTAAGTTCTCTCCTCCCTTGCTTCAAAGACTCTGGTTTATTCCTTCCTTGGCATATTCTCATAAACTGTAGGGTACGGCGAAACATTTAAAAGACCTCCTCGTCAGATCGAATTGCTGGCTTTAAATGCCATTTCTCCATTCCTGATGATGTCCGTCTGTCGCTTGTGGCAGACATCACTCTTGATATGGAGAGGGAGGACAAAACCACGATTGTCTTTCCTCTTTTGTCAATTGTAGAGGGTGGAGTCCGTTTCCCCATTCACCCGTTTCTTAGGGTTGTGCTTTGCCATTGGGGTTTAATCCCTTCCCAACCTAACGTGAATTTTTTTAGAATCATAATGGGGGTTATAGCGCTCAACTGTCGCCTAAGAATTAATCTTGGCATTCTAGCCATCCGGCATTGTTATGCCTTGGCTAAGTCTTCTGGTCGGCACGGGCGTTTCTTCCTTAGGGCCAGGGATATCGACCATCAGCTGATTACTATGCTTTCCAATTCTAGAAAACGAGTTGATGATGTTATGGTCGTTGTCCAGGGTAACTGGGAATTTGGCGAAGGGGAGGATCACGTCGACCCTATTCCTAGACGGAGGGGTGAGCCAGGTGGCTGATTGCCTTCTTGCTTTTATTATTTGTTCGTTTTTGTTGTAAAGTCTCTTCTTTGAATTGTTACGACTTGGCTTGTGCAGGGAGCAATTTGAAGAAAGTTCTATCTTCAACTGACGGCGCCGTTCTTTCGGATATCAAAATCGCGCTCAAATATTTCGGCCGTCAAAGTCTTCAGAAACAAGGGAGAGCGGCCCACATTCTACTTCGTTACGAGCCGACATATACGACCTTCTCGGCGGCGGAAAATATCCCGGTTCCGGAGGGTGAAGATTCTCTTATCACTCTTATTTTGTCCGACTTCAAAAACTTGAGGCAGGTTGGTTTTGAAGGGTCCGATTCGGAGCGGGATGTAGCTAATGTTACCGAATTAGATCAGTCCGAAACCGAGTCTGACGAGGTATTGAATTCGGCCGATCCCCCATCCACTTCGGGCTGAGGGGATCTTTCACTTGACGGCGTTTTTCAAGGCTTAGAGGATATTCCCGCCAGAGACCCCGAAGACATGGCCGGGTTAAGCCTGACAAAACTTGCCAGGAAGGCGAATGCAGAGAGGTTGGCCGCGCGGCGAAGAGCGGAGGCCCTTCCGTCTGAAGTACCACCCGCCACCGAATCTCAATTCTCCCTGCCTGTTAGCGAATCAGTTATTGAGGTGGAGACGGTAGAAAATTGGAATGCCGAATCTACTTTGATCGTGCAGGCCGGCCAAGAAGTTGAGGCAGAGAAATGCCCTGCCGAGTTTGAGGCCGGCTCGGAAGAACATGGCGGCAAATGTCCTTGGTTAGAGGGATCGGACGTGATCGTTCCTTTCGTTATTCAGCCGATGATAAGAAGCATGCCGGTTTCTTCTGATGCTTCGGCGCTTAAAGATCCAGAAGTCGCATTCAGTTTGGCCGCGTCCGTGTCGTTGCCGTTGACAAGGAGGCTTTCCGGGTGGAAACGGATTTGAATGCGACAGCACTAGCCGCCCAATCGGCACTTTTGGTACGTATTCGAACTTAGCTTCACTTAATCCAAATACTGTTGAAGTTATGGATTTAAATTCTTGTTTTGCAGACCGTCGGATGGATAGCCGATATGGGCCATCGCCATCGCGACGCCGTCAAACAGATTGGCCATTTACGCGAGGAAGTTGAAGGCCAGAGGAGAAAGGCCGAGGTCGAGGCTTTGAGGGCGAACAAGGAAGCCTCAAGGGCCGACGCCGAGATGGAGAGGGCTCGTAGCGCGGATCAATTGAGATCGGATGCCGAGAAGAAGGTGGACGCGAGCGAAGATGCGCTCAAATTGGCCCAGAAGGCGATCTCCAAATTGGAGGCTGAGTTGGCTGAAATGAAGGCGGCGAAGGAAGCAGCCGACTCGGAATCTTCCAAAGTATTCGAGGCCGGGAAAAATGCTGGACTCGCCGAGTAGGTGGACCAAGTCCCCAAGTTTGAAAATCGGGGATTCAAACATGGCTGGCACAAAGCCCTTGCTGCTGCTAACGCTTCATTGATTATGCCAACTCCATATGAGCAAGTGGATGTTGAGCCATTGGAGTCTGATTCCGATGGCTGATCCGGCCGACTGACAGTTTTTAGGATGTCAATGTATTTTTACAGTTTTTAATTTAGTAATTTTCATCTGTTGCTACAGTCATAGCTTTTTGTGTAGTAACTTGAGTATATAAAATTTCATGAGTTGTGCTCAATTGGCTAAGGAAAATGTTGATGAATGATATTGCTTTCGGTTATGGTTAGATCGGCTGCTTAGCTTAGGTACTTGGCCGATCAGATTAATAAATCTGCCCTTGCCTTAGCCAGGGCGCGAGCTTGGGACGCCAAATGGGCCTAACTCGTGGGCTGGCTGAGGCACAGGTTGATCGGCGCTTGCGTTTGAAAACATGGCCGGCCAGATTAATAAATCTGCTCGTAGTAGAGCTCATAGTAAATCTGCCATTGCCTTAGCCAGGGCGCGAGCTTGGGAAGCTGAATGGGCCTAACTCGTGGGCTGGCTGAGGCACAGGTTGATCGGCGCTTGCGCTTGAAAACATGGCCGACCAGATTAATAAATCTGCCCTTACCTTAGCTAGGGCGCGAGCTTGGGAAGCCGAATGGGCCTAACTTGTGGGTTGGCTGAGGCACAGGTTGATCGGCGCTTGCGCTTGAAAACATGGCCAACCAGATTAATAAATATGCCCTTGCCTTAGCCAGGGCGCGAGCTTGGGAAGCCGAATGGGCCTAACTCGTGGGTTGGCTGAGGCACAGGTTGATTGGCGCTTGCGCTTGAAAACATGGCCGACCGGATTAATAAATCTGCCCTTAGCAGAGCTCATAGTAAATCTGCCCTTGCCTTAGCCAGGGCGCGAGCTTGGGAAGTCGAATGGGCCTAACTCGTGGGCTGGCTGAGGCACAGGTTGATCGGCGCTTGCGCTTGAAAACATGGCCGACCAAATTAGTAAATCTGCCCTTAACAGAGCTCATAGTAAATCTGCCCTTGCCTTAGCCAGGGCCCGAGCTGGGGAAGCCGAATGGGCCTAACTCGTCGGCTGGCTGAGGCACAGGTTGATCGGCGCTTGCTCTTGAAAACATGGCCGACCAGATTAATAAATCTGCCCTTGCCTGAGCCAGGGCGCGAGCTTGGACAATTGTCATCCGATTGTTGACGTTTGGGATTATTGATGTTGCCTCGGGAGAGCTGCAAACATTGAAGGATAAATGGGGCGGGTGCACGCCAGAGGCCCTACTTATTTCCATTTAGGCAACTTGGGAGGGACGAAGATCGACTGAATTAGATGCCGCAATGAGTTGTAGTAGCGAGCCTACGCGTACGGGAAGAAGGACGTCCAAGGATCGGGAAACACAGCAGCCCCTTAGTCATCGAAGCAGATCGCCCCGAAAGGACAGGCAACAACAGGGAAATTCTCCGCGCCCCAACTGAAAATTGAGCTTGATGCGACGCCACGACCGTTGAGTTTTGCGGTTTCTGTGAGGAATAGACCAATGATGGAGGCAGATTCTATCATTAAAGACCCAGATGTGGCAGTCGAGTTCGCTCGACATATATTCCCGCCGGAAGTCCAACAATCGATGGTCGGACGTCGAGATTTCAAAGTATTTCGAGACGGCATACATGGGGCCGTGAAAGGACTATATACTGCTTACGAAGTCGGCATGCGTCTGCGGGAAGCGCGACGTGAGAGCGAGAAAAAGGACGAAAGGAATCGCAGTCTGCAGATTCGCGCGGAAAAGGCTGAGCGTGAGCTTCGGGAGCTGAAGAATGTTCAAACGAGCGCGTCGGTGGCGGCCGGTCATTCTAAATTGGTTGTTGCGGAGAGAGTAACCCAACGGACCTCGGGTTATGAAAAGCGGTTTCAGGACGGCCTGAAGGTCGGGATAGAGATGACCAAACAGAACCTCGCCAAGGAGGTCTATCGATGTGAAAATCGTGGATTCAAGCACGGCTGGATCAAGGCCCTTCAAACCGAGGAAGCTCTCGAAGCCGTGGGCATTGATTCGGCCTCGCCCTTGTATCATCGCCACTACTTTCCTTATTCCGATTTCGAAATTGAGAAGAGCGATGATGAGGGTGCCGAATGAATAGGCTTTAGAATTTCTTTTATTTTCAACATTTGTACTTGGTCTTGAAATGTTATGTGCATAATTAATCGTATTATTTCAACTTACTGGCAAGTTTTGCATTGTCGCGGCGTAAATGTTTAGACATGCATTGGCCGGCTTGAATTAAGAACGATTCTCAGTGAATATTTAATCATCCAATGAAGTGGTCCGAATGCATCTCTCAAAAAGGCCAATCGTGATATCCATGAAGGGCGCTCCGAATTCGGAGTCTTAATCGGCCCTGAGGTGATATGCACCAAAAGGGGCTCCGAATCCGGAGGCTTAATTTTGGCCAATCGTGATATCCACGAAGGGCGCTCCGAATCCGGAGTCTTAATCGGCCCTAAGGTGTCATGCACCAAAGGGGGCTCCGAATCCGGAGACTTAATGTGGCCAATTGTGATATCCACGAAGGGCGCTCCGAATCCGGAGTCTTAATCGGCCCTAAGGTGTCATGCACCAAAGGGGGCTCCAAATCCGGAGACTTAATGTGGCCAATCGTGATATCCACGAATGGCGCTCCGAATCCGGAGTCTTAATCGGCCCTAAGGTGTCATGCACCAAAAGGGGGGCTCCGAATCCGGAGACTTTATTTTGGCCAATCGTGATATCCACGAAGGGCGCTTCGAATCCGGAGTCTTAATCGGCCCTAAGGTGTCATGCACCAAAGGGGGCTCCGAATCCGGAGACTTTATTTTGGCCAATCGTGATATCCACGAAGGGCGCTCCGAATCCGGAGTCTTAATCGGCCCTAAGGTGTCATACACCAAAGGGGGCTCCGAATCCGGAGACTTAATGTGGCCAACCGTGATATCCACGAAGGGCGCTCCGAATCCGGAGTCTTAATCGGCCCTAAGGTGTCATGCACCAAAAGGGGGGCTCTGAATCCGGAGACTTTAGTTTGGCCAATCGTGATATCCACGAAGGGCGCTCCGAATCCAGAGTCTTAATCGGCCCTAAGGTGTCATGCACCAAAGGGGGCTTCGAATCTGGAGACTTAATCGGCCCTAAGGTGTCATGCACCAAAGGGGGCTCCGAATCCGGAGACTTTATTTTGGCCAATCGTGATATCCACGAAGGGCGCTCCGAATCCGGAGTCTTTATCAGCCCTAAGGTCTCATGCACCAAAAGGGGGGCTCTGAATCCGGAGACTTTATTTTGGCCAATCGTGATATCGACGAAGGGCGCTCCGAATCCGGAGTCTTAATCGGCCCTAAGGTGTCATGCACCAAAGGGGGCTCCGAATCCGGAGACTTAATGTGGCCAATCGTGATATCCACGAAAGGCGCTCTGAATCCAGAGTCTTAATCGGCCCTAAGGTGTCATGCACCAAAAGGGGGGCTCCGAATCCGGAGACTTTATTTTGTCCTTAGAAGGCTTGAGAAAAACGAGAAACTTTGTATTGCAACGGTGGAATATGTACAAGTATCAAGCCCACAAGTTGGGTCAATGATAGAATTTACGTAAATGTGTTGAATTCCAAGGCCGTGGCAGGCTTCTTCCTGACATGTCTGAGAGCCGATATGCCCCTGTTCCTGCGATGGATTCTATCTGATAGGGGCCGTCCCAGTTTGGACCCAATTTTCCATCGGCCGGTCTCCGGTCTCCTGGAAGTACCTTCTTAAGCACAAGCTCTCCTGGCGTGTATTGGCACAACTGAACTCGCTGATTATACGACTTGGCGAGCTGCTACTGATACCGTGCCATGGATGCCAGGGCGTGGTCTCTTCGTTCTTCGATTAGAATCAGATCTAGGGCAAGCATCACGTTGTTTCGGCCCATATCAAAAACTTGCGATTTCAGAGTTGGGAGGCCAACTTCCAGGGGTAAGATTGTCTGGGTTCCAAAGCATAGAGCAAACGGCGTTTCTCTAGTGGATCTCGTCGGCGTAGTACGATGAGCCCACAATACACTCGGTAATTCTTCGACCCATTTGCCTTTAGCTTTTTCTAGCCTCTTTTTGATGCTGTCCAAGATGGATTTATTAGAGGCTTCGGCTTGACCATTGCTTTGGGGGTAGGCCGGTGTCAAGAAGTAAGGCCGAATGCCATATTTGCTGCATAACTCTCGATATACGTCACAATCGAACTGGGTGCCATTGTCTGAGATGAGAGCTCTTGGAATGCCGAAACGTGTTATGATGTTTCTCCATACGAAGTGTTTAATGTCGGCATCTCGTATATGTGTTAAAGCCTCCGCTTCGACCCATTTTGTGAAATAGTCTGTCGCGACGATTAGGAATCGCTTATTCCCTGGGGCCCTGGGCAATGGTCCTACGATATCAAGTCCCCACTGAGCAAACGGCCAGGGGCTGGTGATAGAGTTCAACTCTTCGGTAGGCAGATAGGTTAATGGGGAGAACTTTTGGCACTATTCGCATTTTTTTACATAACTCTCTGCGTCAGCTCTTATTGTCGGCCAATAATATCCCTGCGTTATAGCTCGATGGGCCAGGGAGCGTCCTCCAGAATGGGCACCGCAACTGCCCTCATGTATCTCTGTCAGAAGCTCGTCCACTTTGTCGGGGTGCACGCATTCCAAATATGGACCAGAGAGGTACTTTTTGTAAAGCCCTCCTTGCGGATCCAGATAGTAACGCAGGGCTTTATTTCGCAGCTTGTGTGCTTCTTTTTTGTCCTCTGGGAGTTGTTCAGAAGAGAGGAATGCAGTAATGGGGTCCATCCAGCTTGGTGCGGATTCTATAACATTGACATGGATTTCCTCCGAGGGGCCAATACTCGGCTCCGGGATAAAACCTACTTCGATGGTCCATTTGATCTCAGAATTGATGGCGGAGGCTAGGCACGCCAAGGCATCTGCGTGTGTGTTCTGGTCGCGTGTTATTTGGTTCAGTTCGTGATGGTCAAATTTTGCCAGCAAGGAATTTGTCGTTTTCATGTAGGCCGCCATATGGTCGTTTCTTGCCGCGTATTTCCCCTTTAGCTGATTGATTACCAATTTTGAATCACAAAACACAAGCAGACGCCGCGTGCCGAGAAGGTGCGCATTCCGCAGACCGGCTAGAAGGGCTTCGTACTCGGCTTCGTTATTTGATGCTTCGAAGCCAAGCTTGACGGCCTGCTCAATTACTGCGCCGTCTGGAGACATGATTACAAATCCGGCGCCACTACCCCTTTGGTTAGATGATCCATCACAGTATAATTGCCAAATATCCCCGACATAAATTCTCCAGTTCGGCTTTTGTAGAATTTCAACCTTTGGTTGAACTTCATCAAGTTTGAGGTTGGCAAGCTCGACGGTGAATTTGGCAACAAAGTCGGCTAACACCTGCCCCTTGATTGCAGTTTCAGGTAAAAACCGAATGTCGTATTGGCCGAGTTCAAGAGCCCATTTTGAAACACGTCCTGATGCTTCTGCACTCCGTAGTACTGATCGGAGGGGATAATCTGTTAGCACCCCAATGCTATGTCCCTGGAAGTAATGCATCAGTTTTCCTGCCGCCATGACTAGGGCTAGGATGAGTTTTTCCAGCGGAAGGTAGCGTGTCTCGGCGTCAACCATTGCCTTGCTCACATAATACACTGGTCGTTGCTCCCTCTCCTCCTCTTTTAACAGTACGGCGCTGACGGCCCTATCGGAAACTACCAGATATAGGATGAGCGGGTCACCAGCGGCAGGTGTTGTCAAGAGAGGTACTGAGCGGAGGTAGGTTTTGAGTCCATTGAAGGCCGATTCGCATTCGGCGGACCATTCAAAAGCCTTACCCTGCCGTAGTGTCTGAAAGAATTGTTGGCAGCGATCTGTAGACCGGTTGATGAACCTGTTGAGTGCAGCGGCCATCCCCATCAACTTTTGGACTTCTTTTACTGAACGGGGGGAGCCGAGTTCCAAGATTGCTGTGACTTGCCTCGGGTTATCTTCGATTCCTCGGTGATGACGATTGACGAATTTGCCAGGAATTTGCCAGAGCCGATTCCGAACGCACACTTGGAAGCGTTCAATTTCATTATGTATTTGCGTAAGATGCTGAATGTCTTTTCTAGATCGGCTATATGATTCTGTTCTTCTTTGGACTTGACCACCATATCGTCGATGTATACTTCCATAGTGTGGCCGAGTTTCTCTTTGAACATGGCGGTGACCAATCTTTGGTAGGTTGCCCCTGCATTCTTCAACCCAAAGGGCATAACTTTGTAGCAATAGGTTCCTCTTGGGGTAAGGAAGGCAGTTTTGTCCTGGTCATCTGGATGCATGGCGATTTGATGGTAGCCTCTGTAAGCATCGAGGAAGCTCATGCGTTGATGACGCGTCGTCGCATGGACGAGCTGGTCGATTCTAGGTAGAGGAAAACAGTCTTTGGGGCAAGCTTTGTTCAGATCCGTGAAGTCGACGCACACTCGCCAAGTCCCATTTTTCTTCTTCACCACCACTGTACTGGAGAGCCACGTAGGGTAAGTGACTTCTCTAATTGCCCCGGCGTCAAGCAGTCTGTCTACCTCCTCAACAACGGCGGCAGTGTGCTCCGCAGCTGACCGTTAGACTTTCTGAATGATCGGCTTACATTTCGAATCGACATTCAGATAGTGCTGTGAAATTGACGAGTCTATTCCCGACATTTCGTACGGAGTCCACACAAAGACGTCAAGGTTGTTGAGCAAGAAAGAAATCAGCTGCTACCTGTCGGCCTGATTTAGAGAGGCGCTGATCATGAAGAACTTTTCTAGGCTTCCATCAATGTCAACTCGGTCTAAATCTTCCGTGGCCTTCTCATTTGGATACCGCCCAACGTCATCCAGGATCTCGCGATTTGGCACCTCAATGGAATTTACTTGCAGTTCCTTTGGCGTTCTGGCGGCAATGAGATAACATGCTTGTGCCGATTTCTGGGATCCGCGGATTTGCTCAATGCCGTGTTCTGTTGGAAAATGTAGCAGTTGATGATAGGTGCTTGGGACGGCCTGCAATGTATGCAACCACGATCGCCCCATGATGAGATTGTATGGCGATGGCAGCCTGACGACCAAGAATTCCACGTCCACCGTTCTGGAACCTACTCGAACAGGTAAGCTGATCTTTCCCAATGGGTACTCTGGAGTGGCATTGAAGCCGAATAGTGGATAAGGAGCCGGAGTCAGGTCTGACTCGTTGAATCCGAGTTTGGTGAAGGTTTTATAATACATAACCTCCGAGGTACTGCCCTGGTCGATAAGAACGCGTTCGACGGTGAATCGGTTTACGCGCAGCTCAACAACCAACGGATCGATGTGAGGGAGTGTTACACCGATCAAATCAGAATCGTCGAAGGTGATACTTGGCATTTCTCGGGGCCGCTTTGCTGGCGTGAGTTGCTGTTGGGGGCCTGGATGTGATTGGATCGCATGCACGGCCGGGGCTGCTGGCAGGCTGTATATCATGTGGACGGTGTCAAGCGGAAATGCATCCTTCGGACGGGCAGGTGTTTCGACCACACTCCTCCGAACGCATTGGTGGAGACGTTCGTCCTTTGCCAACTCCTCAAGATGATCTGTTGAGGCATAGCGGCCGTCAGTTTCTTGCTGTCGGGCCCGAGATCGTCGATCATCTGCCCGCGGGGGTCGCTCAGAAGCCTGGCGCACCGTTTGTTTGGATTTTGCTATTTCCGAGGCCAGATCGCGACGAAGGTGTTCGTTCTCAGCGATGATGTTGTCCAACCTCTGTTTGGTTTGCCTAGCTTGTGCCATGGTCGCTTGTATTGTCGTTTGCGCTCGGTTTGAAGATGAGCAGAGGTCCGAGGTAAGTCTTGCTGCGATGGTTTTTGGTCCAAGCGAGTTTGCTGGAATGAGGTCACCTCTCTGCGCAGTCTCGTCAGTGGCTATCGGAGGATCTGCAGTTACGCCTGCCATGGATGTATTTGAGTATTCCCACAGACGGCGCCAATTGTGGAGAAGTGGTTTGGAAATACTCTTCAGATCCTGGGAGACGCTAGTGATCCTCAGCTAGTCACCTGAAAAGATACAAACACTCCGGTCGGGGGTGCCAGAATTAGCACTCCGACGGACAAGTTAGTTCAGACACTCAAGATAGCTTGTTTTCTAAGTTTAATGAAGTGTTTCTTACATACCTTTCTAAATCTGTGGTTCTTGTATTTATACTTGCTTTCTGGGCCTCGGGGCCTGAGCCTACTTTTATCCCATTCCCCTTTTATTCATTCGGAGCTACTGACCTCCGTCTATTCGGCTTTCCTAACGTATTCGGCGTCCTAGTCATGCAATATGAAGCCGAATAGTATCTAATTTCTGGGGTACGCATCTTCCGACTCTTCTACTTATTCGGCTCCCACAATACTATATATTTTATCAGTATATAAAACACTTTTTTTATATATAAAATATATAAATATATAAATATTTGGATTAATTATATATAATTAACTATCACATTCAATTAATTAAATGCTACATTAAACTAATTAAATATCACATTAAATTAACTAAACAACACATTAAATTCTCATGTAACCACGCAATTAATAAAGTCAAAAATAAAATAAAGTAATAATAAATAAAAAATGACATACAAAAAATTAGGGTCGCTACATCCATATTATGTATTACCTAATTCAGGATCATTCAAAAGTCAGTGTTTACAAAAACCAAGGTTATACACAGATTTGGTCATAAATGACCAAATTAGAACAACAGGAAAAACAAAACAAAAGTAAGACCTCTTGCTTGAGGTGACCTTGGTTGACTCCTCAAAACTCGGTTTCTCATTGCTCGTTGGGGCTGGGGCTGGGGCTGGGGCTGGACATCCCACTGCTCACCTACATACATATAAATAAAGAGTGAGCTAACGACCAGTGAATAATATCAAACTAAAGGAGTTCATGAACGAGATTCAATTAATTATAATTCATAATCTAAACTTGTTGATCAATATCAATGCAAAACGACCTCAGGTCTAACATATCATATATCATATCCATATTCATTTACAAAACGACCTCGAGTCCAATTCGTATTTACAAAACGACCTTTGGTCCATTATATACAAAACGACCTTAGGTCCATTTCATAGGCAAAATGACCTTCGGTCCAATATATGCGAAACAACCTTGGGTCCAATAGCCTTGGGTCTAATCAATCCATATTCATATTTGTGTGCACTTTTAGATCCATGATAATGTTGACATTCGTTTTCGTATTCAAAACGACCTTAGGTACAATCAATTCCTTATTTAAAACGGCCTTCGGCCCATTTAACAGTTATACAAAGTGGCCTTAGGCCCAATTTATATCCTCTTCAAGTAAACTGAATGACCTTGGGCCCATTTCATAGTCATATATCAATTACTTCACATATTTCATTGCGAACCAAGCGGATAGAATACTCAATCGCGGAATCAAATCAGAAGTTTAGAAACTTACTGCACAAGTAACATTTATAAAATAATGCATACACAAATTATGTTTACTAAAATATTACTCACAGTGTTCTGGCGCTTAATTCATGCTTGCACTTGACCCTAGAAGCTTCAATCTTCCAAATTCTAGCTAGTTCTTGAGTTAATTCCCCCAATTCTTTAATTCTCTTGCAACATCTTCAAGGATGCTTTCTTTTTCTCTCTAGAATCGGCTCTCTCTCTCTCTCTCTAGAGTGTATATTATCTGATTTTTGAGCTCATCCAATGAGCTTAAGCACATTTAGCTTCTATATATATATATATATGTTTCCCTAATCAAACTTAATTCGAACTAATTAATTGTACTTAATTTAATCAATTTAATCTAATTAATTTGATCAGAATTAATTTTTAATTAAATTTCACCATAAGCTCTAAAAATTATGCCAATCGCAATGGTACTATCAATTTTGGTTTTTGACACCTTTACATCCCTCAATTTCATATTATAATAGAAAATAGAACAAATTTTTCTACGGTGAATGGATATAATTTCAAATTCATGTGTAATCACATTAGCATTCAAATTCACATCAAGCACATAATCACAAGTATAATTAACGATTAACAGTATATCACAGAGCAAGGCTGTCACATCATGTGTCGCGTTTTTCTTGTCACGCTGATAGGGTCGGCATGACTTTGGTTTGGTCAGCTTCAACCAAACTCTGTCACTTCCTTTCACCAGCTCAACGAATCTTTTTTAAGCCATTTCATTGGATCTCAACGACAGTGGCATTCAGTGACTTAGTTACTAAATATTCGACAGACGAAAGGGGAATTGTTGCACAACTTTGTCACCTGTTTCAATACAGAGGGCCTACAGGTTGAAGAAAACGATGACAAAGTCATTCTAATAGCCTTCATGGACGGTTTGCGCACGTTGGATTTCCTTTTTTTCCTTTCCCAAAATCCTTCGATCACCATGGCTGTCCCCCTTCCCAAAGCCCAAAAATACATGAACGCCAAAGACTCTTTGACAGCTCACCAAGATTCCACATCTAAGCCCCACAGCCCATAGAAAAGAGAAAAGAACCTGAGCTCAGGCATTCACAATACACTCACCGACCTCCACTCTCTGATCGACCGGCTCCTACTCATCCACCTGGTTGGTTTGAACGATACACCCCTCTCAACTCACCCATAGAGCAAGTCCTAAACCAAATTGAACGTGACTATAACCTAAAATGGTCCAAACCATCAAGAGCTCCTCCCGTTTGATGGGACCAATCCAAGTACTATCGTTTCCATCATGATCATGGCCATAACACTAAAGAGTGTGTCAATCTTAAGGACCAGGTAGAGGAACTGATCTGCCTGGGGCGCCTAAACCGATTCACCATAACTCGTCCACCAAAGAGCCAGGGCCGGCCCCCCAAGACAGAACGATAGATGTACTCTCCCTAGGTAGCCCAAACAGCCTAGACAGAATGATGACAGGGCCCAACAACAACCCCGAGCCCAAGGAGGGCCCGTACTTCCATTGGGAGAGATCAAGGTTATTGCGTAAGGACTCGTGTGCGGCAGACCATCTCGGTCGGCACAGCGAACCGAGCTCAAAAAGATCAGGCAAGGTTTGGATAAAGAAGTGGTGATGGTAGACCAACCCCACAAGCAACCCAAACAATGGTCAAAGCCGATCACCTTTACGGATATGGACTACACAGGAATCCGCTACCCTCATGACGACCCTTTGGTCATTTCTGCTTTCCTAGCAAACTGCAAATTCAGGCACATACTTGTCGATAATGGCAGTTCATCAGATATTATCTTCCTTAATGCCTTTAGACAACTCAAGGTAGGGGAAGAAAAGTTGTCACCCTTACAAACCCCTTTGGTCGGCTTCACTAGGGATTAGGTGACCTCCATAGGCTCTATTGACCTTCCAATCACCATCGGAGAGTATCCATGGCAGTCCACCAAACTCCTTACCTTCCTTGTTGTCGACTTTCCTTCCGTTTACAATGTTATACTTGACGCACAACTCTTAACACCCTCCAAGCTATGACATCTACGTATCATTTGGCCATAAAGTTTCCAACTGACCCAGGGGTCGGCACTGTGAGAGGTGAGCAGACGGTAGCTAGAGAATGTTACGTATCCTCATTAATGGAGGTCAAGATGAAGGAGGCTATGATCATTGAGGGCTTTGACACTAGAGACGAAGATGAGCTGAGTCGGGGAGAACCAGTGGAGGAGTTGATTGAAGTACTCATTTCCCTATCAGACCCAACGAAGACAGCTAAAATCGGCTACTAGCTAAGCCCTCAAGCCAAAGCTGAGCTTATAGCTCCTATCACTAAACACAAGGATGTCTTTTCCTAAACCCACGTAGACATGCCTGGCATCGACCCCTCTACTATCACTTACCGCCTCAGCATCAAGCCCCAATTCCAACCAATCCACCAAAAGCAGTGTATTTTTCATCCAGAGCATGAAAACCTCATTGTTGATGAAGTGGATAAATTGTTGAAGGCCAAGTTTGTTAAAAATGTGGATTATACAAAGTGGTTATCTAATGTGGTTTTAGTTCGCAAGAACAAAGGAAAATGGCGACTCTGTGTAGATGATTACTTTGACCTCAACTGTGCTTGCCCTAAGGATAGCTACCCGTTACCCAGGATAGATTTTTTGATCGATGCGACAGCGGGCCATCAAATGCTTAGCTTCATGGACGCCTTTTTAGGCTATAATCAGATCTTAATGCATGCAGCCGACTAGGAACATACATCTTTCATTACAAACAGGGGAACTTACCATTACAGCGTGATGCCATTCGGCCTAAAGAACGCGGAGGCCACCTACTAGCGATTGGTCAATGCCATGTTCAAAGACCAGATCGGTAGGCATGTTGAGGTCTACGTCGATGATATGCCCGTTAAAAGTAAGCTAGCTTCAGATCACCTATGATATCTACGCGAGACATTCCAGACCTTGCGTATGTACCAAATGAAGCTGAATCCAGAGAAATGTGCCTTTGGTGTTGAATCTGGCAAATTCTTGAGTTTCATGGTCAGCCATGGGGGAATCGAAGCCAATCCTGAGAAAATCAAAGCCTTAACCAAAATGCAGTCTCCCACAACTGTAAAGGAGGTTCAACGGCTCACTAATAGAGTAGCTGCTCTCAATCATTTCATTTCAAGAGCGGCTGACAAGTGCCTTCCATTCTTTAAGGTGTTTAGGAAGGTTTTCACTTGGAACGCCAAATGTGAAGAGGCATTCCAACAACTGAAACAGTGTATGGCCAACCCCCTCTCATTTCTCAAGCACTTCCAAGGGAAACTCTCTTCCTCTATTTAGTCGTTTCCCACACTACTGTCAGTGCTGCTCTAATTAGGGAAGAAGACTCAGTCTAACACTCGGTTTACTACATCAGTCGCGCGCTCAGGGGGGAAGAACAAAAATATCCCCTATTGGAGAAATTAGCGCTCACCCTAGTCATCGCCTTAAGGCACCTTCGACCATACTTTCAAGCCCACTCCATAGTCGTTCTCACCAAACATCCCTTAAAGAAAGTCATGCAACAACCGGAATCCTCTGGCAGACTTATGTAGTGGTTTATCTAACTCAGCCAGTATGAAATCTCCTACTAACCCCGCACAGCTATCAAAGGACAAGCCATTGTGAACTTCATCCTAAAGTTCACCAATGTCAACCCTCATGAGCCTCCCCCTCCGGTCAACACAACTCCTAACGAAATCTGCCCTTATTCCTAGACTGTAAACGTTGATGGCTCATCCAAAAAAGAAGGAAGTGGGGGTGGGCTAATCCTCACCACCCCAGAAGGAGAAGATCTCAAGTGTGTCCTCGTTTCCAATTCGCAGTCGATAATAATGAGGTAGAGTATGAAGCTTTGATAGCAGGCCTCAGGCTGGCCAAAGACATTGTGGTGGATTGCATTCAAGTATTTAGTGATTCCTAATTGGTCGTTGGGCAGATAAATGTGGATTTTGTTACAAAGGAGGAAAAAATGAAATCGTATAGGGCTATCACCCTACTCGTCACATGTCTCTTCAATAGCTTCCACATCAAACACATCCCACGGTCAGAGAATTCCCAGGTATATGAAATGGCCCAATTGGCCTGCAAACCAATCAAACCTTAGTCGCGGAGTCAAAATAGACAACTTAGCACACCCAACCATCTCACTAGATCTACAAGAGCTCCACCTACTTCAGAACGAACATATCCCACGGGCACAAGACATTATCCAAACCTTAAGCAATGAATATTACCAGGAGATAAGAACGAGGTAAACAAAGTCAAAACTCGATCGGCCAACTACATCATCATTGAAGGCATCTTATACAAGTGAGGGTTCTCATGACCATACCTCCAGTGTTTAAGTACTACCCAGGCCACCTATTTTATAAGAGAAATATATGAAGGGGTTTGTGGCAACCGTTCTGGGGGATGATCATTGACTCATAAGATCCTTCGCACAGGCTACTTTTGGCCCACGCTCAACCAAGATGCCATCGAATTTGTACTTAAGCGTGACAAATGCCAATGCTTTGCCAACATACCTCATGCTCCTCCAACAGAACTGATCACGCTTAGCAGTCTTTATCTGTTAGCCAAATGAGGAATCGACTTGGTAGGTCCTTGCTAATTGGCAAAGTCTAAGTTAAGTTTGCCGTAGTCCCCATCGACTACTTCACTAAGTGGGTGGAAGTGTAACCCCTTGCCAAGATTGTCGAGCGTAATACCACTAGATTCATTTGGCAGCCTATTGTATGCTGATTCAGGGTCCCTTAGGCGATCGTCTCAGACAATGGTAAACAGTTTGACAATGCCAAATTCAGGGAATTCTGTGAAGAGCTCAACGTTAAAACCTGTTTTTCCTCCCCCGGTCATCCCTAAGCCAACGACCAAGTTGAAGTCACCAGCCGTTCTCTGTTAAAAATCATCAAGACCAAGCTAGAAGCAGCCAAAGGTCTTTGGGTAGAAAAGCTGCCGAATGTACTCTAGACATATCAGATGATGACGCGAACCCCCACAGGGGAGACCCCCTTTTGCTTAACATATGGTGCCGAAGCGGTCATCCCTATGGAGATCGGCTAGCCAACCCCTCCAATCATGCACCTAAACCTAGAACTCAATGAAGAGCTATGGAGGGCCGACCTCGACCTCATCGAAGAACTTTGATAGACAGCCGCTATTAGACTAGCTTCCTGCCAGCAACGAATGTGATGACACTATAACAGCAAATTTCGACCTAGAGTTTTTGCTGTAGGAGACCTGGTCTTAAGGGAAGCAACTTTGGCCTCTAAAAACCCAGCAAAAAGCAAGCTAGTAGCTAAATGGGAGGGACCTTATATCGTCAAGTCTAAACCACATCCAGGCACTTACCGTTTGCAGCACATGGAAGATAGAGATCTTCCTCATCCATGGAACACTGAACACTTGAAGCATTATTATCAGTAAAATGATTCCTCGTTTGTTTCCCCATCTTGTTCAATTCCAGTCACTTATTGTATTTTGTCTTTTCCAAATGTCTAAAGTTGACCTTGGTGGAATTTTGTATTAATGAGAAAGACATTGCAATTATGTTACCTATGTTCATATTTCATAAGCCTTAGCTAGACTGATCCCTGCAAAGCCTCAACTAGACTGAGCATGAAGAGCCTAGCTAGCCCGAGCCCTTCGAAGCCTTAGCCAAACTGAGCATGAAGATTCTTCCCCTATTAGTAAATTCTTTAGTTATTATTTCAGCCAACTACTTTATATCAGTTTAGGCTTAATATTTCCTTATTTCCTATGAGGGCCAGCCACAAATCTGACTTAAGAGCCAATCAAATAATCAAATTTGAACATTGATTCAATCAACTTCAACACAAATTGAAAAGGACACTTCTTTATTATTAACCTTACAAATTTTAATTTTCATACATTTTTAGAAAGGCAAATTAAAGTAACAATAACAAAGACCAAAGATAGTCAACTTCAGCTTGCTTTCCCCCCTCCCCCCCCCCCATCTCCCTCTTCTTTATGGGACATCAAATTCTCTTCTTCAATGTCCTCATATAGTGGAGTGCAGGCGACGTCTCCATCTCCTGGCACTATACGGTTGAGTCAATGTCTGGGACGGTTGTCTCCACCCTTTGCTTGAACCTCGCACAGCCAATGTCCCAGTACAAACTCAGTTGATGCTTATAATAGTCGGATTATTGAAAGTTCTAAATTATTTTTGACTTGGTCTGCCCTTCCACCAGTTCGGTAGCAGCCACGTATGATGGCCCAGCAGTGTCTTCCCCTTCCCCAGCCAAGCTCCTGGCCATAACTGTGTCGACTGCTATTTGAAACTCAGTCAAATGTTTGAACTGTTTAACCGCAGCGGCATACAAATTTGGATAGGCATTCCTCTTAGATGCCCTCATCATTGCTAACTCCGATGTCTTGGCTCTCTCTTCTTCCAAGGCTTTTCTCTTTCCCGCCAAGGCACTCGCCAACTCTGCTGCTCGTGCATCCGCCTCTTCATTCTCCTTCAGAGACGATTCACGTAGCTCTTCATTGTTGACGAGTGCTTCTTCCAACCTCTCTTTCCTAGTCTCACAACCCACCTGGCCTCATGGGCCTTCTCTCGTTCCACCGCTAATTCAGCCGCCTTCTCGTCTAACTGTGCCTTGGCCTCTGCTAACTGAGCCCTGGTCTTCCCTTCCTCTACCCTGGCACGCTCTGATATGAAGCCTTGCACTACCACCAACACCTTCATCTTCTCAGCATCTTGAGCATGTTTCAAGCCTTTGCAGCAGGCGCTTCGTGTTGCCTTTTTCCAGCATGCACTTTTCACTCTCGCCCCCTTCAGCTCTGCCTAGGTCTTCTCCAGCTTTGCTTTAAGTGGCCCCACCTCCATCTTTGCACCCACCCCCTTGCCCAACAAAGCAGTCACCAATGTCAGAGATTCCATCTGGGTAGAGCAGGGCCGCTTGCGAATCGCTCAACACATTGACAAACTCTCCTCCATCCGCCTGCGAGAGACCGAACACTGCACCTAGATAGTGAGCAGCAGTACTCCTAACTCCAAAAATTATGCTTCCTTAGGCAGGACATGTAATGACCCCAAAAGTCATCCTTATTTAATCAGGGGTTAATGTGTTTTAATTCAATTATATCCATTGGAATTGAGAATGTTTTTATCTATTTTGGGGTATTAATTGAGGTAGTGGTATGATGGTAAAGTAAGATTGGACCAAAAACTTTAATTCGAATAATTCGCCTACGATCAGCCGTCACTCTTTTGCCATTTTCTTTTTCCACACTTTGAATTTGGATGTGAGGTTAGAACCATTGGAAAGATTATTTTTGGGGCTTCAATTTGGACACAAGAATGACCTAAAACGGAGTCCGGATGAGAGAGTTACGCATGTTTGAAGTTTTCATGTCTGTGCTGGAAGCAGAACCGCACGTGCGGGAAATGTGGCGCACGTGCGGCGATGTGCGGGCAGCAGCTCAAAAACGAGTTTTTGGACCATTTCTTCCATTTTTCTTTTCCTCTCTTCTTCTCCTCTCTTCCATGTCCGAAACCCTAGCTTCCAAAACCTTGATTTTCTTCACTTTTCTCCACAAATCCACCATGGATCTTGCATCAAGGATGGAGAACAAGAAAGGGGCAACTTTTTCAACCGATTGAAATTCGAATTTGTGGAGGATTCTTCTCAAAGCTTGTTTTTCTTGCTTGAATCTTGAGGTAGGAGACCTTATTCCCTTTCAATATTGCATTCATGGATGGATTTATGGTATTTTGAGTATGGATTTATGGTATTTTGAGTATGTAAATACAAAATCTATAGTTTTGAGATTATTATGTCCAACTTGTGATTTGGGGGTTTTGGGTGTATTATGTTGGAGATGCAATTGTTAGATTAAGGTGATGGCTTATGAACTTTAGATTTGTAATCAATGAGGAAATTGGAACAAAAAAATAATGGGTTAAGGAATTTGGATTGTTCTTGAAATTCCTAGGTTTTTCTTGAAACCCTAGGTCGATTAATGAGGATAACCAATGATTTGGCCCAAATTGGAAGTAGAATAATGAAATTGAGATATTGAATTATATGTGTTCAAGTTTAATTAGAATTTGGAAATGTTTGAAAATTATGTTTAAAATTTGCGAATGAACATTGATATGAACATTGGAATTCATGCTATAATGTGAAGGGAAAATTGTGGAAATAATCTATTAATGGTATGAATGATATGAACTTGGTTTTGGAATGTAGAAATGGGATTTAAGGATTCCTCTTGCATTATGTTGAATTATTTAATGATGTTGAGTTGAATTATGTTATTTATGTTGAATTGTGGTGCTTATGTAGAATGGTATTGACTATGTTGATTTTGATTTTGTGACCTAAAATGTGGAGTTTTCCAAGATGGGTTACTCCCAAATTATTTTGCTAAGTACTTGTGGGCTTGCTTAGCTATTAAAATCAAGAGAATGATTTATTTTTGGAAAAATGTGGAAGATGTTCGTACAATTCCTTCCTATCTTAAAATCAAGTGATTGATTATAAATTCCATACTATGTTTACAAGAATGGTAATCTTCTATTTCTATTTATAGATATATTGAGATGGAGGAAATTGTGGTATAATCGATGGATAATGGTAGGTTTGTAAAGAATAACGAAGGAAAGAAAAAGAACTAATGACTAAGTTATATATGTGTACAGGGCACACTTCAGGAGGGCCAAGCACTCCGTTATAGCACTGTGAGTAATAGTACTCGATGCATCTTTAACCGTTAATAATTATCGTTATTGACGTTATAGCCTTCGTCGTAAGAATTATGTTGACATGTATGCTATATTAGAAATATTATGAAATTCTGGAAACATCAAAAGAGTTTGAGAAGTTATGTGTACCATGTGAGAAACAGTGTAAAATTATGAAAGCCTTAAAAGAAATTGTGAAGTTACGAACCTATGTGGCCCTTGCCCGGGGGTAATAATACCGTGGTTTGTGGCCCTTGCCCAGGGGTAATAATACCGTGGTTCAAGAATATGTTTTAAATGAAATTGTGAAATAATGTAAACTTGTGAAACCAAAGGGCCGAGGGCCAATTGTGAAGTATGAATCTCCCACTTGTGAATTATGAAATGATGTGGCCGAGGGCCATTTGTGAAGTATGAACTTTGAACTTGTGAATTATGAAATGATGTGGCCGAGGGCCATTTGTGAAGTATGAACTTTGAACTTGTGAATTATGAAATGATGTGGCCGAGGGCCATTTGTGAAGTATGAACTTTGAACTTGTGAATTATGAAATGATGTGGCCGAGGGCCATTTGTGAAGTATGAACTTTCAATTTGTGAACTATGGAACTATGAGGCCAAGGGCCAAACTTGTGAACTTGTGAATCCAACGGGCTGAAGGCCGAAGTGATAAGTTGTGAATCTATGAAACCGATAAAGTCATCTATACTCTAAGGAAAATGTGCTTACTTTGTTCTGTTACATTTACGTTAATTATGTCAACTCATGGGAATGATGTAATGATTACTGTAAGGACTCCATTAATTACAAGACAAGACTACTGTGTTAACATGTATGAACGATTAAACAAAAGTGTATGCTACTGATTGATAGAGCACATGAATTAGTCATTTACCTAAAAGAATTTATGTTCGTTCTTGAAGAACGGATTCCGAGTAAATATAAGAGTAGCTATGTATATCCATATGAATTTGAAGTTATTTTGCTATGTTATTTATAAACTGGAAGTTATTCAGAAGCTGCGATATAAGTGCGAAGTTTAGTATTATTGTGTGACCCTCATGAGAATGTGAATTAGTCTCTCATCGATAAGCATATGATAATGATATGATACAACAAGAAGCACTCTAGTTATGATATGTTCCGTTTGAATTAATGAATGATGTTCAAGAATGTTTCAGGCATATTTCCGGTATGTTACAAGTTCAAGTATATTCAGGCATGTTTCAAGTATATGTATATGTTACAAGTTTAAATATACTACAAGCTCAAATAAGTTGCAAGGGCTTTATGCCAACACGTTTGAAAGTTTAATGCTATGATATTCAAGGGCTTAAAGCCATATGTTTCAAGACTGGGCCTAAGGCCGTTATGTACTTAGCACAGAATCAGACTATTGCATTGACATGTATTATGTTTCACGTTAAGCATCATTTTATTTATGTATTACTATTCACTGAGCCCGGCTCACTCTCTATTATGTCTGTTTCTGTAGGTAACCAACCAAGTGGTCAGTCCTAAGCCATGACGCTTGTCCTCTTGGGTCAACCTTTCCATGTCCAAGCCTAAGAGAAGCTGCTCTTATTTTCATGAAGTTTTGACGAACTTTGGTTTTACGCCCTAGTTGTTGGCTTAAAGTTGACATGTGTGCAACACTTCATTCTCTAATGTTTTTGATATATGCCCAATTACCGGGCTGGGTCTGTATATATGTTTGTATATAACCAATGTTCAGGTGTATGTTTTAAATTTTATTTGTCTCTTAAGAGTTTATGATCCTGGCATGATAGTGGTAGCTCAATGGAGTTTGTTTCTATTGTCAAATTTTAATATTTAATGCTTTCGTTCAGGCCCCATATGATATATATAACAGGTTAAGTGTCTGTCTTCGAATAGGTCATGCCCAAATCTTTTAGGGGCGGGATTGGGGCGTGACAGGACATTCCCCTTCTGTCCTCGTCTCTGCCATATCATCTGTCTCCCTCTTTCCCTCTGAAGGAGAGGGGGAAAGAGAGGAGGTTAACAGTTTGCTCTCTTTTCTGCTCTTCTCCCACCCCCACCACATCCACCATCTTAGCAATTGGGGCTCAGCTTCATCTCCCCCAATGACCATCCCAGGCCTAGCCTCCCCCACTTCCATTTCACTGGTTACCACCACCGCCACCCCCTTAGCCTTCTTTCATATGGCCTATTTCTCCTCGCCTTCGGTCGCCACCTTACTTTTCTTCTTCAACACTTTTTCTACCTTTGCCCTGATCCTTTCCTTCAACAGGTCCACCGATGCCTTGAGTGGCACAAATGTGCTCAAGTCTTTTTCTGCCAACTGCTTAGGTCTTAGGCGAGCTGCACTCTCCACAATTAGTTTCGGCACTGCCCCTAACTTCTTCGCCTTCTATTGTTCTATTATCGCCAAGATGCACTTATCTTCTACTTCTTGGGTCTTCTTCATCGCCTCCACTTCCTCAGGAGAAGAGTTTCCCTCTGCGGGCTCAGGCCCCAACCTCAGAGTGAACAAGGCAAAGGGTTTCACCAGGTCATCCCACTTTAGCCCCTTATTTTCCCTCCAACGTCGCACCTGCTTTACCCTGCTCTCTGCCGCAGAGTCTAACTTTGGCTCCGCAGACTTGGTGGGGCCTTTGTACATCGTCTGTGCTCCCCTTCCACCATGCTCTAACACAAAGAACCATTTTGTCCGCCAATCCTTAACAGACGAGTGCAGCCTTGCGACCAATCCTCTACCCACCAGTGCTTGTTAGGTGACCCACATTTTCTGCTAGCCTGAGGCCTTGCAATAGGAGAAAAATTCGTCCATCGTCATCGCATTCCCATCGGTTGCCAACTGTCAGGAGATCGCGCAAGCAAACAAGATCCTCCACGCATTCGGCATCAACTGGCCAGGCGCCACCTCCAGTTAATTCAGCATGTCAGCGACAAACTAGGGGATTGGTAGTCTCAAACCCCCACGGAGCGTCTCTTCGTACAGAGTAAACTTCATTGGCCTCACATTCGACTCTCTCCCCATTGCCGATTATAGCCTCAACTCCACGTCTGCTGGGATTTGGTATTTAATGTGCAACTCCTCCAGATCATTCCACGTCAATGTTAACTTATCCGCCTTGGTATGCCAATGGTTGGGGGTAATTTGGCTCAAACGTTGGGTGGCCGATATCATCGTTGTAGGAATGGGCCATGGTAGTCTCTCCCTTCTTTTCTCCACTAACCTCTCTACCCTATACCTCTCTGCCAGGGTAATGTCGTCATCATCTCCTAGGGCAACCAGCGTCATAACAGGGGCTCTCTCTTATGCCATTTCTCTTACATTCTGGTAAATAGCTTCGGTTCCAGGGGCAAGGAAACTTGAAACGTGCAACAACGGAGAATCAAACGAGACGAAAAAGGTGAAATCTGGGATCTGTTGGCTTTTCGCAATAAGATACGAAAATCGCATAAGATCAAATGCCCAGAGTTTGCCTGTGTTCCAAGGATCACGATTAAACTTTGCCAATTTGAAAACCAAAATACAAGTTAAAACCCCAGCTTTTTCGACAACTCCCACTATAAAACCCCTTCACTTTCCATAAATGGTACGTCGTCTTAATCGGCAGCCTAGATCACCCCATGTGTATGGATGTGATTAATCTTCACCGCCACTAACTCTCTTTCTTCTTCCCTGTTTATTCCACTTCACATCATTATGTGCATTTCTGCGCCTCGAGCCCGGCGCACCATCAAGGCCATCAGGTCCTCCCAATGGGTAGCCACTTTCATGGTCAGTCACCTTGTTGGTCGGTCACCTTTATGGTCGACTAACCTGACGGTCGACCACCCCAACGGTTGGCTCCCTCAATGATCAGCCACCTTCATGGTCGGTCACCTTATTGGTTGGCCACCTAGTTGGTCAGCCACTTTTATGGTCAGTCATGTTGTTGGTTGGCCACTTTCACGGTCGATCACCTTGTCAGTCAGCCACACTCACGGTCAGTCACCCGGCCAATCAAGATGTCCTCCTGCCGGTCGGTCGCCCTCCAGCCTGCCCTAAAGCCCTCCCCTCCCCTCCTCGTTCAGTCATACCTCTCGCTCGGCCATGATCGGACGTCTTCACTTGTCTGCCCTCTTTACTCTTCCTTTCCCAACTTGGGAGATTACTTTCGCCATTCTTATTCCCTTCATTGGACTAAAGTTGTACTCAGGAATAGGGGACTACTTATGGGCATGGCCTAAAAAGGCCTAATCCACCTTTGTCCTAAGCCCCCCAGATAGTCACATGACCAAAGCCCAATATCAATGAGAGGACGATGCTGGCCCAGATTTAGTAGGGTTTAGACCCCTGTAAGAAAGGGAGTCAGCAATGTAGCAGACAAAGATCATGTAGAGTTATTGAACCTGCACATCAGCCATTAAATGAGGCTATCATAGCATTAAATGCCGCAGGGCCCTTCTCGTTGGAGTATGCAAAATCACCGCGAACGATGGCAACTAGGCTATAGGCTTTCGGCCAATAAGATAGATTGGAATGGATAAGGAAATGATTAGTAAGGGATATAAGGAAGCTTTTGAAGTACATTTGGTAACAAGTAATGCTCTCTCTATTCTCTTCCTTTCTCTCTCGACTCTTAACTTTCTCTACTCACCCTTCTTTCGATTACCTCTTGTCTAACTTAACCATCGGAAAGCTCACGAGAAGGAACCACTCCAGTTTTAGTACCTTTCCATTGGGCCTTTTTGCAGGGGTGCTCCAAGGAGATGAAAGCCAATCAGACAGTGGAGCACGTGGATCAGTCCAACTCATTCTCAGTTGACCGTATTGCATTATCAAAAACAAAAAGAAAAGAAAGATGAGATATAAAGATTTAGAAACATATTTAAAAATTAAAAGGGAGTTAAATAAAAAAATAATTAATTAGAGGTAAAAATATAATTTTCAAAAAATGAGAGAGGGCACGTGGCTCTCTTAGTTTCAATTAAAACATTTATCATTATTTTTTATAATTTTACAAAAATTACAAACACATCATTCTAGATATATATAGCTCGAGCAACAATGCACATTTTTTTTTATTCACTTATGATCTAGTCTGGTTAACCCGATCACGATATTTCACTCGTGATCTGGTTTGGTCGACCCAATCATAATATTGAAGGATAGGATCTTTTCTCAAAAAAACTCCGGATGATGAGAAGAGTTGAAGACGCACTACAAGAATTTTCACTTTTGGCGACTAAATTTTTAGTCGCCAAAAGTCAATTTTTAGTCACCGAAGTGCTTTAGCAACTAAATTTTTTGGTCGCAGAATTAGTAGCTGAAGAGTTGTCGGGCAAGCTAATTGGTGGCTAAAATTATTTTAGTCGCTAAACGTATTCATTTGCCGACTAAACTTTTAGTCGCCAAAAGGTTGGAAAAAAAATTAAATAACACATTTTCGGCGACCAATTTTTTTTTCGCCAAAAGCCTCAATTATTGTTAACGACCAAATATTTAGTCGAGGAAAAAGTTTTTAGTTACTAAATATATTAGTTGGCTAAAGTAAATACTAGTGTTTTGGCTACTAAAATTTTAGTCGCCTAAAGTCAATTTTTTTTTGCTACTAAAGATTTAGTCGCCTAAAGTCCCACATTTTTGGCTACTAAAATTTTTGTCAGCAAATAGTTTTTGTTTTGGCTACTAAACATTTAGTCGCCTAAACTCCCACATTTTCAGCTACTAAATTTTTAGTCCGCAAAAGTGTTTTTATTCTTTAGCTTTTGTTTTTAGCTATGAAATATCCTAGTCGGCAAATGTTTGATTTTCTTTTGGCTACAAAACTTTTAGTCGCCAAATATTTGGTTTTCTTTTAGCTACAAAACTTTTAGTCGCCAAATGTTTGCTTTTCTTTTAACGAAAAAACTTTTAGTCGCTAAATGTTTGATTTTCTTTTGGCTACAAAACTTTTAGTCACCAAATGTTTGATTTTTTTTTTTTTTGGCTACAAAACTTTTAGTCGCCAAAAACATGATATTATGTTTTATTGCAAATATTATAATTTCTCCATAACCTATCTATATTCCATGCAACCTGTAATATGTATATTGACAAAATAATACATATACTATCGATCATTCCACAATTTGCATCCGTATACAAAAAATAAATAACTTTAACTGTCAAAGTCCATACAAACCAACTTTGTCCAAACTAAAATAATAATTTCATACAACATATAGAATCATACAAAAATCAAAGCCCTCCGCATACAAAAATTACATTTACGACCTTGTGAAATGACCATTTGGCATGGTACAAATTACCATCGCAATCTGTACCACGACAAAAGGTGATGTATGTACCAAGACAAAAGTACATCTATGTGCCACGACAAAAACTCATACATATGTACAACGACAGAAGGTGATCTATGTACCATGCCAGTAATTATCTGTTGGCTACCAAAAGTTTTCTGTATCAGTAATAGTGAACTGCACAAAAGCCGGGGACAACAAAAGTATTATATTAGTTTTATACAAAAGTGAAATTTCTTCTCCACACACCAAAATGGATTTTCCACAAGTCCACGCAACAAAGTCATCTACAAAAAACAAAAAGAACAAAAACACATTATAGTTGGACCCAAAAATGCCCAACTTCATGAATGAATTTGGCAACAAGTGACAAATAACATATCAAAGAAGCAACCTTCCATCATTAATCAATTATCAGTCTTTCTAAAGTCTTTTGTTATAAGGAACATTGTTAAATGCAGAACAATAAAAGGCACTTGAATCATTAGATTGGATATAAAACTATCCCTACTTATTAATGTCTGTCAGTGCTATTTCATTCAGGATATTAGAACATGTGAGAAAAATAAAAAAAATAAAATAAAGTTCAATAACACAAGGAAATATGTAGAAATGTATGTTGAGACACTACAACAAAAAATGGTTTTTGCGGCGCGCAATGCACACCGTAAAAACCCTTCTACGACGTGCATCGCGCGTCATATTATGACCAGTCATGGAAAGTCATTCACTTTCAACGACATGCTTCGTACGCCGTTAAAAACTATTTAACGACAGATTTTATGCATTGTTATTACTTTTTCTACGACATGTTAGAATACGCCGTTAAAAACTATTTAATGACAGATTTTATGCGTCGTCGTTACTTTTTCTATGACTACTTTTGCACGCCGTTAATTGGTGAGACAAATAACGACGCTGATTGCGCGCCGTAAAATATGTAATACGACTTATTATGCCTGCCATAGAATATGCAGTTTTTTTTTTTTTTTTTTTTTTTTAAAAATTGGCAGGTTCTATTTGACCAATTTTGTACAATCTAACAAATATTACAAACAAGCATCACAAAACATCAATCAACCACCAAAATATTGTTTGAAACATTAAAAAGAAACTATATCCATAAATTATAAAATATTTAACAATTATCTATACATTCCAAACATTCGAAAACTGTAACCTTAAGTTCTAAACTGTCCAAAAAGTTTAAACCATCCAAAACTATGCATATCAAAGTTCTAAACATATCCAAAACTATTATGAGATTATTTAAAACTACCGGCAACAATTCCTATAGCAGTTGCAGCTGCAGCAAACCCACTTGCAATTGCACGTGCAGCAATCCCACTTGCTCCTATCACAGGACGAGGGTGCCCATCTAGCTTGCAACTCTTACCACATTGCTTCAAACCTGCATTTATCAAAACAAAAGAGATTTATGAATTAGGTCCTGGCCTCAAGTCTGCTTATGACCTAGCAAAAGAGATTTTAGAATGACAAAATATATTTATGACAATTTTAAACAGTAAAGTGGATTTCAGACACTAATTTTGAGGGGGAGTTCACAATGAGCCAAGAGGAAAACACCATAAATATGCCAAATCAAAAACAAAAATTTGCCAAAATATATAAGGACTTAATCCAAAAATTCAAACCAAGACAAAAATGGGGAAAGGCATACGAGATTTTGTGATCTAGTAGTTCTATGCTCTCAGCAAGTTGTATATGGAATTAAACGAAAGACAATAATAACGCACATTAGATCATAACTTAATAGAAAAAATGCACATTAGTTCTATAAGAAAAGTTGCCTTTGCAAGAAAGAGGAAATGGTTCTTCACTTTTTGACCATTTCTTACGGTACATTTCTTACAGCGTATGGTTATTGCTGGCACTAGAAGGGGGGTAAAAAAATCCAGACAAAAAGAAAAGGAAAATAACACAAAAATTATGAGGAAAAAAATGTTCCCTTGTCAGTAGATGAGGATTAATAACTAGAAATGAACCTCTAATTCCTTCAATTCCACGTCTTCTTGCATAGCAGGATGAGCAGATGACATTAGACTGGCTTTTTGTATTTGATCTTTGAAAAACCGTAGCTTTCTTCACATCTTTGCACATCTTTTTACCTGTGAAATGACTCCCAAAAACATGAAAATAAAAATGATGAAAGGAGACTGTAGTAGATATCATTCCACCTATAAAAAATATATTGAAGTAATTTTGTTTAGCACTAAGTTCATACATCAAGGTAATCTAGAAATATGAAAATAAAAATGATAATAGGAAACTGTAGTAGATATCATTCTGCCTGTATAAAATATTTTAAAGTAATTTTGTTTGGCACTAAGTTCATACCTTATCTAGATGGACATTTCACAACATCCATCCAGCACCCAAATTTCAATTGGTATACATATTCCACAGAAAGAAAAAGCCAACTTACTGAGCTCTTCTATTGTTGTTATTTTTATCTCTCAACAAATGGTGATAAAGGGTAGTAGCTTTGTCCCTCATTTACTTGTAATTGTTAAGAACATGAAAGGCATTCCTCGTGATGTTAAAAAGTTAAAAAGTTAGGCATAGTGGCGCATAATTAATCTTTCTTGTTCATCACTCAATTATATTAAGCCTGACTATTGTTTTGGTGCTCCCTGTATTCTTCCAAAACAAATCCATGACACTTTCTCTAAAATAAAGGCAAACTGGTAATTTCACAAAATTCAAATTGTGCTCCACCATCCTGAACTCCCACTACTCACAAATTCTCTTTGTAGAGAGAGGTAAATGGAACAAAAAACAAGAGCTAATCTAAGATACAAAGCACAGGCACAATTCGTACTTGCCCTCTTGTTAAAGACCAATATAAAGGCAAGTGAAACAGAAGACTTCCATTTCCACTTGACTGGAAGAAACAAAGACTGTATAAATTTGTATACGTATATGTAACTCTAGTGACGTAAAGTATCTCACATCACAACATAGCTTGTACACTTAGGTAGCTAAAATGGTTGAGTGTAATCTTATTTGTCAATAATTAATAGAAAGATGATCAAGTAGATACCAACAGACTTCTCTGTTCGACAAGTTGAGGAAGCATGAAACTGCAATGTTTACGTTGAGAGAGAGAGAGAGAGAGAGAGAGAGAGAGAGAGAGGGAGGGAGGGAAGGAAGTACCAATGTTTACGTTGATAATTACTGGCTTGCTCTTGTGGCAAAGGAATTTAGTTTTGAAATCCTTGCAATCAATTTCACCTGAGACCAAAGTGTCAACCTTTTCACATTCCATCCTATACATTTGTACAGCTTTGAAAACAGAATAATGTGATTCACATGAGCCATACAGAATGCCATTTGGAAACACTTCCCTCCTGCAGAATCAGTATAATCTTCTTAAACTTTGACAAGATACACAATAGGTCAAAACATCATAAAAATAAAAGGTCACAAAAATGAAGCCTTGCTGTGGTGCTCTTGCTGTGTTGCTACACTTATCTACACTGGTTGCACTTGTTGCACTTGCTACACTATGGTCTTGAGCTATACTCTTATCATCAGGAGTTTGAGCTACTTCAGAAAAGCAAGTGGGCTCAATAAGAAGAGAAACAGTGGAAATATGAGCAAAAGAAGCCTTTGACCGAGTGATCATGGGATGGATATTGGAAGGAGAGGGATGTGTGGAGAAAGGAAGGTCAACAGTAAGAGAAAAAATAGGGATAAGTTGAGATAGGAAAGGCTGAACTGGTGCAACCTGAACTGAGGCAGCCTGAACTAGTGCAGTCTGTCTTGCTTGCTGCACTGATGCAGTCTGTCCTGCTGGCTCTACGGAAGCAGCAGGCGGAACAACTGATGGCTAAAGGAAAGAAACCACTGGAACAGAGGTTGAAGACAGAGAAAAAGAGGACTGGGAAGGCAAAGAGGACCAGAAAAAGGAAAATAACTGAGAAAGACTAGGTGTAGAAGAAGTAGGGGAAGAAGAAGTAAAAGGAAAAAAAAGATTCATCAAAATTCTCAACTAGAGAGGAAGCAAGTGCCAATTGATCAGCAAAATTCTTGATCTGAAGAAGATAATCCTCCATGGATTCAGATTTCCTCTTGACACCATTTAGTCGATTCTTGAGTTGATGGATGTGAGACCTGGAAAGTGATGTGAAGCGTTTATTAAGATAGATCTAGACTTCATGACAGCTTTTGCAATGCAGCACTGAAGTGAATACTGAGGGAGTTAGGGTTGTTGTAATGCAACTTAATAGGTGTGAATCAATTTGTGTCCAACTCAGAAATTCAGAGTTGATTACATCTTTTCCCTCAGAATCTTTGACTGTTGCAGGTGGAGAATCCAGAGTACCATCAACATAGCAGAGCAGATTTGTTGCTCCAAGTATGTTCTGTAGTTGTGTTTTCCAAACAATATAATTTGTGGAATCTAATTTGACAGTAACAAAGGAACTGAGATTGGAGATTAGAAGTGTGAGGCTAGGAGGAAGAGAGGATCCAGTCGCCATTGTAGCAGCTTCAAGAACTGGAACTCAACAATGAAATGGAAGCAAGAAGAAAAGAAAGAAGGATCATACCCAAATTTAAATAAAGAGAGGATCCAGTCACCTTGTGTCTTATTTATTTATTTATTTTAAATAAATTTTTACGGGAATAGCATACCCAAATTGATGAATTTGATGAGATTAAATATTTGATATAAAATAAATATATAACATTAAAAAATATGACATATAGTAAATGAATAAAATTATATTTTTTTGCACCTGTCCCTGGCATGTCGTGTCTTGCATTTTTTTTTTAATTTCCATGTCTGCATGTCTATGTCGTGTCTATGCTATGTCATGTGTCTGTGCTTCTTAGCTTTACAATATAAATGTGTGGTTTAGATTCTGTAAATTCGTTTACACAATTGGAAGTCAACAAAATCAAAATCTTGAGACTATAGCTAATCTCAAATCTTTCCAGAAGCATCCCAATAATGAAAACTTCATATATTTTATATTTTCTTCCTAATATAGTAGTCTGGTCAGCGAGAATACGAACAAAACAACGGAAAATTTAGAAACTTTATTGAAACCTCTACTAATAAAACCAAAACATTATTCGCCCTTCTGTTTGTCGCCAACTTAGGTTCTTATGATTCATCCAAATTTGAGATTCTTTCACTAAATCTCGAACGAATATTCACTTTACTTGTCGTATTTAACTAAATTCTGAATCCAGCCCAAACCCAAGTTTGGTCAAAGTATTGTCAATTAACAGCCAAAGTTTATCCCAGTTTTGCGCATACTCCAATCTGAATCCCAATTTCACCAAACTATCCAGAAATGCTAGAGATCACAATTGAAGTCCCACAATTCACCCACAAGGGAGTTATTACACATAACTTGTTATGTCATTGTGAGAACAATTGTGGGACTTTAAATTGTGGGTATCAAATCTTTTTTCCTATCTCACAAATAAGTGATGAATCTTAAATCCATGACCTAGAGTATCTTTCTTTCTTTCTTCTTCTTCTTTCCTTACAATAAAAGAAATAAATACTCACAACTTGGATGATTTTGTCAGTAAACAAACAACAAATTCATGACTATACATGAAGTAAGAGACAAATAAAACTCAAAAAGGCAATTTGAAAATTGGCAAGGATTTGAATTACATAATACAGTACCTGCCAGAGAACAATAGGGTTGGTGTTGTGGTCACATTCGTCGGCTTGGAGCTTCAACGAAGGCATGTCTGGGCAAGGGTTCGAAACCTTCACTGCGACAGGCTTAACCTCCTCTTTCACGGATTCACCACCGATTGTGGTCATTGGTTGCTCTGACGAGACAACAACAAAGTTTGATTTTGCGTCAAACGCTGAAAAATAGAGAGAAGTGAAAGAGACTAGGGCAAGAATGGGCTGGGAGTGAGAATAAATTAGGCATTTTAGATACACAACCAAGAAGAGAAGAGAAGCATGAGACGATGATAGATACCTTTGATTTCGGATACATAACCGAAGAGAAGAGATGAGATGATCCTGGTAACCTAGCTAATACTATACTAGAAAGAAACTTTATAACATCGTATTACTTATAATTTTCTGTTGTGACTCTAAATTATAATACTGTTAAATAGTATTACCCATATAAAGCAGCAGTATTACCCGTATAAAGCAGTAGCATCCATATCTGCATATAGAAACGTTTCAATTGACAGCATTTGCTCCTTGTGTAATTGGTCAGATGGACTAATGGCAAAATTGAGTAAACAAGACAAAATTGAAATGTACCCCAGAATGATCCTTTCAAAAGCCATGTAAGTTAGCAAAATTGATGCACCTCCTATAATCACAAGCCAAACTCAATAGAGCCATGATTTTAAAACAATGAAGAAAAAGGGAGAGGAGAGGGGGGGGGGAGATGGAAGAGGATTATACCTGGATTCATTATTGAAAGGAAATGGCTGAGTAAAGATACAAATGAATAACTTGAAGCAGAAATTGCTGCAAGATATCTATTTCTTGATGTCTCCGAGAGAGGTTTGCTTACCTGTCCATGGTTTGTCATCACTTTAATACCATGAAGATGGTAAAACAGCACCACCCAAAGGAAACAAGGAAGCGAGAGATAACTTTAAAAAATGAAAAAAAATTGCAAATACTTCACCTCTGGTCCATTGGCAAGCAAGTGCACAAGGATGTCAATGCTACCAAAGTCCTGTTTAACAGATTCAGCAACTTCCTGCAAACATATTTCAACTAATCAATTAACAGCAGAGCTTCCTTGATTTATCTATTTGGTCAGCTTGATTGCTTGATACATTTCAAGGTCCATAAGTGCAGTCAGGAAGGTCAATATCCAAACACAAATACATATGCCAAGATTCACAATGCGTAGTGTACATACAAAATATAAACTTCTATACATGCAAAATTGAGTAAAAAATTGTTTAAAAGCTTAATTGATATGAAATACTCCAACCTATACTCTTTTATTTATTTATATAATATATATATTTTTAAATCAAATTTGTCTGAAAAATTACAAACTTATCCTAAAAATATGTTTTAACCATTTTTTTCATTAAAGAAAATCATCACCAATCACACTTTCTAAAATTTCATTAAATTTGAGTAAAAATATGACTGTTAGAAATTTGGTGAAAGGTTTGGTGAAAAAATTGGCTCTTACTTTAGTTGATACAGATTTTATGAAATGGTTGGAGCCATTTTTTTCATCAAATTTGAATCTGATGAAAAAATTGATGAACAATTGGAGATGAACAACCAAAAGAGACAAAACTGATAAAATTATAGAGAATTATGAGAAATCCTAATGAATCTAACCTCTGAAAGAAAAGAAAAAATAAAAAAATACTCGAAATAAAAACTAAAATAATACTCGAAATTCAACTTAAATTTGACGTAGCAGCTCAAGATGCCGGGGGCATTGAGTGTTGAGAAAGTTTATGCTAGGATATGCTAAATATTAATGAGATCACTTGACACTAATTTTTTTTTTTTTTTGATCGGCGAAAGTCAGTAATTAGTTATTATATTAGCAACTTGGGAGAGTTGAACCCCCAATATCATTATACATCGATCTCTGACTATAGACTTTCCCCTTTTACTAATCAAATAAAAGTGAGGAAGATGTAGTATCATCAATTTATTTGACAAATAGTGTCATGGGTCAATTTTATTCATGGCCCAAATCATTGCTTGGTTGTATTCACTGTGAAAAGGAAAGGAATACAGTGAAATCTATACTTTTATACAAAATGATTTGGTTGCCAAATTATTCTTTCATTTTCAAACAAAATACCCATTACTTAGGCTCATAGTTTCAAAAAATATTTTTGAGACACCATTATGTTTGTGTACCATTTTACCTAAGCACCTTGTCTTTCTTTTTCTGCATGTTAGGCAATCAAACATGAAAAAAGAATATGGACAGTATGCTATAATAGCTCTTGAATCATGGATTTCAAAGTGTACCATTTACAGTTCATCCATGACTAATTTCATTGAATAATTCATCAATACTATTTATAGACATCAATAACAAAAACAGGAAAAACTACTTCATTAATGATAACAGTTTATACTACTTCAAGCTTGGTTTTGGTTGATTATAATTTGTACCCTTGAATGAGGTCACAAAATTTGGAAGTCATAAGCCTTCAAACTTCCAGAAGACATTTGAAGGATCAAAAACTGCATCTATTAACTAACCCTGCAAGCAACATAATCTTATTATTGAACCCACAAATTGAACACCCAATTATCAATGTTCAAAACATAAGTTTAGATTGTGTATGTGACTCAAACAAAAAGAAACTAAACCTTTGCAGGAGCTTCAGAAATTTAAAATTGATTACAACAATAAAAAATTGAACTAAACACCAATAAGTCCGAAACACAAGAAAATACAAAAAACGTTTTCCAAAAAATATTTTCATTCAAAAAAAATGGAGCATAAATTTAATTTTAAAGACACGATTTTACCATTTAGTAAAAAGAAAAGAGAAATTGTAGCTATCTATACGATACCATATATAAATTTTTTTCCCCCTTAATTATCTTATAACATGACATCTTTAGTCAGCTTTTTTTGCCTTTGGTCACAGCCTCTTAATAATTGGTAATTGCAAAAAATGATGAACTATGTTGCTGTATTATTAGTAGGATTCAAAACTTCAAAATATTGACTACAACAATAAAACTTCAACTAAACCACCACTTAGTCCCAACTTATGTATGATAATGTTTGAGCTTCACATGCCTGTTTGGTTGCAAAAAAGAAATAATTTCATTTTGAATTAATTACTTTAATAAATTTTAATTCATAAACTATGATTTCACCCTCTCTTTTTTTCAAAATCATAGTAGTAGAAACTGTATTTTTATATGTTAACAAACGATCGTTATGATTTTTCTCTCACAGACATACCGTCAAACACTCGGTGTGCAATGCTAATGCAAGACATAACAAGTGTGTTGTTCTCTCATGGCCATACTCTCTCAGACATAACAAAAAGCAGTTGCCCACTTTCTTACAGGCCACAGGCACACATTCTCTCTAAACAACCATTAGGAGAAAGATCAGAAAAGCGTGAAGCAGAGCATCAAAAAACACCTCACACACCAAAACTGGGCATTAATTTGAAGAAAAAAAAAATTAGAAACAAAATAGAGAGCATACCTTAAATTTGAACTGTATATGGCGATTTCGAGATGTTTCGCCTTAAAATCAAATAACACGAAACAAAACAGAGACAATGAGAGAAGACATTGAACCGTAGATGCATTGGCCCAAGAAGGAATTTGAGGAGAGAGAAAAAGAAGTGAAGGAGCTTTGAAAAGCAACCATTGCGGCCATTGTTGCTGTGACTCTCGAAGATTTCTACTTTTGCAACGAAGGAGGATGTTCCCTCTAACCTATCGTAACCTATCTCTTTACGATCTTAAACTCATCAAACCCATCCATAAAATCTTCTTTTTTTTTTACAGAGACCTTCTCAAAAACCCCCAAATCAGGTTTTGTATTCGACCCACAATGTGATTGGGGGCTAATCAAAGACTCTCCGAACCCTCAATCTTTTCTTTCACACCCACTTTCTTCTCAATACCCTCCGGCGACAGTGTTGCTGAGATTTTGGATAAGTTTGGAGAGGAAGCCAGGGGTGAGAGACGCCATTGTTGTGGTTGAAACAGGGTGGCGCCACCACGTTGCCGTATGGGTCAGAAGCCAAACAGTTGATGTATAATTCTTCTTTGTCTTTTTTTTTTTTTTTTTTTTTGAATTTGGCGGCAGAAAATTTCACCTTGGCGCCTATATTTTTTAACATACAATACACGACATGTATGGTGCGTCGTAAAAAGATAATACTTTTAACGGCTGGCATTATGTGAGTCGTAAAAAGTGTAAAACTTTTAACGGCAGGCATTTTGTGTGCTGTGAAAAGTGCAATACTTTTCACGGCTGGCGTATGTGTGTCGTGTATAATTGATGTATTAACGGCACGCCATATGTATGTCGTAGAAAGTTTTATTATTTACGGCGTGCATTGCAAGCCGTAAAAAAATTATCATTATTACCATTCACGGCCTACGCAATAGACACGTCGTGGTTGAAAAAGTATTTACGACGTGCAAAAAAAGTAAGTCGTAAAAGTGAGAAACTACGGCGTGCATTTATTGTATGTCGTTGATGTGGTGCCGTAAAAGGTCATTTTTGTTGTAGTGAGACACCTATAAATGGTTCATCAAAAAAAGAATACTTGATATCTCATGAAGCACATGGCCTCAAAAACACTATTCAGAGTTTGATACTTGTATAAAAACTTAAATATAATATAACACACTTGTGTACATTCAAGAAATTAATATAATATAACAAGGCGTAAAATGAGTTAATATTGGTTTTTGAATATTTTTCCCTTAATTTTCCATTACTCTACTTCTCCAATAAATAATTGTATTCAGTATACACTTCCAACCACAAAAAATTTTAGAACAGATGCTCAGAAAATCTTAACTAACAATACTTGGATATAGTGTCATTCCAGTTTGAGAAAAGACAATTAAAGTGGAAAAGGATAACAATCATTGGATGATCTATCATGGCAACAACAATAACTAACAAAATGCAGAACCAATCATGTGTTGATCTATCATGGCAATAACAAATACTAACAAAATGCAGAACTCACATACCAAGCTCCTGCAAGTTCACATCCGGAGCAAGAAAAGAATTTTCTTTCATCCTATTTGTTTAAATCTGAAGAACAATGTGCAATTAACAAAACTCTTTTTCTTTTGGGGGTTGTTTTGAATTTCGCCCCCGAAACGCCATTTTTCGACTAACTTTAGGGCGTATTCGACTCTAACTCCCAACCTACGGGTCCGAATTACATTCCATCAGTTGCCACAAGTCCAATTTGTCATGGGAAAACTGTCTGTGAGAGCCACACGGTGGTTCGGGGGACTGTTTTGAATTTTCGCCCCCGAAACACCCCTTTTCGACTAAGTTTTGGGTGTATTCGGCTCTAACTCCCAACCTGCAGGTTCGTATAACATTCTGTCAATTGTCACAAGTCCTATTTGTCATAGGGAAACTGTCTGTGAGAGCCACACAGTGGTTCAGGGGCTGTTTTGAATTTTTGCCCCCGAAACGCCCTTTTTCGACAAAGTTTAGGGCGAATTTGGCTCTAACTCCCAACCTACGGGTCCGAATAACATTCTATCAGTTATCTCAAGTCATATTTCTCATGGGGAAGATGCTCGTGAGAGTCACACGGTGGTTTGGAGGCTGTTTTGAATTTTTACTCCCGAAACGCCCTTTTCGAGTAACTTTAGGGCGTATTCGGCTCTAACTCCTAACCTACGGGTCCGGATTACATTTTGTTAGTTGTTAGAAGTCTTATTTTTCATAGGGAAACTGTCCGTGAGAGCTACACGGTGGTTCGGGGGCTATTTTGAATCTGCGCCCCCGAAACGCCTATTTTCGACTAAGTTTTGGCCATATTCGGCTCTAGCTCCCAACCTACGGGTCTGAATAACATTTTGTCAGTTGTCACAAGTCCTATTTGTCATAGGGAAACTGTCCGTGAGAGCCACACAGTGGTTTGGGGGCTTTTTTGAGTTTTCGCCCCCGAAACGCCCTTTTTCGACTAAGTTTAGGGCGTATTCGGCTCTAACTCCCAACCTACGGGTCTGAATAACATTCCACCAATTGTTTCAAGTCATATTTGTCATGGGGAAGCTGCCCGTGAGAGTCACGCGGTGGTTCAGGGGCTGTTTTGAATTTTCTCCCCCGAAACGCCCTTTTTCGAGTAACTTTAGGGCGTATTCGGCTCTAACTCCCAACCTACGGGTCCGGATTACATTCCGTCAGTTGTCACAAGTCCTATTTGTAATAGGAAAACTGTCCATGAGAGCCACACAGTGGTTCGGGGGCTGTTTTGAATTTTTGCCCCCCGAAACGCCCTTTTTCGACAAAGTTTAGGGCGAATTTGGCTCTAACTCCCAACCTACGGGTCCGAATAACATTCTATCAGGTATCCCAAGTCATATTTCTCATGGGGAAGATGCCTGTGAGAGTCACACGGTGGTTTGGAGGCTGTTTTGAATTTTAACTCCCGAAACGCCCTTTTTCGAGTAACTTTAGGGCGTATTCGGCTCCAACTCCCAACCTACGGGTCCGGATTACATTCCGTCAGTTGTCATAAGTCCTATATGTAATAGGAAAACTGTCCATGAGAGCCACACGGTGGTTCAGGGGCTGTTTTGAATTTTTGCCCCCGAAACGCCCTTTTTCGACAAAGTTTAGGGCGAATTCGGCTCTAACTCCCAACCTACGGGTCTGAATAACATTCCACCAGTTGTTTCAAGTCATATCTGTCATGGGGAAGCTGCCCGTGAGAGTGACGCGGTGGTTCAGGGGCTGTTTTGAATTTTCTCCCCCGAAACGCCCTTTTTCGAGTAACTTTAGGGCGTATTCGGCTCTAACTCCCAACCTACAGGTCCGGATTACATTCCGTCAGTTGTCACAAGTCCTATTTGTAATAGGAAAACTGTCCATGAGAGCCACACAGTGGTTCGGGGGCTGTTTTGAATTTTTGCCCCCCGAAACGCCCTTTTTCGACAAAGTTTAGGGCAAATTTGGCTCTAACTCCCAACCTACGGGTCCGAATAACATTCTATCAGGTATCCCAAGTCATATTTCTCATGGGGAAGATGCCCGTGAGAGTCACGCGGTGGTTCAGGGGCTGTTTTGAATTTTAACTCCCGAAACGCCCTTTTTCGAGTAACTTTAGGGCGTATTCGGCTCTAACTCCCAACCTACGGGTCCGGATTACATTCCGTCAGTTGTCGCAAGTCCTATATGTAATAGGAAAACTGTCCATGAGAGCCACATGGTGGTTCAGGGGCTGTTTTGAATTTTTGCCCCCGAAACGCCCTTTTTCGACAAAGTTTAGGGCGAATTTGGCTCTAACTCCCAACCTACGGGTCCGAATAACGTTCTATCAGTTATCTCAAGTCATATTTCTCATGGGGAAGATGCCCGTGAGAGTCACACGGTGGTTTGGAGGCTGTTTTGAATTTTTACTCCCGAAACGCCCTTTTTCGAGTAACTTTAGGGCGTATTCGGCTCTAACTCCTAACCTACAGGTCCAGATTACATTTCGTTAGTTGTTAGAAGTCTTATTTTTCATAGGGAAACTGTCCGTGAGAGCTACACGGTGGTTCGGGGGCTATTTTGAATCTGCGCCCCCGAAACGCCTATTTTCGACTAAGTTTTGGCCATATTCGGCTCTAGCTCCCAACCTACGGGTCTGAATAACATTTTGTCAGTTGTCACAAGTCCTATTTGTCATAGGGAAACTGTCCGTGAGAGCCACACAGTGGTTTGGGGGCTTTTTTGAGTTTTCGCCCCTGAAACGCCCTTTTTCGACTAAGTTTAGGGTGTATTCGGCTCTAACTCCCAACCTACGGGTCTGAATAACATTCCACCAGTTGTTTCAAGTCATATTTGTCATGGGGAAGCTGCCCGTGAGAGTCACGCGGTGGTTCAGGGGCTGTTTTGAATTTTCTCCCCCGAAACGCCCTTTTTCGAGTAACTTTAGGGCGTATTCGGCTCTAACTCCCAACCTACGGGTCCGGATTACATTCCGTCAGTTGTCACAAGTCCTATTTGTAATAGGAAAACTGTCCATGAGAGCCACACAGTGGTTCGGGGGCTGTTTTGAATTTTTGCCCCCGAAACGCCCTTTTTAGACTAAGTTTTGGGTGTATTCGGCTCTAACTCCCAACCTACGGGTCGGAATAACATTCCGTCAATTGTCATAAGTCCTATTTTTCATAGGGAAACTGTCCGTGAGAGCCACATGGTGGTTCGGGGGATGTTTTGAATTTTCGCCCTCGAAACGCCCTTTTTAGACTAAGTTTTGGACGTATTCGGCTCTAACTCCCAACCTACGAGTCCTAATAACATTCCGTCAGTTGTCACAAGTTGTATTTGTCCTGGGGAAGCTGCCTGTGAGAGTCACACGGTGGTTCGGGGGCTATTTTGAATTTTCGCCCCCGACACGCCCTTTTTCGAGTAACTTTTGGGCGTATTCGGCTCTAACTCCCAACCTACTGGTCCGAATTACATTCCGTCAGTTGTCACACATCATATTTTTCATGGGGAAACTGTTGTGAGAGGCACATGGCTGTTCGGGGGCTGTTTTGAATTTTTTCCCTTGAAACGCTCTTTTTCGACAAAGTTTTCGGCGTATTCGGCTCTGACTCCCAACCTACGGGTTGGAATAACATTCCGTCAGTTGTCACAAGTCCTATTTGTCTTGGGGAAGCTACCCATGAGAGTCACATGGTGGTTCGGGGGCTGTTTTGATTTTCGCCCCCGTAATCCATCTTTAGCATAGCGTTTCTCACTCCCACCACCACTACTACTCTCTAAATCAAGATATATATCTAGCAAAGAATGAGTTAGCCTTTTTCCATTGAACTCTATGTGGTGTAAATGGAAACCAATTTAAATTTATGTCCCCAAAATGTATTCTTGAGTGTGTTCTTCGATTGTAAAATCCAATTTTCTCACGTGGGTTTTGGGAAAACAGCAGCACAGAGGAGATGGATTTGCGGCTTAGATTCTGTTTTACCGGTTTAGATAGCAGAAATTCATGTCTTTGTAGTTGGAACTTGATGATCGTGGGTGGTCTTGTTAAGTTTGCCTAATTTATTTAGTAGTTTCAGACATGTTTTCTTGATTATTTATTCTGCATTCAGATATATCTATGTAAAAACTGCTTTTCTAATTTGTTAATTCAACCATGGAAAAAGAGAGGAACCCAAAAGGAGTACTAGCTTGTTGAAGAGTACATAGATATCACTTTTTCTCGACTGGGGCGTTTTTGAAATATTTCAATGCATATCAGAGGCAGAGATTGTTGTTCTTGAGTAGTTTATTATATAAAATGTAGATAAGGAGGGGTTTAGTGACAGATTCTATCATTTGGGTCTTGAAAATCACCACAATCAGAGCTAGATTTCTTACTTTTTTTTGTGTTGATTTCAGATTTAGGGAGGTTGGTTTTAGGCCTAGGCTTAATGTCCTCCATTGCCATTTCTTATGGTGAGAATGGCCCTATTTTCTGTGGTCTTAAACCAGATGGAACTCATCTTGTGGGCTGCTATGGATCAAATTTAGCTATAATCTTCGCAATCCCATTTCATTTCCCATTCGCCGGTCTAACCGCTGGCAATGGCTTTGTCTGTGGGCTTCTAATGGGTACAACCCAACCTTATTGTTGGGGAAGCAGTGCCTTTATTCAAATGGGGGTTCCTCAACCTATAGTTAATGCGTCTAAATACTCTGAAATCAACGCTGGAGACCACCATTTGTGTGGTTTCAGAAAACCCTTTATCGAAAAGCTAAGAAATGCAATCACAAACACTAGTACTAACACTATTGTTTTGAGAAAACAATCCACAATTGAACTCTGAACCAGCTGAGAAAGACTTCACAGGTCCATCATCAAACACATGGTTTGCAGTCATGTTATAGCCCCCAACAAATGAGGTTTCAGGAGAAGTGAATCTGTTGAGTACAAATGGTTTGTTGGGGCTATAACATGACTGCAAACCATGTGTTTGATGATGGACCTGTGAAGTCTATCTCAGCTGGTTCAGAGTTCAATTGTGGATTGTTTTCTCAAAACAATAGTGTTTTCTGTTGGGGTGATGAGACCAGTAGCAGAGTCATTAGCTTGATTCCTAAACAAATGAGGTTTCAAGAGAAGTGAATCTGTTGAGTACATAAAGTAGGTAAATAATAATAATAAATAAAAAATTGACAATATGGGCATTTTAGAAGAACATTTTATTATCCCTCACTCACAAAGAAATTTATAACCAAAACCATGAAACCTAAAAAATGAAAAAAAATAATGGCCATTAAGAAATCAAACAAGCTCTCACAAACAACAGTTCAGAAAAATAATTGTGCAGAGGTGTTCAAGCTTAGGAAAGAGACAAGGATATGATGAAGAGGGTCTTCCAATGGATGTCCCAAAGGGCCACTTTGTTGTTTATGTTGGTGTAAACAAAAGCAAATACATTGTTCCAATCTCTCTCTTGACTCATCCTGAGTTCCAGAACCTTCTTCAACGTGCCGAAGAAGAGTTCGGGTTTGATCACGACATGGGTCTTAACATTCCTTGTGAAGAAGTAGTTTTTCAGTCACTTCTTGTGGGATAGAAAGAGTGTGTGTGTGTGTAGGTAAAGGGTCTTTGTTTGAAGAGATCATGAAGATGTTTCACTGCTTCTCAGTTTTTTCATTTTCATTTTCATTTTTCTTTTCTGTTAAAGTTGGTTTAACCGAAAAACGCAAGAACACATTCTGCGTTTTAAATATAGCATATGTATATCTCAAAAGGTTTGAAATTTTTCCTCACAGTGGTGTTTGGTTCTATGCCCTGTGAGAGAAGAGAACTAATATTAATGATAATTGGGGTTGATGCCCATTTTAATTCACTCTCTGTGTTCATATATATATATATATATATATATATATTCTAAGAAAAGAATAAGCACATCGAAATCATCGATATCTCATATTTTGTTGCTATTTTAGACTTAAAGTTGAAATGATCATTCATCAACTTTAGTTCATCACTCCTTACAAATAACTTCAGCTAAAAATAAAATAATAATAATAATAATAATGATTAATCCATTCATTATGGAGTTTAGGTTTCTCTTTCATCTTTTTCAAGGAAATAGATGATTCTGATTCACTAACTTGTGCAATTAATCATGGTTAAGAATATCAACGTAACATGTTGATATAGTGATCTTGAATAGAATTAACTTAACCTATATTAAATATCCCCTATAGCACGACTTTAAGAGCACCATATGCATATTTAATCGTAAAATTTATAATAATATGCATGTTTATGTCGATACTTCTAGCTATATCAGAACAAAATGAAAGGTGAGTTAGTTATAGTATATATGATTCTCTATCGTTAAATCTGTATATCTTATAGTATCTATATGGTTGCAAATTAGTAAAATTTTTAATACTCTAATGGTCATGAGTATAGGGACAGCAAAATAAAAATATTCTTAGTCTAATTCTAGTGATTTGAGGACAGGGCCACCACCATTGTGTTTGAGTCTGTTTAATATAATTTATTATAAGTTAAAAGTTAACAATTAAAGAATAGAAATGAAAAGTGTCATTCCTTAAACATTTAGAGATAATCAATTATTTTTTTAATTATTTAAATTATTTTAACTTAATAAATATGTTATCATAATTAATAATAAGAAGAAACAATTCAAATAAACTGCATTAACCTCTTCTATATCTTGTTTGCTTGAAATTCATATTTGAACAACCAAAGAGAAAATATACTATGATAATGTGAGCCATGACATAAGTCACTGTTTAATGTCACCGGGCATTCTTGTTCACTAGTTTCTTAATAATTATTCATCAAACAGTGGCATAAGTCATTTCTCAAGTATATCCAAGTAGGTGGTGAAACAAGACAGTAAAAGAAAAATCAATGGCATAAGTCATTTTTCAAATAGATATAAATTTGAAAATCCTATAAATCAATGCAAACCTTAAGCGCCTTTATTCAAAGCAGGTATAGAAAACACAAGAAGTAAATCATTGAAAAGGGGGAAACAATTGATAGCAAATTAGTACATGCAAATTGCAACTGATAGCAATCTGTGTATTAATGCATTCTTGCCAACAAAATTGTAATTAGTAAAAAATTGAGCTTAACTCTATATTTCATTGTCCCCCTTGACATATGTTGTCCATCATACTACTGATAAGAAATGTTGTTGTTAGTTGAATAAGTCCTTAAATGGTAGGCAGTCATTAATTTGGTGAAATATTTTATTTTTTTAAAGCATTAAACATAGTTTGCCAATGAGGGTGGTTCTCCGGTCCATAGTGTTTGAAGCTGCTTTTTCCAGGAGTTGGAAATAAGTTTGCTCTCTTAGTGGATCAGCATTCTATGGGTGGATCTGCTATCAATTGTTTTGGGTTGCTCTAGAGTGTTTGAAGGCACTCTTTATACCAGTGTGCTTTTATTGATTTCAAATCTTGAAGTTACTTGACTAAGAATTCACGTAGTATACTTTATAGAACAGGTCCCAAATTGAGTACCTGTTGTTGTGTTTGATACTGCAATTTGCATGTACTAATTTGAAAGCATGAAGGCGGTTGAATGAAAATTTGAGAAAGGGCTTACTTTGTAGATGGACCCAAAGCATTAATTGATAGCAATTTGAGAAAGAGCAATACATGTACAAAGCATGATATATACATAGAGACACATATTAAACATCATGTTCGAAATTTTTATTCAATTACAGCCACATATTTGAATGAACCCTACAGCAACAATGTCAGAAATGGGAGAAACACAGAAAGGGGGAAACAGAGAGATAGAAAGAGATAGAGAGAGACAGAGATAGATAGATAGACTGTATGAGAGAGCTCGAGCGAGAGAGCGAGAGACGGATGCACAGACAGACTGAGAAGCAGAGCACGAAAGCGAGAGAGAGAGAACCTGTGATGTGCGGCTGCGACGGTGGTGATTTGCACCGGTGGCGGCGGCGGTGGCCGTCGCAATGTCGCCCATACAGTGCTACGATAAGGGGGGCTGATTTCTGTGAGATTTGGGGGCCTGTGTGTGTAATACATAGTTGCCTAGCAGATCAACGCGCGCGCAACCATAAAAGAAGTGGCGTGCGTTGAAATTTTGATTTGTAGCGACTAATTTTATTCTTAGTCGGGAAATGAATCAATTATATCGACTATAATGCTTTGGTAACCAAATATCACTCAACAACAACGAAAATATTGGTCGCCAAAAGTTCCCTTTCGCGACTAAGTTCTATTTTAGTCGGGAAAAAGAAATATTACAAATTAAATTTATTTTTTTAGCCTAAAATGTATACTAACGGCGACTAATATCCTATTTAGTCGCTAAAAAATTAAATTTTTGCCGACTAAATTTCAATTTAGTCGCCAATTATAAATATTTATCGACTAAAATATTTTAGTAATTACATATTGAACCAATGCCGACAAAATTAATTTTTAGTCGCCAAAAATTATACTTTTAGCGACTAAAAATATGATGGAAGATCAAATCCCCCTGCATTACTTCCAATGAAATCTTAGCCCGCCTCGCTTTCTTTACTGCATAATGGCATAAGCGAAGTCAAGAGGTTTCCTTCTAACATATATAAATCACTTTCTTAATTTCCTGGATAGATAGTACATTATAAGAATTTGTCAACAAAAGAGACAGATGGGGAAAGAGATATCCTAGTGACAAACCAAATGGTTCAAAATTTTAAAAAGATAAAAAAAAAAATAAAAATAAAAATATCACATCTTCGTTCCTTATATAAAAAGGATGATACATGGTGGAGGTAGTGGAGAACGTCGGGGATACCATTGCCAGCCAACCGGACAAGAAATTTGGATGCCTTGATAATATCGTTAATTAAAGAATACAAGTATATCATTAAGGTTATGTGTGGAATAAATTTTTTGCGTTAAAATAGTTATAAAAAAATAAAATAGATTAAAAAGTTAATGAGATAAAATATGATATTTAAATTATAATTATTTTATTTTTTTTCTCATAAAAGTCAAAAAATTCAAAAATCTCATCCCTAACAGGACTTTTTAGTCCCACTATAAAAAAGTCAAAAAGTTAAAATGCCAACTCACATCCCAAACAAAGACTAATTACAGTGGTAGAGTCAGAGATTTAAGATAAAGAGGCACACATTATTTACATCATTGAAAAAAAAACCACAATAAATAACGAGATACTATTAAATTTATGGATTGATTACACTTTATTTCTTTATAGTTTAGTCCAAAAACACTTAAATCCCTTTATGATTTAAAATCGAACACATAACCCAGGGTGATTTGGACTTCTATGTAACTAGCCTGTCACCCGTGCTATGCATGGGATAATTATAAATATTTATATTTGTTTTAATTTTCTCTAATATATAAATTATGTTTTTTAAGATTTTTTTATAAAAATAATTTAACAATCTTATCACTAACCATAGTGTACAGGAGAAATTAAAAAGGCTACTACAGTAACTATGTACGGGCTGTATCTATAATTATTTGTATAAGGGGATTTTAAATACTAATCAGAGATTTTGACCAAATCAATAAATGCAGGTATGTAGATTGGAAAAAATTAATAAATGCTGAGCAGGGGATTTTGACCAAATCAATAAATGCTGAGATTTTTTTTTTAAATAAAAAATTTATAAAATTAAGATTAAAAGATTGGAGCTCCCACAAGGCTTAGGGTTTAGAAACCCCCTTTTTCTTAAATTGCAACTATCATATCACCCGTGCTACGCACGGATTGTGTTTACAATTATCTATATATGTGAATTGTGATTTTTAAATATTTTTTTTTAAATGTCTTCTTTTTTTCCTTTTTTATATTATATTAAAATTTAATATTTTGATAATAATCATATGTGTTGGATTTTTCAAGGAATTAAATGTCTTTTTTTTATATTATTATATTATATTAAAGTTTAATATTTTGATAATAATCATATGTGTTGGACTTTTCAAGAAATTTTTTTTATGCTTGTTCTTAATGCATTAAAGTGTTATTATGAGGGATAATATCATATGTGTTAGGACTTTTCAAAGAATTCATATGTATTGGATTTCAAAAAAAAAAATTTATGCTTGTTCTTAATGTATTAAAGTATTATTATGATGGTAAGATTTTGGAGTTGGGAGAAGTTAATAAATGCTAAATTTTTTTTTTAAATCAAAAAATTAGAAAATTTAGATTGGGAGATTGGAGCTCTCACAAGGCTTAGGGTTAAAAACTCCCTTTTGCTTAATATATAGTATCGATTTTTAAATGTCTTTTTTTTTTTTTTATGTGTTCTTTTTTTATATTATATTAAAGTTTAATATTTTGATAATAATCATATGTGTTGGACTTTTCAAGAGATTAAATGTCTTCTTTTTTTTATTATATTATGTTAAAGTTTAATATTTTGATAATAATCATATGTGTTGGACTTTTCAAGAAATTTTTTTTATACTTGTTCTTAATGTATTAAAGTGTTATTATGAGGGATAATAATCATATCTGTTGGGACTTTTCAAGGAATTCATATGTGTTGGATTTGAAAGAATTTTTTTTATGCTTGTTCTTAATGCATTAAAGTGTTATTATGAGGGTAAGATTTGGGGGTTGGGAAAAATTAATAAATGCTAAGGTTTTTTTTTTTTTTTTAAATAAAAAAATCAAGAAATTTAGATTGAGAGATTGAAACTCCCACAAATCTTGAGGTTAAAAACCCCTTTTGCTTAATATATAGTATAGATGACTTAACCCTCTTAATGATTTTTATAAAGAAAAAATCTATATTACCCTTACTATTTTATTAAATTTTCATCTCAGTGCCACTTCTTTGCACTTTCTCTCTCTGCAAAATTAACAACTCAGGCTCTTTTTTAGCACAGTGCAAACCTTTCACTTTCTTCCTCATTTGTACCTCCAACTATTCTTTCACTGTTTTTCTAAAATAAAACCATTAATTTCTCTTCCAACATGCTCTCTATCCATTCTTTTTTCAATTTCTTTGTCTAAATTTGAACATGTTTGTACATAAATGCTTATGTATACATGTGTATAAAAATTTAATAGATTTTTCAAAATCTCAACCATCATCACCACCATAGAAGAATTTTTTTGCATCATGGCCGCCATAAGCTTCAGTCCTCTACCGCTGGTCGAGAGCACTTTGGATTACAGTGCGCGGTGATGGGGTTGGCTATGATTTTTTGAAAAGATGATTAAAAGTCATTTTTTAATTTTTAATTCATTTTAGATTATATCATCTTTCATATTTTTGAAAAAATAAAAAAAAATTAATTTTTAACAATCTTTCTAAAATAGTGGGATTGATGGTGTGAGTTGTTTGGGATGATGCAATTGGTGGCAGAAGATAACGGTGGGTTTAAGTGGATGTGGCGCTGGCGTGTGAGGGAAGGAAAAACAAAGAAAGCCTGCAAAATGAGGAAGAAAAAAACAAAAGTAAATAAATTAAGGATGCTAGTAATTTTGCTTCTCAAAATCTGCCCTACCACATTTCCACGCTCTTTAGTTTATGTTTGTGGATCACTGCCTTGTTTGGGAAGACTAAATAAGTGCACTTTTTGTCTTTTTTGACTAAAAAAGTGAGGTTGAAAATATGGATGTTTGGGTTAACTTTTTGACTTTTTATGAAAAAATGTGTAATAAAAAATTGTAAAAATTAGTTTTTAGAAGAAAATTTGAATTGGGAGTTGTGCAGTCGTAATTGTTGACTTTTGGTGAATAGTGTTAACTTTTTAACTTTTTAAGTAACTTTTTGACTTTTTAGATTATTCTCTACATCCCAAACTTAGCCTAATTTTGCTTCTCAAAATCTACCCTACCACATTTCCACGCTCTTTAGTTTATGTTTGTGGATCACGTGCAATTAAATTTGATAGATTCCGTCCAAATTACACTTTAATCCAAATTACAAGGAGGTTAAGTGATTTTTAACCGAATCATAAGGGGATAAATTGTAATTAATCCTAAATTTATACATTTTTTGGTTCATTGTTGAAATACAATATTGCAATAATCATGAGAACTACATCGATATAGTTTGGAAATGTAAATCAAAGTATAAACGCAGCGGATGAAAAATATGATCATACATTTTTCTGCAGAGTCTGAATTGAAGGATCTCGTGGGTAAATCACGTGCTTCCTGAATCTGATCAATCAACCCAGCAATGGAGTGATATTACAGAATGAATATCACCCACACAAGTCACAGTGCAAAATGGCTCTTGATCGTTGTATTTTGGGAGAGAGTCAGTATATGGGTAAAACATACGACATACATTGTTATTCTCTTAATCACCCATATCCCATATCATATCAGATATAAAGGATAATATCACATCTATCCATATCAATTGATATGATAGATATGGATATCCTGAGTGGTTATCCAAATAGGTTTTGAATTCAAATTCAAATTTATTTGGATAAGGTTCAAAAGGTTCAAATAAGGGTTATGCCACATGGGCGCCCAATTTCTAACATCTCCCACTCGGACATGAGTTGGCATGACACTGCCACATCTCTATCTCAATCTTCCCAAAATGAACAATCTCATACTAGCCAATGCACCGTGCGACTGCTGAGAACACCTGCATATGGGAGCTTTATAATAGAAACTCAGAATGAGCCAGCATAGAGACATCAACCCAAAAAGAACAGAAATAGTGTCTCATATACCCCAGACCCATCTAATTACACCGGTCCAAAAAAACATCTCTAATCCCTCAAAAAGAGCATGTTTGACCCTCTCAATTCTTGCAATATATTCACACTCAATCCGCCTCTCATACAGAGCGATGTGAGTTGCCAGCAGTGAATATACAACAGTGGTGTAATACTGGATGATTTTCCCTTTGCCCTCATGCCATTTAGTTTAGGATTGACCGCTTTCCCAGTGATGTCCCTTAAGGCCGAATCATACGTGACCGTAGGCAACATACCAAAGTAGCAGAACATCAACCCCTTACCTTATGACATAGTCAAAAGTCACAAAGGGGTACATAAATGAAAGTCATATCAATAATGACACGTAAGACTCACACGGTGAGGAAACAGGGATCCATTCTCTCACCTCATTACTCGGTCGCCAAGCACATATAGTATGAATACATGCTATGGTGAAGTAACTCTTCCAAAAGAGTGACGTCATACTCGATACACCGTACAGATATTAGTCTAGTCGCTTTCTAGCGCCTAACCCGAATTCTCTATTTGCTCGCCTTCTAGGCGCCAAATGAGATCTCGCATCTGGCTAATCGTAACAGGCACAACATGGAAAGTGGGTACTAACATCCATGTTTGGTCCTTAACACGACCTCATCTTGGTTGTAACCAAGGCGACGTGCATAGTAGATAATTTAAGCCTCTCTTGGCTCCAAATAAAAATAAACCACTAGTCTCATCCTTGCTCGCTCCCAAGCACCAAGGGCGATTGCTCGTGTGAGTGAGCCAATCTTGCCTGCTGACATCATCATCTGCTAATCATTATGACACAAACCATAATAGTGTCAACATCCCATCATCTCAAAATAAGTGATCGATTTTAAAAAAAATGACCACAACTTGCGCAATTCTAGATTCCAAACATAAGCCTTATCAGCACCTCTTGCGATAAGCATATACAACGGAATCCACCATGTGCGCCTCACATGAAGTGATTCAAGATCACAATTCTAAATTCCAAGCATAAGCCTTATCAGTACCTCTTGCGATAAGTATATACAACGGAATCCACCATGTGCGCTTTACATGAAGTGATTCAAGATCACTACCTCTTGCACAATAACCTCTCTAAAGATATTTTGGTGACCAATTTGCGTTCATTCTTGATGTGCCCAACTAGCGCAAATGCGCCCAACTAGCGCATTGAATCTTACAATGAGCAAATTAATATACTGCTAGTAAAGTATTTTATCTACAATCTAATGAGCAAGGTCAATGTCTAAACAACTCAGTTGACCATTTACCAAAGATAACACTTGTCATGCCGAATACGCCCATATAGAGTACTTTAGGCTCCCACAACAAAGAAAAGATCAAGGAATATAAGTCATCTGTTTCTCCCAAAGACAATCCAAGGATTCACTCAATAGCTAAGGCTCTGGCTTTTACCGATAGATAAGTCAATGGGTTTGTAATTTTGCATCTAGAATCGTTCTAGGATATTCCTTATGTAAGTCATCGAAGACAAAATAGGAATTCTCCCAAAACAATCCCTAAGGATCGTACATCAAAGCATATAAATTACATCACCCATGTCCATCATATCTAAAATAGAGGACTGCCCACCCTAGGTGGCGACAACCCTATAAATTCCTAGCTCATAATGACTAAGTAAGGAAAAACTTCTTTTGGACCATTGATCATGCCTCAGTGGTCTTCATCAATCATCGTTTGCCTATCATGGCTTGACGAAATCTAAGAACCACTATTTGGATAACTGTTTTAGGCTGTAAAAGATTTATTGGAACTAGCAACCTTTTTTTTTTTTTTTTTTTGCGCTCCTAACTTTTTACCATAAAAGTAGAAGATAAATCCCTACGGATCTACTTATCCAATTCTCTAATGAGAAAGTTGGGTCACAATGTCGACAAATCAATGTTCCGAACTTATGTCAATCATAGCCTAAGTCAAAATAACCTCACTCCCCAGGAGGAAGTCTTCTCATGGTCTACACTTTCCTCAATGGTGCGACTTTTCGGTATCTAGCGAGCCATATGCCTCAACAATGACTATCCAAATTACGCATAACTTTAGAACAGTTTCGCGTCATAATGGAAAGTCAACCAAATTATAGAAATGGTTAATCCTCAAAGACTTTGTCGTAAACTGCGCAACATTGATCCACTTCCTAAAAACTGGGGACTAGAGCCTTTGGTATTATCCTAAGCTTTTTATCATCTGGCGGAGCAATCATGAATGTTTCCCTCTCAATCACCCAGTAATGACATGAAAAATTTTCACATTCGCTACCACACAACTAAGAATGTAGAGTATTCTTCTCTAATGGATTAATCCATTAGGCATATTGCTCCCACTGTCCCTAGGATATTGGAAATTTCTTTCCATTCTCAACTAGGCTACATAAAGCGCTATGCTTAGAATTCTCTATCTTATAGAGTTCCAAAACTCTATTCACGTCACCTTTACTAAGAAAACTTTATGTGACTTAGTTACGCTACCACAAAGCTACTTACCTATATGCACATGACCCGGAGGGTTTACATGACGCATACAATAATGCGTCACACGACCCTATGTGTTCACAAGACAGCATACAATAATGCACCATAGAACTCTAGGTCTTAACTTCGCAATCTTATGAGAAGTAAAATAAAGATAAGCTGCTTAACGGTTACAGATCGCCCATAGATGGCTCTCCGCTAACCCATTACTCAAATGGAGTGTAAAATCTGATATGGAGGTCACTTAGTTAGGGATATAGGCAACAAACTAGTGCAATTCCCAATTGGGAAACATTTTGCGCCATTATCCACCTAACATTAACAATATTTAATTCTTTATCTCTGCTACACCATTGTGTTGTTGAGTACTAGAAATAATCAATTTTTCTAAGCATCCATCTCTCTTCACAGAGTTTTCTAAAATAACTCAAATAGATACTCGCCACCATGGTCAAAACTAAAGGCACGAAAGCTATTATCTAATTGGTCTCAACCTCATATGTGCAATGTCAAAAATTATCTCAAAACTTTTGACTTATGGGAGATCAAATAGTCTTGACTCAGATGCGTATTGTAATCTATAAATGTGTCGAGATTGAGGCTTAGCTATCATACCCTTACACATATCTAGTCACAAATATGATAGTGGACTAAATGCGCTACAACAAATGACCTTCTACGGCTTTCTTCACAGAGTTCCTCCGGGTATGTTTCCCACCCTTTCTTCTTTGCGATTCTCACATCACTCGGCCCTCAGGCTCGGTTTTTCTCTCAAAACCCTTTTCCTCACTTTTCTCTCGACTTACACCTCTCTATTCTTTATTCTCTCATTTTCCATCCCTCCCCATGGTGATTGATGGATGAATAGGAAGTTGTGGGTTCACGCCCAATATTATTAGCTCGCGGCTATTTCTTCCGGTGACGTTCAGTCAATGTTCCGGATGAGGAATGGAGTATCTTGATCCACCCCAATTCGTGCTTCGCACTTGGTTTGATACCTCGTTGTTTGGAGGATGTTGGGAGATTTCAGCCGTTTCACTGACAGCTTCAGTGGTGCCCTCTTCCGGTGAATAGAGTGCCCTTCTGGCAAGTATGTTGATGACGGGGGGAAAGACAGAACACCTGACTCGACTGTGCCCCTAGTTCATCACTTTGACCATTTTTTTGTTTTGATTTTCTACTAAAACAGTTTTGACCAAGGTGAGAGTTAGATTAACATACTTGTTCGATTTTTGATTTAAAATCATGCAAGTCAGGCTACGAGCACTGAAAATTTTCCTTTTTGGGTCCAAGAAAATGGTCTAGTTTTGGAAAATGAAATAATTTTCGACAAAATAGTCAACCTCAGTAAAAATTCTCAAAAACTATTTTTGCAAACGGTCAATGCTCAACAAGCACGGAACTTACTCTTGAGATGCATAACCTCGGATTGGAGGCAATGGAAAATTGCCCTTTGCTTGAAAGGGCTGCATGGCAACAGAAAGTTGCCCCTGGTTTGAACGGCGACTCATGGCAACTCATGGCAACGGAAAGTTGCCCCTTGTTTGGATGATGCAGCGGCATTTTGTAAACAGTCCTCATCAGTGATGATCACGTCTGAACTTCCGGATACAGAGAAGACGAAGATGGTCAGAACCAATATATGGACACAGTCACTTTGAAAGCGTTGGTGGCTGGACTTCAGGATGAAGTTGCTTACGTATCCCAAACATGGGAATCAAGCCTTACATAGTTCCGGTTGTCACAACCGAACTATCGGATTCAGAGAAGGCAAGGATGATCAAAACCATTACATGGACTGAGGCGCTATGAAAGCGTTGGGGGCTGGACTTCAGGACGAAGTTGCCTACGTATCCCAAACATGGGAATCAAGCCTTACGTAGTTTCGGTTGTCACAACCGAACTATCGGATTCAGAGAAGGCAAGGATGATCAAAACCATTACATGGACTGAGGCGCTATGAAAGCGTTGGGGGCTGGACTTCAGGACGAAGTTGCCTACGTATCCCAAACATGGGAATCAAGCCTTACGTAGTTCCGGTTAAAGTACACTCGGGTGTTTTAACCTTTACTTTTTAGGCTCTAACTTTTGCCAAGGTGCCCGATGCGGGTTTTCGACCTTGCGAGCTTTGTTTTTCTTTTCTTTTCTCTTTTTTGATATTTCTTTTCTTTTTCATCTTTTTTTTTCTTTTTGTTTCTTTTTCTTTTTTTTTCTTTCTTTTTTCTTTTTTCTTTTTTATCGCTCTAACTTTTGCCTGGGTCGCCCTTTCGGGTTTTCGGCCCAGCGAGCCTCTCAAAGGGTAAAAGTATAACAAGTCCATGCCAAATGGTTTTGGGGTTTTGAAGTCGTCCGTACTCCGGAGAGTGGCTGTTGTTATTGATTTGCAAAAAGGACTCATCTTCGGCTCTTCGAGTACATCGGACATTTTTGCCCCTAGTTCGAGGGGTGCTTTTGTTCTAGCTTTGCAAGCTTCTGTTGACGATGTCTGATCTCTTGATCTAACTTTGGTGCCTCTTGTTCGAGGGTTGCACCAAACCCGGCCTCACAGGCCTCTTTTGATGGTTGATCGTTGAACATTCTGAATGGATTCAAGGTTCGGAAACAAACGGATTGAATCTTGAGGCTGAGAGCGATTCTAGGCTGCACAATCTCAAGAGCGATTCCACACAGGTCTTCACAGGACTGTGCAAAATATTTTGTTTTTGAAAGTTTTTACGAAAGCGACAAATCGCTCGCGCTGAAGATAGTGTGGAACCAGTCTGGGTCAAGCCAGGGTCCTTCTCAGTACTCACGCTAACAAGCATGATTTCATTCATTAAGGGCTTAGCATGCCTCTCTTTCTCTCAATTGATCAAAGTTTTGCAAAACCCGAGGAATCCCTTCCTCTTCGTTTTCATCACCACAGTGTTTAAAAAGATTTTGAAAAAAACTCAGGTCATTACAATGAGTTTAGAGCACAGAAGAGTAAACGAGACGCCCCACCATTTCATTCTAATCCTCTGGCACAACGAGCTCACAAAAAGCATGGAAACATGATAGCCGCAGCTGTTTCATTCAGATTTCCTGGTTGCAATTGGCTCCATAGCACAGACAGACTCAAAAAGAAAACAAAAGGGGTAATTACAAAACAAAACGGTGTTCGAGGCAGCAACCCCGAAATCACCTGGTATTCTATACAAGGGGGCCGACTCGCTACAACAAGATAGACCCTTAAGCAAAAAGGACTGACTCAAGACAATGAGACAGACTCAAAACAAAACAAAAGGCTGACTCGACACCCAAGCCAGATTTACAAAACTAGCATTCGCAGATGCTCAAAAATGCGTGCCAGACGCCACATCCAAACTACACCGGGCGCCGCCCACAGGTGGTCCCAACCCCGATCATATACTCGCGGTATCCTCAAAATCCAATAGCTGGGTAGTAACGGACTTGGCTGAGGTGGGTGGGAGGATAACCTCGTTGTCGATCAAATCTTGCACCTCGTGACGGAGGCGGAAACAATTATCGGTAGCATGACCGGTTTGCTGGTGGTATGCGCAGTACAAAGCAGCATCATGTGTGAGAGGGGATTCTTCAGGAGAGGTCGAGGCTCCAAGGGTTTAAGATGCCCTCTTTCGGCCAAGATCTGAAGTGCCTTCGACAACGGCATGTAAAGAGCATGGAAGACCCTGCGCCCTCGGGGTAGGTACTTTGAAGTCTGAGTATTCTTGCTAGACGCACTAGCGAAAGGGTCGGCAGGCACTGCCTTAACTTTCTGATCTTTCCCGGGTGCAGGGTTGGGAACGGAAGGAACTGTTCTGGCATGACGGGGCCTATCCCTGTTTTTTGACTGGCTGGTACTGCCTTCAGTTGAGCGGGGAAAACATCATCTACAGTCTTGGTCAGACTGCAAATACTTGTTGCTTACTCATCCCCCCGGCTTTCAAAGCCTCGACTGTCCACAGCAGTTGTTCGATGGGATCGGCATCTGCCTTCATTTGTCCTTACCTCTGGCCTCGGCCTGATTGAGGGCTTGGGTTCATTTGTCCTTACCTCTGGCCTCGGCCTGATCGAGGGCTTGGGTTGATGTCGATACGTCATTGCCATAGCTGGAGGCTACCTCGGTTTGACTAAGTTCGATCACAATTCGCCCTAATAGCGGGGGCTCCTGGGGTACAAGATTCCCGGCATATGGTGCAGCTGGTGGTGAAGCTGACATTCCGTAAGCGAGATCCGCCACGGACCTCTGGAGGTCACCTATCATCCCCATCAATTCGAATGTGGTGGGCTCACGAGCCTGATACAACTGGGGGGTCCAGATCGGGTGCGCAACAGGTGACCTGGGTAGATGCGGCACATCAACATTGGTCTCACTTTGCAGAGTGATTCCTTGATCTAATGCGGCTGTCATAACCACGATCTCTTCCAAATTTTGCGTCATGAGAAATCCACTGTACTGAACGGTGACTGACGGATCAGATATTTGTCTTATCTCAGCAAGGGGGGAACACTGACTATTCTATATCAACCCTCTGAACTGAAAGGAAAAACAAGCAGTATTTCAGCTCAAACGGAACAAACATAGGTGTACCCAAACAACTGTACTCTACTACTGATCACTGTTCCCCAAAATCACTGCCCCAAAACATTGAATCGGATACCCGCAGATATAACTGATTCTCTCAAATACTGATACTGGTGCCCTCAGGCCTGATACTCAAACTTGCAAACTGATATGTGCGTTCCTGTAGAGATACAATCCAAAAGCACATAGCAAGTAAAAGAGAGCCAAAACACCCCTATGTTGGGGTAGGGTTTCCCTGTCCTATTTTGTCAGGAGCTAGGGTTTCACTACGCACGCAGCGGTTTCAAACAACCTATATTGGGTAAGCAACCTGTCCTAGTTTGGAATGGTCACTATGGATTCCGAATATGCACTAGGTCGAATGGTCAAAAGGGTGCCCCGGTAAAACCGGGGTTTGTGTTCCCATACTGGCAGTGCCCGCAACCGGTCGGCCTTATGGTCATGCCTTGACAAGACAAGCCTCTGGCAAACCGTTCAGGAATAGAGATGGCCAACACGGTGTCCTAGGCGCACCTATGCACATGCAATGCAAAGAAACACATAAGTGAAATCAAAACAAGATATCACGAGTTCGAGTCAAGTTCTCTAATATCCCCAGCAGAGTCGCCAGAAACTGTAGACGTCCCCGAACGTCCCGGGAAAGAATCCCGTTTTGTTCGTCTGTGGGTCTACTACAGTTCAGGACTCAATTTGTCACAATTCTTAATCTGAACCAAAGAGTCCAAATCCGGCAAATCGTTTTTTTGAAAATAGATTTTTTGTAAAGAAGTGCCAAACATGGACTGCTTTGCCAGATACAGAGTCGCCACCTAAATATTTTTTAATGGGGGAATTTAGGAAACCCTGACTCAGTGCCAAAGGCCACGTGTCCGTCATCACCAAAGTTGCCTCGGCTCGGGAACTTGGGTACGATTGGGGAAGGTCAGCTATGAGCACCCCCTCTCGCCCGATCCGAAGATCGGCCTCTACTAACCGTGATATCTTGTCTTGAAAACATTATGCATTCCTATTCCAGTTATTAGCCTAGATTTACTACGTGATGCACACAGCAAAACAAGTATAGACTAGATCGCCTAATTTGGAATAAAGCATTGCATATCCGTTCGTTTGGAAAACGTTTTGAGATTTTGCTACTCGCAAGTAGGCTAAAACACGGATTTCAACGAGTTGTCCCAACTCAAGCAATCTAACCTTCACCCACAGGCATTCAGGAAGTAATATCACATAAACAACTAGCCACATGGTAAGCATGCTGTCATGTTAGCATTCACACTCATGCGAGATGCTAAAGCATAAATACTTACATCGTACTCCGTGCCAAAACAATAAACTAGTTAGTAATCATGCGTGATTCCTAGTCCATGTTAAGTGGCTAATGCAACGCATACAGAATGTCACTAGAATAGGCTAGGCTAATCTAAGGATGACATGTGAAAATGCACAGATAGCTTGTATTTAAGTTAGATTTGAAATACTTATGCAGTTAGTATGATGCGCCGAGCCCGGTGCATGTAATCCGTATGGATGATGCAAACATGCATAGCATAAGGATGCTAAATTAAATATGACCTAATACTAACCATCGAAAGCAGGTAAGTAAAAGGGAGAAAGAAGTGGGGGTTGGAAGGCATGCACACACGCACCCACACTTATTACAAATTTGCCCTCGCTCGGAGGGACCGAAAGAATAATACAATTAATTAACCTACAAGCTAATTAATTATTACAGACCGATTAATTAATTAACGAATTAATTAATCTAATGAAAGCAGTAAACAGCCTCGGGAAGAGGGTCCAATGCATGCGCGCTCGGTTCTGCTCGGAAGTCACTGCCATGCACAAGATGCCTCTGATTTGACTGTCCTACCCCTCTGAAGACTGCACAAGCCCTAGGATATGCTCTCTGCACACTGTGGAACACCACCGGCTAGGAGGAATGGCCACCGGCCATGGAGAATGGTCACCGGCCACAAATTGAGTTGTCGGCCACTTATGGATGGCCGGTCGGCACTGAAGATGGCCGGCCGGCCAAATCTTCCTGCAGAATCTGTTTTGACAGCAACAGAGGGCAAAACAAAGCATGGCAATGCATTTCAAGCAATGTATGCACCAATCACACTCCTTATCATGTGTATGACTCAAAGGAGGATGGACCTGAATTCTCGAACCACTAATCGCGCATTTCCATGCATGATGGCCCAAAGAATCAAGTGTGCATTTTAATTTCAAATGCAATGCAAACCAAATAAGCAAACAAAGGGGCTTTCAACCTCTATCATGGCTTGATCAAGAGGTGAAAGATGCATGCAAATGCAATGCAACCTAAGTATGTTAACTAGGCATGCAACATGAGCGTATGGGAAGCATGCAAGGCATATAACAAGCATGCAAGTTGAATGAGCATACAAGGTACAATGCCAACACACAAACATGCAAAACATATGGCATGTTAAGCAACCAAAAAAAGGAGGAGAATGCATGCCAAATGCAACACCATTTCAACATGCAACAACATGTCATAAGCTAAGCATGCAACAACATGCCAAAGGATGGACTTAAACTAAATTAGGCAGCCCTTAAACAAGCATAAAACAGTGGCCAACATGCTCAATAATGGAGGCTAAAACACATACCAATAGACATGCATGCAAGGTCCAAGACTTGGGCATAAAAGAGAGACTTTTAAGCACACTTGAAAGGATGCAAACATGGATGCAAGGCATACATGGAAAGCTCTGAAATCATGTTAGTGATGGTGCCAAACCAAGCAAGCAAGACAAGCCAAACATGCAACCAATGGTCCAAAGCCTAAGGCAAGCCAAAGAGGTATTGAACTACCCTTAACAAAACCAAACATGGCATGAATTGAATGACCAAAATCAGAGGTTTAGTATGTTAAAACAAAGCTAAAAACACAGTGACATGGCATCCTAGGGGTCCTAAACATGATGGCATGCATGAAGGCCTAAACATGAAGCATGAGATGACAACCTTATAAAGCATTAAAGGGACATCAAATGCAAGCATACAAGCACATCATGAGGTCTGAAATAACATGCCAAGTGGTTCCAAACCACTGAAACAAAGCAAGGATGGCATGCTAGAGGGGCCAATGCTTAAGGCATACAAGAGGGATTACATGGTGGCTATACAAAGCAAAGCATGGATGACCCAAACAACCAAAAATAATCCTCAAGCACACTAAATCATGCACAAAAGCTTCACAAAGCTGTGCCAAAATCATGCTAAAACAAAGGTCAAAACTTAAAGCATGTTAAGGCCTAAACATGGCATTACAAGGCATGTATGCTAAGCAAGCATGGTGTACCAAAACCAACTCAAAACAGTGCTAAATCATGACATAATAAGCACAAAAAATAGCTAAGGCATGGTCAACATACACTTAAATTAGATGCTCCCTCAAGAGGCAAAAATGGCCCTTTTCAAGGACAACAAGGAGAGGGGGTGGCCCTCTCCTTCTTAGGACCTCAAGGCACCATCCACACCTCTGAAATCCCTCAAGATTTCAGTGGTAAGGAGGCCCAAACACAATGGTCCCGGAGCTCAACCAAAATGGCACAAAACAAGGGCCAAACAAGCCTTAAGAGGGGTCAAACAACCCTAAAGCTTAAAACACCCTTAAACAACTATTTAGGGTAGGCAAAAACAAGACTTTTATGTGTGATATGCTAAGCTCAAAAACAGATGCAAGATAGTCAAAAAAGCTTTGCAAAAATGGGGTATTTAAAGGTAAAGTCCTTACCCTTGTTGACCTTCTTCAAAAATGGTAGACCAGCAGCTTCTTTGAGCTCAAAACCACCCAAGAAGTCCAAGAATAGCCCTCTAGTGCCTCAGCTCCAAGAGAAGGTGTGATGGTGGGTGTTTGTGCACAAAAGTGAGGCAAAACACACACAAAACACAAAAGATAGGAAGGTATAGATATAGGATAGATACAAATCCTAACCCTAAAACCAGAGCCCCTCTGAAAATGTTGTCTAACCCTAAAAGAGGGAGAGGAGGCCTCCTCTTATAGAGCTTCAATCTTGTAAGCTTACAAGACAAGCTAGCTAAGAGGGAAATCCCTCCATACACGTGTATGGAGGGGAGCCAAGTGCATGCCAGCTGCATGAAAATATCTGCAAAAGCAGATGCACAATAGTCGGTCGGCCAAAATTGCAATTGACCAAAAAAAGATAGCCGGACGGCCATTTATAGTGCCGGCCAGCCAAACATTTGGCCAGTGGCAACAAGACACAGCCGGTGGCCTCAAGCCATGGCCGGTGGAGTGTGGGGATGGCCCACAAGCCATTCCCTGCCCCTCCAAGGCAAAACACAAGTGTTTGGTGCAAAACCAGACACAAAACAAGTCGAGTCGAGAGGTCCTGAGGTAAGGCGCGTAGCCGAGACCTCCGGGAACTCAAAACGAAAACAAACAAGGATGATCACCGGGTGTTCAAGCGGTGACGTCCAAGTCTTGAGGACTGTCAAAAATGGGGTGTCTACAGTTGCCCCTCTTTGACAGAACTCGAAAGTCATAACAATGACGAGAGTGATTGTCAAAGCCTAAAGACGACCCATTTTTGACAAGGCCGAAGACTTAGACAAAGCATGCAAGACAGACAAGATATGCGCCCGAAGGCAGGGGCAAAATGCAAGACAATGCACAAAGCCGAACATAACTTATGATCATGCAAAGAAAGTTGTAATGAAGCATAACATGCGACAGTTTTAAGCAAGCGTACACCAAACTACACTACAATGCAGAAAGGATGTAAGAGAATTATGCAATTCTCAAAACGTCCTCGGAGGATACAATACCTGTCCGGCTCGTTTGGTTGCACCAGCCTTAAATGAACCGTACATACAATATCGTGCCTGAAAAAGAAAGCAACTTAACAGGTGCGATGCCGTTAGCAACATGCATAACATGCAAAATGAATGCAAAATGATATGCAATATATACAAAACTATGTATAATAATGCAAAAGGAAATGCAATGCAATTGAAACAATGCAAACGACATGCAATGCAATTGAATCATGATCCAATCATGAGCGGTTCAAAACCACACAAATGTCAAATAGATTGATGGAAATAACAAGTCTGTCTACCATAGAAAAGGTGCCGCAACCCTCAAAGCGCGTACACATGCAGAACTATGAGTAATGTAGACAGACACAAGAACGAGTATTGGGTGGAATGACATAAGTGGGGAAACAACCCGCTAACGAAGGAACAATGATCCTAATGTTGGATGCAAAAGTTACACTACAATGTAATATATACAGTGGATATGGCATGCAGCCAAACCAAATCTTGCCTAGGGAAGGCATGGACACAAACAAACCACATTTAACACAGAAAATGGTGCCGTCACCCTCAAACCAACATACCAGCGTGGAATAGGTGGCGTACACCAAATCTCATAACCGCGTTTCAACATGAAAAGTATGGGCACATACCAGACCAAGCTCAACATGGAAAGGCGCAAGCCATAGATAGATGTGATGTAATGAATGCATGCAAGCTACAATGCAATATTTATACTATGCAATGGAATGGATATTTACAATGGATAAGGCACGCAGGCCAAACCGTATCTTGCCTAGGAAAGGCATGGACACAAACAAGCCATGTCTAACACAGAAAAGGTGTCGCAACCCTCAAACCAACATACCAACGTGGAATAGGCGCGTACACATGCAGAACTGTGCTTCGACGTGAAAAGTATGAGCACATACCAGACCAAGCTCAACAAGGAAAGGTGCGAGCCATAGATGAAAGGGGTGATGCAGTGAATGCATGCAAACTACAATGCAATATCTACAATATGCAATGGGATGTATGTAAATGCAATATTTACAGTGGAATGCATGACATATGCACCATATACAATGAAATGCATGACATATGCACTATTTACAATGAAATGCATGACATATGCACTATCTACAATGGAATGCATGACATATGCAATATTTACAATGAAATGCATGACATATGCACTATTTACAATGGAATGCATGACATATGCAATATTTACAATGGTGCATGACATATGCACTATTTATAATGGAATGCATGACATATGCAATATTTACAATGGAATGCATGACATATGCAATATTTTTTTGTTTTTTGTTTTTTTGAAATGCATGCTGCATGGAGTGCGCGACAACGCAAGTCGCTTGAAATGCATGACAATGCATGAACTTTTTTAATGCGCGACAACGCGCGGCTTGAGATGCATGAAAATGCATGAACTTTAAAACACGCGGCTTGAGATGCATGAAAATGCAAAGGAAATGTGCACATCAATGCACCAAAGGTCTTGCACCTTCCGAGGGTTTAAGGTCTCCTAGACTGTGCGTATTTAAGGTCTCACCAGACCGTGCGTGTTTAAGGTCTCGCCAAACCAGGCATTAAAGTGCAAAACAACGCAAGTAAGGTATGCAAATGCAAGACAATGCATATGGGGGCAACTTTCTACTCTTGCAAGAGACAAAAAGGATACAAAAAGGATACACGACACCCGTATTCAAGTGCCACGCACAGAAGACACGGTCTGATGTCAAAACGGAGACCGGTTGAGCTTCAGAAATGCCATTTCTTGCACTGTCTTGAGCAATGAAGGTCCCAAACTATACATCTGACCCAAAAAAGGTTGTAGAAGGCTCACCGGCCAGAAGGGGAAGTCACCGGCCATCCACCGGCCACCAAAATACATCACCGGCCAAATATTTGGCCGGCCAGCCAACAATGTAGCCGACCGGCCAAAAATGCCTGAATCGGGGCAGTTTTGTCTTTTTGGCTTGGGTCTTTTAAAATAGGGTTTCAAACCCTATTTTCTTACTTCCTCTTAGCTGAAATTTCTTTCCCTCTCTCTCTAGAGCATTTTCTTCCTTCGTTCCTCGATTTTCTTGCGTTTTAGCCCCCGTTTCATCGTTTGATTCGCGAATATCTTCGCGTTTCGAACATTTTGAACCGAACATTTCTTCGTTTCGGTGTCTCGTTTGCTATTTCCACCTCTTGGGGTTTGTTTCCCCCGAGTTTCTCTCAATTTTTGTGCCTTTTCCATTTCTCGGCTTTTTCGGCCATTTTTCGCCCTCTCGGGGTTGACTTTTCGGTTGACCTTTCGCATTCTTATCCGATTTCCACTTTCCCGGCCATTTTCTCATCACTTTTGACATGGTGGATGATATTCCATGGGGCGGGACTCCCCCGGATCATGAGATGGATCCCGGGGCCGAGCTTCTACCATTGAGCGTCCGCCCGTTCGACTCGGCGACCTACCGGCCGGCGATTCACGTCCTGCCTCCCGACGGACTCCGTCAGTTCAGGAGCTTTGATAGGGCGGTGCCTCTAGAGCTTCTCTTACGCGAGTCGACATCACATCTGTCCTTCGGCGCTTCCGAGGTATATTCTTTCCTCTGTTTTTTTTTCGCGATGTAGAACACTTAACTGCCATAGCTGATTATGTTCTTTAACTGCGTAGCCCGGATACACCGATACACTGTATATTGTAGTTGACTGTGAACACACTTGCAACTGATATCTATTTGAATCTGACACGTGCACACACACTGCACTGGCCCTGAACCACTCAAACACACTGACACAGCACACACTGTAGTTTACTATGAGCGCAACAGCACCCGATATCTGTTTGAATCTGAAAACGTGCACACATGCTGTATCTGTACTGAACCACCCAAACACGCTGACACATCACACGTTGCAGTTCACTGTAAGCACACCGGCACCCGGTATCTGTTTGAATCTGAAAACGTGCACACATGTTGTATCTTCACCAATTCTGAATGCTTTTCAAAACTGTACATTTAGCATTGCTTCGCAATTGTTTGCTTGAAAACAGGGAGATTCCCATGCCGTTCGGGGGTATGGGAACATTGCCACCCGAGATTGGTACGCGGAGCTACCCGATGCGGTTCGCCACATCGTGGACCAGGCTGGCTTCGGCGCATTTTGCAGAGGACTTTCCAGACTCACCACGAGCAGGCCTCTTCTTGCCGCTCTAGCAGAGAGGTGGTGGGACACCACCGATTCCTTCCACTTCTCTGCTACGGGAGACATGACGATGACTCCCTATGACTTCTCGATGCTCACCGGCATCGGGATAGGTGGTGATCCGATCCCCTTCGACACCGACATGGATGAGTGGGAGGCTGCTCAGATCTACCTGCTCGGCGAGGTGCCGCCTCTCGTACGTCCTGGCTTCGTCCGATATTCATGGTTCGAGGTCCAGTTCAGAGTCCAGCCAGCCTTAGTTGAGGAGGCTCCGATGACTCAGGAGGCGGTGGAGCGATATGCGCACGGCTTTCTCATGTTCCTGCTGGGTACGACTATTTTCGCCGACCGGGCGAACACTGTGCCCCTCTGCCTGCTCAGCGCTCTCGTGGATGTCACCCGGATCTTGCGCTATGACTGGGGTGGCGCTGCCTTGGCCACTCTGTACGGGTACATGAGCTCAGCCTCCCGTTGCAGCGGACAGCTGCTCGGGGGCTACTGGCGAGCTTGGAGGTACGTTTTCTTCTCTGCTTTACATTTTCTGTACTCTGTACACTGCACACACTGTGGTCTGCTTCACACTGACTGTATACTGCACACACGGCACACACATACTCTGTTTTACACTGATTACACTGCTCACACTGTACACTCTGCACAATACACGCTGACTGTATACTGCACAATACACGGTCCTGCTATTTCTGCTTTATTCTACATTCTGCTTTATCTGATAAGCATACTGGTATTTGCTCTGCAGTTGTGGGTCTACGCTTACTTTCCGAGACTTGCGCCTGTGCCAGACGTGGAGACCCCTCTCGTCGTCCCGTTCTCGCGCCGCTTTGACGGGAGGTGTGTACGGAGACTGCGGGAGACGTTTATCTTTTTCCGCCGCTACTTCGACACCATCACCCCCGCAGAGGTATGTTCAACTTTACAGTTCATTTAAGCTTCGCTTTACACTGTATTTTCAATAATAGTAGATAACAATCTGCATTTCATTTTCAGATCACCTGGCAGCCTTGGGCTCCATTGCCAGCCGTGATTCGGGATCGATTTGCCGGTGCTGAGGAGACCTCGCGTTTCTGGATTTTGCTAGAGGGCCCGGTCTGTCGGGCTTGGTACCTGGGTGAGCGTTTGCTACGCCAGACCCTAGGTTTACCGGAGCAGATAGTCCCGGTTTACCCTCCCGAGCACATGAAGGAGACAGAGAGATTCACTCCGAGTAGATGACTGACTATACGATCGGCTGGGAGGTAGATGGTTTCAGGGGCGAGGGCGACTACTCAGAGTACGTCCGGACCTTCATCATGCAGCCTCTGAGCGGTGGCCGTCGAGCTGAGAGAGAGAGGCCAGTGGCGCCAGCAGCTAGGGCAGGAGCAGGGGAAGGGACTTCGAGGACAGCTCGAGTCCGTGGCAGGGGTGGAGCTCGGAGGGGACGGGGGGCTAGTTGGCCAGCGCTCCCTACTTCGATGACATGCCGGGGATAGGGTAGGGCGACTTACCAGATTCCCATTGCTCCCCCTCCGGCTGATCACAAGTTAGTCGGGTTCTACGACTTACCTTCGGTATGTACTACTTCATCTTGCATCTTGCATTGTCATTTCATTTCAGCTTATTTGATATTCCGCAGAATACTGATGCATCTAATACTTTTGCAGGCTTCCTTCGAGTACACCCGCCAGTCTCTAGAGCTGGCTGCCTCTATGATGGGGATGTTCCAGCGGAGTCTTGATCTTCTAGCCATCTATGGCATTCCGGTATGTTCTTCAACCGCAGTCACAAAATCTACACAATCTGATGCATCATATTGTCAACATAACACCCGATACACGGCCCTCACGGCATCTGATATATTGCATTCATACACGGCATTCTGCACTAATTCACTGTATTCACACACTGTACTCATACACTGCATTCTGCACTAATAAACTGTTCACAGTATTCTGATGCATTTGCCTTTTGTACTTTTCAGCATCCCTTCCAGATTCCTCCTGTAGGTGGTGCTCTGGCCAGGCCTTCCGTTCTACCCGAGATGGCAGAGTATACCCCTGCACCAAAGCGGGGCGCACTCATGTAGGGAGCAGCTCACGGGCTCCAGTTCCTGATGACGACGATGATGAAGAGTCCGAGGCTGAGGCTGAGGCGGAGGCAGAGTCGTCCGAGGAGGAGACCGGAGACGGCTCGGGCTCAGACTCAGATGATGATGCTGATGACGCTGCTCCTGGACCTTCGTCCAGGAAGAGGATGAGGACGGACCCCTAGGCCTGAGACCTTTGGACATTGATACATATTTTTGCTATTTTTCTTCTTTTTTGTACTTTTTTTTCCCTTTTTGCTGGTAGCTAGAGTACCTTGTACTGCTGCAGGTAGATTTTTGTTTCCAAACTATGTACTTGTACTTGAAAAAGATGATGAAATGAAACAAACCCTTTTTTGTCTGAAAAAGTGTTACATTTGTACATCTATACATTGCATCGCATTACATCATATTACACCTCAATGTAAATGAGATTGATCTGTTGTCTGAAAATTGAACACTTGCATCGTAATAACCAGATAATGAACCAGTTAACAACAAAACAACCCATACAAACCACTGCTTAACATGAACACACAACCCATACTCTGCTGAGGATTAATCTGCATACAGCCCATAACATAGCACTTGGTTCATTCTGCACGCGGCAAATCCTGAACAAACAGCCCAATCTGACAAGACGGACTACAAAGGTGAAACAGGCTGAAGTTGAAGCACACTCAGATGCCCCAAATTTTCCCTTTCTCCTTTTGCTTCACCTAAATGTAGAGAATGGCACAGCACTCTGAGCATAAATGATTTTTGAAATTGAAAAAAAGGTTTCAACCTGGGTATTGAGCCTACGACTGAACACAGCGGAAAAAGACTCAAACAAAAGGTACACGACCTAAACACAACGAGACACGCTCGGAAAAGACCCAAAACAAAAGTTGGGCTAAACAAGACAAAAGACACGACACACGGACGTATTTACAAAAAACGAAAGACCTCAAATCTCGAGGAGCCAGTTCCTCCGGGTATGTTTCCCACCCTTTCTCATTTGTGATTCTCACATCACTGGGCCCTCAGGCTCGGTTTTTCTCTCAAAACCCTTTTCCTCACTTTTCTCTCGACTTACACCTCTCTATTCTTTATTCTCTCATTTTCCATCCCTCCCCAAGGTGATTGATGGATGAATAGGAAGTTGTGGGTTCACGCCCAATATTATTAGCTCGCGGCTATTTCTTCCGGTGACGTTCAGTCAATGTTCCGGATGAGGAATGGAGTATCTTGATCTATCCCAATTCGTGCTTCGCACTTGGTTTGATACCTCGTTGTTTGGAGGATGTTGGGAGATTCAGCCCTTTCACTGACAGCTTCAGTGGTGCCCTCTTCCGGTGAATAGAGTGCCCTTCTGGCAAGTATGTTGATGACGGGGGAAAGACAGAACACCTGACTCGACTGTGCCCCTGGTTCATCACTTTGACCATTTTTTTGTTTTGATTTTCTACTAAAACAGTTTTGACCAAGGTGAGAGTTAGATTAACATACTTGTTTGATTTTTGATTTAAAATCATGCAAGTCAGGCTACGAGCACTGAAAATTTTCCTTTTTGGGTCCAAGAAAATGGTCCAGTTTTGGAAAATGAAATAATTTTCGAGAAAATAGTCAACCTCAGTAAAAATTCTCAAAAACTATTTTTGCAAACGGTCAATGCTCAACGAGCACGGAACTTACTCTTGAGATGCGCAACCTCGGATTGGAGGCAATGGAAAATTGCCCTTTGCTTGAAAGGGCTGCATGGCAACGGAAAGTTGCCCCTGGTTTGAATGGCGACTCATGGCAACTCATGGCAACGGAAAGTTGCCCCTTGTTTGGATGATGCCGCGGCATTTTGTAAACAGTCCTCATCAGTGATGATCACGTCCGAACTTCCGGATACAGAGAAGACGAAGATGGTCAGAACCAATATATGGACACAGTCACTTTGAAAGCGTTGGTGGATGGACTTCAGGATGAAGTTGCCTACGTATCCCAAACATGGGAATCAAGCCTTACGTAGTTCGGTTGTCACAACCGAACTATCGGATTCAGAGAAGGCAAGGATGATCAAAACCATTACATGGACTGAGGCGCTATGAAAGCGTTGGGGGCTGGACTTCAGGACGAAGTTGTCTACGTATCCCAAACATGGGAATCAAGCCTTATGTAGATTCGGTTGTCACAACCGAACTATCGGATTCAGAGAAGGCAAGGATGATCAAAACCATTACATGGACTGAGGCGCTATGAAAGCGTTGGGGGCTGGACTTCAGGACGAAGTTGCCTACGTATCCCAAACATGGGAATCAAGCCTTACGTAGTTCCGGTTAAAGTACACTCGGGTATTTTAACCTTTACTTTTTAGGCTCTAACTTTTGCCAAGGTGCCCGATGCGGGTTTTCGACCTTGCGAGCTTTGTTTTTCTTTTCTTTTCTCTTTTTTGATATTTCTTTTCTTTTTCATCTTTTTTTTTTTCTTTTTGTTTCTTTTTTCTTTTTTCTTTCTTTTTTTCTTTTTTCTTTTTTATCGCTCTAACTTTTGCCTGGGTCGCCCTTTCGGGTTTTCGGCCCAGCGAGCCTCTCAAAGGGTAAAAGTATAACAAGTCCATGCCAAATGGTTTTGGGGTTTTGAAGTCATCTGTACTCAGGAGAGTGGTTGTTGTTATTGATTTGCAAAAAGGACTCATCTTCGGCTCTTCGAGTAGATCGGACATTTTTGCCCCTAGTTCGAGGGGTGCTTCTGTTCTAGCTTTCCAAGCTTCTGTTGACGATGTCTGATCTCTTGATCTAACTTTGGTGCCTCTTGTTCAAGGGCTGCTCCAAACTCGGCCTCACAGGCCTCTTTTGATGGTTGATCGTTGAACATTCTGAATGGATTCAAGGTTCGGAAACAAACGGATTGAATCTTGAGGCTGAGAGCGATTCTAGGCTGCACAATCTCAAGAGCGATTCCACACAGGTCTTCACAGGACTGCGCAAAATATTTTGTTTTTGAAAGTTTTTACGAAACCGACAAATCGCTCGCGCTGAAGATAGTGTGGAACCAGTCTGGGTCAAGCCAGGGTCCTTCTCAGTACTCACGCTAACAAGCATGATTTCATTCATTAAGGGCTTAGCATGCCTCTCTTTCTCTCAATTGATCAAAGTTTTGCAAAACCCAAGGAATCCCTTCCTCTTCATTTTCATCACCACAGTGTTTAAAAAGGTTTTGAAAAAAACTCAGGTCATTACAATGAGTTTAGAGCACAGAAGAGTAATCGAGACGCCCCGCCATTTCATTCTAATCCTCTGGCACAACGAGCTCGCAAAAAGCATGGAAACATGATAGCCGCAGCTATTTCATTCAGATTTCCTGGTTGCAACTGGCTCCATAGCACAGACAGACTCAAAAAGAAAATAAAAGGGGTAATTACAAAACAAAACGGTGTTCGAGGCAACAACCCCGAAATCACCTGGTATTCTATACAAGGGGGCCGACTCGCTACAACAAGACAGACCCTTAAGCAAAAAGGACTGACTCAAGACAATGAGACAGACTCAAAACAAAACAAAAGGCTGACTCGACACCCAAGCCAGATTTACAAAACTAGCATTCACAGATGCTCAAAAATGCGTGCCAGACGCCATATCCAAACTACACCGGGCGCCGCCCATAGGTGGTCCCAACCCCGATCACATACTCGCGGTATCCTCAAAATCCAATAGCTGGGTAGTAACGGACTTGGCTGAGGTGGGTGGGAGGATAACCTCGTTGTCGATCAAATCTTACACCTCGTGACGGAGGTGGAAACAATTATCGGTAGCATGACCGGTTTGCTGGTGGTATGAGCAGTACAAAGCAGCATCATGTGTGAGAAAGAGATTCTTCGGGAGAGGTCGAGGCTCCAAGGGTTTAAGATGCCCTCTTTCGGCCAAGATCTGAAGTGCCTTCGACAACGGCATGTAAAGAGCATGGAAGACCCTACGCCCTCGGGGCAGGTACTTTGAAGTCTGAGTATTCTTGCTAGACGCACTAGCGAAAGGGTCGGCAGGCACTGCCTTAACTTTCTGATCTTTCCCGGGTGCAGGGTTGGGAACGAAAGGAACTGTTCTGGCATGACGGGGCCTATCCCGGTTTTCTGACTGGCTGGTACTGCCTTCAGTTGGAGCGGGGAAAACATCATCTACAATCTTGGTCAGGACTGCAAATACTTGTTGCTTACTCATCCCCCCGGCTTTCAAAGCCTCGACTGTCCACAGCAGTTGTTCGATGGGATCGGCATCTGCCTTCATTTTGTCCTTACCTTTGGCCTCGGCCTGATCGAGGGCTTGGGTTGATGTTGATACGTCATTTCCATAGCTGGAGGCTACCTCGGTTTGACTAAGTTCGATCACAATTCGCCCTAATAGCGGGGGCTCTTCGGGTACAAGATTCCCGGCATATGGTGCAGCTGGTGGTGAAGCTGACATTCCGTAAGCGAGATCCGCCACGGACCTCTGGAGGTCACCTATCATCCCCATCAATTCGAATGTGGTGGGCTCACGAGCCTAATACAACTGGGGGGTCCAGATCGGGTGCGCAACAGGCGACCTGGGTGGATGCGGCACATCAACATTGGTCTCACTTTGCAGAGTGATTGCTTGATCTAATGTGGCTGTCATAACCACGATCTCTTCCGAATTCTGCGTCATGATAAGTCCACTGTACTGAACGGTGACTGACGGATCAGATATTTTTCTTGTCTCAGCAAGGGGGGAACACTGACTATTCTGTATCAACTCTCTGAACTGAAAGGAAAAACAAGCAGTATTTCAGCTCAAACGGAACAAACACAGGTGTAGCCGAACAACTGTACTCTACTACTGATCACTGTTCCCCAAAATCACTGCCCCAAAACACTGAATCGGATACCCGCAGATATAACTGATTCTCTCAAATACTGATACTGGTGCCCTCAGGCCTGATACTCAAACTTGCAAACTGATATGTGCGTTCCTGTAGAGATACATTCCAAAAGCACATAGCAAGTAAAAGAGAGCCAAAACACCCCTATGTTAGGGTAGGGTTTCCCTGTCCTATTTTGTCAGGAGCTAGGGTTTCACTACGCACGCAGCGGTTTCAAACAACCTATATCGGGTAAGCAACCTGTCCTAGTTTGGAATGGTCACTATGGATTCCGAATATGCACTAGGTCGAATGGTCAAAAGGGTGCCCCGGTAAAACCGGGGTTTGTGTTCCCATATTGGCAGAGCCCGCAACCGGTCGGCCTTATGGTCATGCCTTGACAAGACAAGCCTCCGGCAAACTGTTCAGGAATAGAGATGGCCAACACGGTGTCCTAGGCGCACCTATGCACATGCAATGCAAAGAAACACATAAGTGAAATCAAAACAAGATATCACGAGTTCGAGTCAAGTTCTCTAATATCCCCAGCAGAGTCGCCAGAAACTGTAGACGTCCCAGAACGTCCCGGGAAAGAATTCCGTTTTGTTCGTCTGTGGGTCTACTACAGTTCAGGACTCAATTTGTCACGGTTCTTAATCTGAACCAAAGAGTCCAAATCCGGCAAATCATTTTTTTGAAAATAGATTTTTTGTAAAGAAGTGCCAAACATGGACTGCTTTGCCAGATACAGAGTCGCCACCTAAATATTTTTTAATGGGGGAATTTAGGAAACCCTGACTCGGTGCCAAAGGCCACGTGTCCGTCATCACCAAAGTTACCTCGGCTCGGGAACTTGGGTACGATTGGGGAAGGTCAGCTATGAGCACCCCCTCTCGCCCGATCCGAAGATCGGCCTCTACTAACCGTGATATCTTGTTTTGAAAACATTATGCATTCCTATTCCGGTTATTAGCCTAGATTTACTACGTGATGCACACAACAAAACAAGTATAGACTAGATCGCCTAATTTGGAATAAAGCATTGCATATCCGTTCGTTTGGAAAACGTTTTGAGATTTTGCTACTCGCGAGTAGGCTAAAACACGTATTTCAACGAGTTGTCCCAACTCAAGCAATCTAACCTTCTCCCACAGGCATTCAGGCAGTAATATCACATAAACAACTAGCCACATGGTAAGCATGCTGTCATGTTAGCATTCACACTCATGCGAGATGCTAAAGCATAAATACTTACATTGTACTCCGTGCCAAAACAATAAACTATTTAGTAATCATGCGTGATTCCCAGTCCATGTTAAGTGGCTAATGCAACGCATACAGAATGTCACTAGAATAGGCTCGGCTAATCTAAGGATGACATGTGAAAATGCACAGATAGCATGTATTCAAGTTAGATTTGAAATACTTATGCAGTTAGTATGATGCGCCGAGCCCGGTGCATGTAATACGTATGGATGATGCAAACATGCATAGCATAAGGATGCTAAATTAAATATGACCTAATACTAACCATCGAAAGCAGGTAAGTAAAAGGGAGAAAGAAGTGGGGGTTGGAAGGCATGCACACACGCACCCACACTTATTACAAATTTGCCCTCGCTCGGAGGGACCGAAAGAATAATACAATTAATTAACCTACAAGCTAATTAATTATTACAGACCGATTAATTAATTAACGAATTAATTAATCTAATGAAAGCAGTAAACAGCCTCGGGAAGAGGGTCCAATGCATGCGCGCTCGGTTCTGCTCGGAAGTCACTGCCATGCACAAGATGCCTCTGATTTGACTGTCCTACCCCTCTGAAGACTGCACAAGCCCCAGGATATGCTCTCTGCACACTGTGGAACACCACCGGCTAGGAGGAATGGCCACCGGCCATGGAGAATGGTCACCGGCCACAAATTGAGTTGTCGGCCACTTATGGATGGCCGGTCGGCACTGAAGATGGCCGGCCGGCCAAATCTTCTTGCAGAATCTGTTTTGACAGCAACAGAGGGCAAAACAAAGCATGGCAATGCATTTCAAGCAATGTATGCACCAATCACACTCCTTATCATGTGTATGACTCAAAGGAGGATGGACCTGAATTCTCGAACCACCAATCGCGCATTTCCATGCATGATGGCCCAAAGAATCAAGTGTGCATTTTAATTTCAAATGCAATGCAAACCAAATAAGCAAACAAAGGGGCTTTCAACCTCTATCATGGCTTGATCAAGAGGTGAAAGATGCATGCAAATGAAATGCAACCTAAGTATGTTAACTAGGCATGCAACATGAGCGTATGGGAAGCATGCAAGGCATATAACAAGCATGCAAGTTGAATGAGCATACAAGGTATAATGCCAACACACAAACATGCAAAACATATGGCATGTTAAGCAACCAAAAAAAGGAGGAGAATGCATGCCAAATGCAACACCATTTCAACATGCAACAACATGTCATAAGCTAAGCATGCAACAACATGCCAAGGGATGGACTTAAACTAAATTAGGCAGCCCTTAAACAAGCATAAAACAGTGGCCAACATGCTCAATAATGGAGGCTAAAACACATACCAATAGACATGCATGCAAGGTCCAAGACTTGGGCATAAAAGAGAGACTTTTAAGCACACTTGAAAGGATGCAAACATGGATGCAAGGCATACATGGAAAGCTCTGAAATCATGTTAGTGATGGTGCCAAACCAAGCAAGCAAGACAAGCCAAACATGCAACCAATGGTCCAAAGCCTAAGGCAAGCCAAGGAGGTATTGAACTACCCTTAACAAAACCAAACATGGCATGAATTGAATGACCAAAATCAGAGGTTTAGTATGTTAAAACAAAGCTAAAAACACAGTGACATGGCATCCTAGGGGTCCTAAACATGATGGCATGCATGAAGGCCTAAACATGAAGCATGAGATGACAACCTTATAAAGCATTAAAGGGACATCAAATGCAAGCATACAAGCACATCATGAGGTCTGAAATAACATGCCAAGTGGTTCCAAACCACTGAAACAAAGCAAGGATGGCATGCTAGAGGGGCCAATGCGTAAGGCATACAAGAGGGATTACATGGTGGCTATACAAAGCAAAGCATGGATGACCCAAACAACCAAAAATAGTCCTCAAGCACACTAAATCATGCACAAAAGCTTCACAAAGCTGAGCCAAAATCATGCTAAAACAAAGGTCAAAACTTAAAGCATGTTAAGGCCTAAACATGGCATTACAAGGCATGTATGCTAAGCAAGCATGGTGTACCAAAACCAACTCAAAACAATGCTAAATCATGACATAATAAGCACAAAAAACAGCTAAGGCATGGTCAACATACACTTAAATTAGATGCTCCCTCAAGAGGCAAAAATGGCCCTTTTCAAGGACAACAAGGAGAGGGGGTGGCCCTCTCCTTCTTAGGACCTCAAGGCACCATCCACACCTCTGAAATCCCTCAAGATTTCAGTGGTGAGGAGGCCCAAACATAATGGTCCCGGAGCTCAACCAAAATGGCACAAAACAAGGGCCAAACAAGCCTTAAGAGGGGTCAAACAACCCTAAAGCTTAAAACACCCTTAAACAACTATTTAGGGTAGGCAAAAACAAGACTTTTATGTGTGATATGCTAAGCTCAAAAACAGATGCAAGATAGTCAAAAAAGCTTTGCAAAAATGGGGTATTTAAAGGTAAAGTCCTTACCCTTGTTGACCTTCTTCAAAAATGGTAGACCAGCAGCTTCTTTGAGCTCAAAACCACCCAAGAAGTCCAAGAATAGCCCTCTAGTGCCTCAGCTCCAAGAGAAGGTGTGATGGTGGGTGTTTGTGCACAAAAGTGAGGCAAAACACACACAAAACACAAAAGATAGGAAGGTATAGATATATGATAGATACAAATCCTAACCCTAAAACCAGAGCCCCTCTGAAAATGTTGTCCAACCCTAAAAGAGGGAGAGGAGGCCTCCTCTTATAGAGCTTCAATCCCTCCATACACGTGTATGGAGGGGAGCCAAGTGCATGCCAGCTGCATGAAAATATCTGCAAAAGCAGATGCACAGTAGTCGGTCGGCCAAAATTGCAATTGACCAAAAAAAGATAGCCGGCCGGCCATTTATAGTGCCGGCCGGCCAAACATTTGGCCGGTGGCAAAAAGACACCGCCGGTGGCGTCAAGCCATGGCTGGTGGAGTGTGGGGATGGCCCACAAGCCATTCCCTGCCCCTCCAAGGCAAAACACAAGTGTTTGGTGCAAAACCAGACACAAAACACGTCGAGTCGAGAGGTCCTGAGGCAAGGCGCGTAGCCGAGACCTCCGGGAACTCAAAACGAACACAAACAAGGATGATCACCGGGTGTTCAAGCGGTGACGTCCAAGTCTTGAGGACGGTCAAAAATGGGGTGTCTACAAACATATTAGAAACTCTAGGTAACATAAAGTATATCACTTCTGAAATTTTCTGGAATTTTAAATAACTAATAAACACACATAAAATTAGAAATAAATATTCCTGAATCTGGTAAAATGCAATAACCATACCAGTAAATAGTAAACCACAACAGTAGTCTACAATAAAAAATTCAGCCCCAGAAACTTAATCATGCAACACCAGATGCATTTTAAAGCAGAAATAATGAATTATTATTTCAGGAAAAAAAAAATTTATTTTCATAAAATTTTGAAAATTTTCCAAAAGATAAAAAATTTAATTCTGAGTCTAACGGTCCCAACCACGCTTAAAACAAAGCTATAACCAATTAATTATGACCATTTAACACGATTCAGAATTTAAAACAAAACAAACAGCCCTTAACATCAGTAGCCAAGCCGGCGGAGGAAAAACGGCGCGGCTCAGCGCGCGGCTCAAAGACGGCTCAGCACGCGGCTCAACTAGCGGCTCAGAGACGGCTTAGCGGGCGGCTCACACGCGGCTTAGTGCACAGCGCTGTAGATACCCCATTTTTGACCGTCCTCAAGACTTGGACGTCATCGTTTGAACACTCGGTGATCATCCATGTTTGTGTTCATTTTGAGCTCCCGAAGGTCTCGGCTACGCGCCTTACCTTAGGATCTCTCAACTTGTTTTTTTTTTTTGTGTTTGGTTTTGCACCAAACACTTGTTGTTTTGCTTCTGAGGGTGGGAAATAGCTTGTTGGCCAACCCCACACCTCACCGGCCATGGATTGAGGCCATCGGCCATGTTTTCTTGCCACCGGCCATTGGTGATGGCCGGTCGGCACTCTTGGTGGTCGGCCGGCCACCTTTGCTGGTCAAATGGCCACTTTTGTTGGTCGACCACTGTTCATCTGCTTTTGGCAGATATTTTGTGCCAGCTGGAACAGCTGGCACCCACTTTGCACCCCCTCCATACACGTGTATGGAGGGATTTCCCTTTTGCTTAGCTTGTTTTGTAAGCTTTGCAAGGGCGAGCCTCTATAAGAGGAGGGCTTCTCCTCCCTCCTCAAGGGTTACAAAAAAGTTCTAGAGGTCTGGATTAGGGTTAGAAATAGTGTATCTATCTATCTCTATTTCTCCCTCTCTTTTGCTCTTTGTGTGTGTTTAAAGGGGTTTTGTTCTTAGTTTTGCACTAGGACACCTAGTTCTACACCTTACCTTGGTTGATGAGGAGCCAAAAGGTTATTCTTGAAGGTTTTGAGCTGGTTTAGACCTAAGGAAGGCTGCTGGAGCATTGTTCTTGAAGAGGTCTACAAGGGTAAGAACTTTCCCTTTAAATACCCCCTTTTTGCATAGGCTTTTAGCCATCCTTGCATCTGTTTTTAAGCTTAACTTATAACATATAAAAGTTTTGATTTTAAGTGCTTAAAATAGTTGTTTAAGGTGTTTGGGGTTGTTTGACCCCTCTTAGGCCTTGTTTGGCCCCATTTTGTGCTATTTTGGTGAGCTCCGGGACCACCTTGTTTGGGCCTCCTCACCACTGAAATCCAGAGGGATTTCAGTGGTGAGGATGGTGCTTTAAGGTCCTAAGAAGGAGAGGGCCATCCCCTCTCCTTGTTACCTTCAATAATTATCATTTCAGCCTCATGTGTGAGCACCTTGTTTAAGTTCATGTTGGCCATGTCTTAAGTAGTATTTGTGCTTATTTTGCCATGATATAGCACTGTTTTTAATTGGTTTAGACACACCATGCTTTCCTTGCATACTTGTCTTGTAATGCCATTATTTGCCTTAACATGTACTTAGCATTTAGACTACTATGCTTACTTGTTTTGGCCAAGTTTTGTGAAGCTTTTATGCATGTTTTAGTATGCTTAAGGTCCGTTTGTGGTTGTTTTGGCCATCCATGACATGCTTTGTATAGCCACCTTGCATTTTGGCTTGTTAGCCTTGGGTGTGTGAGTGTTGAGCATGCATTACTTGGCTTGTTTCAGTGGTTTGGCACCACTTATAACACCATTTCAGTCCTTGTGGTATGCTTGTATGCTTGCATTTGATGCCCCTTTAATGCTTTAGAAGGCTTGTGTCTTATGCTCCATGTTTGGACCTTTGTGCATGCCTTTAGACTTAGGCCATTTAGATGCCATCTAGGTGTGCCTTTGACCTTGTTTTGGTCTGCCTTAGGGTGGTTTTGAGTCCCCATGGCCCTTTGGTCATTTGCTGCATGTGTCACATGGCCATAGTTTAAGTCCTTGGGTTTGGTTGCATGCCTTGCTTGCATTGTTAGGTTGATTTGGCATCATCCCACATGTATTTTCAGAGCTTGTTATGCTTGCCATTAGTCCATGTTTATCCTCTTTTAAGTGTGCTTAAAAGTTGCTATTTGATGCATAAGTGTTGGACTTTGTGTGCATGAATGTTTGTGTGTACATTGGCCTTGCATGTTGTCACATACTTGGCCCATAAACATCTTGTTACATGCTTAAATGATAGTGCATTTGGCATGCATTCTTCTTTTTGTTTTGGGTGCTTAAGGTGTTACATGTTTTGCATGTTTGCATGTTGGCATTGCATTTCGCATGCTTGTTAGCTTGCACACTTGTTACATGTTTGCATGTTTGCATGCTTGTTGGCATTCTCATGTTGCATACTTAGCTCACATGCCTTGGTTGCATTGCATGAGCATGCATGCCTTGTCTCTTGATCAAGTGATAGAGGTTGGGCCTATTGTTTGTTTATGTGCATTTCATTCCACATTGAAATGGCACACTTGGTTTCTTGGGCCATCACGCATCGAAATGCGCGATTGGTGGTCCGAGAATTGAGTACCATTCCCCTTTGAGTCATAAACATGAAAAGGGGTGTAGTGGTGCCCACATTGCTTTGAAATGTATTGCCATACCTTGCTTGTCCTCTATTGCTGTCAAAATAGGATTCTGCAGGCATATATGGCCGACCGACCACATTGAGTGCCGGCCGACCACAAATCTCTGGCCGATAGCCATACCAATGGTCGATGACCACTTTCCCATGGCCGGTGACCATTCCTCATGGCCGGTGGTACCCCACAGTGTTCAGAGAGTGCTCCTTGGGACTTGTGCAATTTTCAGAGGCATAAAGCAATGAAAACAGAGGCAGCTTGTGCATGGTGGTGGATTTACGAGCGAAGTCGAGCACGCATGCATTGGACCCTCTTCCCGAGGCTGTTTTATCGCTTTATTAGCCTAGTTAATTTTCTTAACTAGTTAATTGGTTTGTAACTATTTACTTAGCTTGTTAGTTGATTAAATTGTATTATTCTTTCAGTCCCTCCGAGCGAGGGCGAATTTGTAATAAGCGTGCGTGTGTGTGATGCATGTCTTCCAATCCCCACTTCTTTCTCCCTTTTACTTACCTGCTTTTGATGGTTAGTATTAGGACATGTTTTGATTAGCATCCTTATGCTATGCATGCGTGCATTCATTCATCTATATCGCATGCACCGGGCTCGGCGCATCATACTAATTGCATAGTATTTCAAATCTAACTTGAATACATGTTATCCATCGCATTTCACATGCCATCTATAGATTAGCCTAGCCTACTCTAGCTTAGTTGCATCTTGTATGTGTTGCATTAGCCATCTTAACATGAACTAGGATCATGCATATGATTACTAACTAGTTTCTGTTTTGGCTCGGAGTACTCTGTAAGCGTTTATGCTTTAGCATCCTTGCATGTGTGTGAGTGACTGCCATGATAGCATGCTTATCATGAGGCTATGTGCTTATGTGATATAACTGCCTGGATGCCTGTGGGTGGAGGTTGGATTATCTGAATTGGAACAATTCATTGATTGCGAGTTTTAAGCTCACTAGATAGTGGCAAAACCATGTTTTCTAAGCCCACTTGAGGGTGGCAAAATCCGCATTTTAGCCTACTTGCGAGTAGCAAACTGCTTTTAAAAACAAACATGAAATGTTTTGTTCCAACTCAGGCGATCCAGTCTATACTTGTATGTTGTGCGCATCACATAGTAATTCTAGGCTAATAACCGGAACAAGAACACATAATGTTTTCAAAACTTGATATCATGGTTAGTAGAGGCCGATCTTTGATCGGGTGAGTGGGGGTGCTCATAGCTGACCTTCCCCAAGCGTACCCAAGTTCCCGAGCCGAGGCAACTTTGGTGATGACGGACACGTGGCCTTAGGCAACGAGTCAGGGTTTCCTAAATTTCCGCAAAATAAATATTTAGGTGGCGACTCTGTATCTGGAAAAGCAGTCCATGTTTAGCACTTCTTTCAAAAAATCTGTTTTCAAAAATGATTTTCTGGATTTGGACTCTTTGATGATTCATCGGTCTTGCATTACACTCTGCGAGATTAGATACAAGACCGTGACATTAAGTCCTGAACTGTAGTGAGCCCAATGAACAAAATGGGGGGATTTCCCTCCCGGGACGTTCGGGGACGTCTATAGTTTCTGGCGACTCTGCTGGGGAGTTTAGAGAGCTTGACTCGAACTCATGATATCTTGTTTTGGCTACACTTATGTGTCTCTTTGCATTGCATTTGCATTGGTGCGTCTAGGACACCGTGTTTGCCATCTGCTACTCCTGAACGGTTTGCCGGAGCCTCGCTTTGAGAAGCGTGCCATAAGGCTGACCGGTTACGGGCTCTGCCATGATGGGAACACAAACCCCGGTTGTTACCGGGGCACCCTTTCTGACCATTCGACCTAGTGCATATTCGGAATCCATAGTGACCATTCCAAGCTAGGACAGGTTGCTACCCGATTATAGGTTGTTTGAAACTGCTGCGTGCGTAGTGAAACCCTAGCTCCTGACAAAATAGGACAAGGAAACCTTACCACAACATAGGGATGTTTTGGCTCTTGCTTGCTTGTTATGTGCTTTCTGAGTTGACCTCTACAGGGAATGCATATATCGGTTGGCAAGTCTGAGTATCAGGCCTGAGGGTATCAGTATCAGTGTTTTGAGGAATCAATTATATCTACGGGTATCAGATTTCATTTTTGGGGCAGTGATTTTGGGGAACAGTGATCAGTAGTAGAGTACAGTTATTCAGCTATGCTTGTGTCTGTTCTGATTGGGCCGAAATGCTGCGTGTTTTCTCTTTTAGTTCAGAGATCTAGTACAGAATAGCCAGTGTTCTCCTTTGCTGAGGCAAGACAGACACCCGATCCGTCAGTCACCGTTCAGTTCAGCGGACTTATGATGACGCAAAGTTCAGAAGAAATAGTGGTTATGGCAGCCGCATTGGACCAAGGAAACATCTTGCGGGATGAGACCAGTACTGAAGTACCATACCCGCCCAGGTCGCCTGCCGCGTGCCCGGTCTGGACGCCACAGTTGTGTCAAGCTCGTGAGCCCACCACGTTTGAATTGATGGGAATGATTGGTGATCTTCAGCGATTTGTGGCAGATCTCGCCTACGGAATGTCGGCTTTGCCACAACCACATCCTACACCGGGAATTTTGTACCGCAGGAGCCCCCGCTATTGGGGCGAATTGTGATCGAGCTCAGCCAACCTGAGGCTGTCTCAAGCTATGGCCATGACATGGCAACAACAACCGGGTTTCGCTCTGATATAGCAACCCAAACCCTCGATCAAGCTGAGGCCAGAGGTAAGAACAAAGTGGGAACAGATGCTGATCCCGTTGAACAACTGCTGTGGGCAGTCGAGGCTTTGAAAGCCGGCAGATTGAGTAAACAACAAATATTCGCAGTGGTGGCTAAAACTGTGGATGATGCTTTCCCCACTCCAACCGAGGGGAGTTCCAGCCAGGCAGAAAATTGGGATAGGCCCCGTCATGCTAGAACAGTTCCCTCCAATTCCAACTCTGTATATGGAAAGGATCAGAAGGCCAAGGCAGCACCTGTCGATCCTTTTGCCAGTGCGTCCGGCAAAAGTCAGCAGACTTCGAAGTATCTGCCCCGAGGGCGCAGAGTCTTCCATGCCCTTTACATGCCTTTGTCTAAGGCGCTCCAGATCCTTGCCGAAAGGGGGTACCTTAAACCCCTCGAGCCTCGGCCTCTCCCGAAGAATCTCCCTCCCTCACATGATGCTACCTTGTACTGCGCGTACCACCAGCAAACCGGTCATAGCACCAATAACTGTTTCCGTCTTCGTCATGAAGTACAGGATTTGATTGACAATGAGGTCATCCTCCCGCCTACCTCAGCAAAGTCTGTCACTGCTGAGTTGTTAGATTTCGAGGATACTGCGAGTATGTGATCAGAAGTTGGTCCACCTGCGGGCGATGCCCAGTTTACTTCGGATGTGGCATATGGCACGCACTTTGGAGCATTTGCGAATGCTAGTTTTGCACTTTCTGACTTGGGTATTCAGTCAGTTTTGTTATCTTGTATGTATATAAGTAGTCTTTTTGTACTATGTCGGTCGGGTCTGTCTTGTTGTATCGAGTCAGTCCTGCTGTATAGAAGTTCAGTGATTTCGGGGGTGTTACCTCGGATATCACTATTTTATTTTGTGTTTATCTTTTGGCTTTCTCTTGAGTCTGTTACTGCTATGGAGCCAGTTGCAACCCAGAAATCTGAATGAAACAGCTGCGGCTATCATGTTTCCGTGCTTATTGCTACTTTGAGCCTGTTGTGCCAGCAAGTTTAGAATGAAACGGCAGCGCATTTCACCTGCTCTTTTGTGCCTATAAGTCATTGTTTTGACCTAAGTTTTTCAAAACTTTTCGAACAATGTGATGAAAACGAAGAGCAAGGAATTCCTCGGAATTTGCAAAAATTTGATCAAGTGAGAGAAAGAGAGGCGTGCTAAGCCCTTAATGAATGAGATCATGATTTTTAGTGTGAGTACTGGGAAGGATCCTGGCTTGATCCAGATTGGTTCCGCACAGTCTTCAGCGTGAGCGATTTGTCGCTTTCTTAAAAGATTTCAAAAATGTTTTGCGCAGTCCTGTGAAGACCTGTGTGGAATCGCTCTTGAGATTGTGCAGCCTAGGATCGCTCTCAGCCTCAAGATTCAACCCCTTTGCTCTCAAAACCTCGAACATGCATTTAGAATGTTCGACGGCCAATCGCAATGTGAGGCTTGTATGGCCAGATTAGAAGCACTTCTCGAACAAGGGGCAAAAGACGTCAGAGAATGTACTCGAAGAGTCCACGACGAAGATCGGCAAGAATGCCGAATCCCAGAAGGGAAGAAAGAAGAAGGTGTCACTGAAGGACAACTGAGTTCCGATCCACAACGCTAGGGGCAAATTCAGCCCCCCATTGGATGGACTCCTGCATCGCCAGCGAATAGCAGCCGTTCTCTTGGATTCAGATGACTCCAGGATCTCAAAAATCATTTGGCATGGACTTGTTACACTTTTACCCTTTGAGAGGCTCGCTGGGCTGAAAACCCGGAAGGGCGACCCAGGCAAAAGTTAGAGCAAAAAAAAAAGAAAAGAAAAGCAAAGAAAGAAAAAAGAAAAAAAAAAGAAAAAAGAAGAAAAATACAAAGAATGAAAAAAAGAAAAGATGAAAAAGAAAAGAAATGAAAAGAATAGAAAAAGAAAAGAAAAACAAAGCTCGCAAGGTTGAAAACCCGGAAGGGCGGCCTCGGCAAAAGTCAGAGCGTAGAAGGTGAGGGTTAATACACGAGTGAACCCGAACCGGAACTACGTAAGGCTTGATTCCCATGTTTGGGATACGTAGACAACTTCATCCTGAAGTCCAGCCACCAACACTTTCAAAGTGACTATGTCCATATATTGGTTTTAACCATCTTCATCTTCTCTGTATCTGAGAGTTAGGTTGCGATCATCACTAATGAGAACTGTTCACAGTATGTTGCGGCGTTATCCAGACAAGGGGCAACTTTCCGTTGCCATGAGTCACCATCCAAACAAGGGGCAACTTTCCGTTGCCATGCAGCTCCCTTCAAGCAAGGGGCAATTTTCCTTTGGATTTGAGGTTGCGCATCTCGAGAGTAGGTTACGTGCTCGTTGAGCAGTGGCTGTTTGCCAAAACAGTTTTTGAGAATTTTTACTGAGGTTGACTAATTTCTCGAAAGTTATTTCATTTTTCAAAACTGAACCATTTCTTGGACCCAAAAAAGAAAATTTTCAGTGCTCATAGCCTGACTTGCATGATTTTGAATCAGAAAATCGAACAAGTATGTTAATCTAACTCTCATTTTGGTCCAAATTGTTTTAATAGAAAACCAAAACAAAAAATGGTCAAAATGATGACCTAGGGGCACAGTTGAGTCAGGCTTCCTGTCTTTCCCCCATCGCCAGCATACTTGCCAGAAGAGGGCACGACTGGAGCTGTTTGTAAAGGGCTGAAAGCTCTCTCACCCTCCAAGCAACGAGGTATCAAGTCATGTGCGAAGCACGAATCAGAATAGATCAGAACACTCCACTCCCTCAACTGGGGCATCGACTAGATGTCACCGGAAGAAATAGCTGCGAGCTAACAGTGTTGAGCATGAATCCACAACCTCTTGTTTATCCGCCAACCATCCAGGGGAGGGATTGAAAAATGAGAGATTGAAGAATAAAGAGATGTGCGATGAGAGAAAAAGTGAGAAAAGGGCTTTTTTCAGAAAAGCAGAGATTAAGTGCCAGAGTGATGAGAGAATCACAAATAAGAAAGTGTGGGAATAATACCCGAAGAAACTGGCTCCTCACGAACTCAGAGGTCTCTTGTCTTTGTAACGCGTCTGTGTGTCGTGTCTTTTGTTTTGTTTACCTCAACTTTTGTTTTGAGTCTTTTCGAGTGTTACTCGTTGTGTTTAGGTCGTGTACCTTTTGTTGAGTCGTAGTATGCCGTGTTCAGTTGTAGGCTCAATACCTAGTTGAGAACCCTTTTCTCATTTTCAAAAAATCGTTTTGTGCTCAGAGTGCTGTGCCATTCGCCACATTTGTGCAAAGCAAGACTAGTTCTTTCAATGACCGCAGGGTTTGACCCAGGTCATGTCAGAATGGTAAAACCTGGACCTATCTGAAGCTTTTTTGGGTTTCGGTTTGCGAAGTAGAAGAAAATAAGGAAAGTTCAGACATTAGAGCCTGTTATGACTCCTGCAAATTCCGCCTTTCCATCCGCTGTGTGCAAATGAACAGAATACTGTGTTATAGGCTTTGAGTTCAGAATGAGTTGTGTGTATGAGCTATGTGCCGGGTAAACCAAGCGCTGTGTTATGGGTTGTGTGTTCAGAATGAGCAGTGGGTTGTATGAGTTGTTTTTTCGTTGGCCGGTTCATTATCTGGTTATTACGATGCAAGTGTTCCAATTCTCAAATAAAAGATAAATCTCACTCACAATGTTATGTAAAGTGATGCAATACGATGCGATGTGATGTACAAATGTAACACTTTCTTTTTTGAACAACAAGCTTGTTTCATTTCATCATCTTTTCAAGTACATAGCTTTGAAGAAAACAAAACCTGCCTGCGGCAGTATAATATGTTCAAGCTACCAGCAAAAACAAAAGTAAAACAAAAAGAAGAAAAGCAGTAAAAGTCTAGATCAGCATCAAATGGTCTCAGGCCTGAGGGTCTGTCCTCGTCCTCTTCCTGGACGAAGGTCCAGGAACATCATCGTCAGCACGATCATCTAAGCTCGAGCCTGAGTCATCTCCGGTCTCCTCCTCGGACGACTTTGCCTCCGACTCTGCCTCTGTCTCCGCCTCGGACTCATCATCGTCGGGAACCGGTGCTCAAGAGCTGCTCCCAACATGAGTGCGCCCCGCTTTGGTGCGGGGATGTACTGTGCCTCCTTGAGCAGGTGCAGATGGTCCTGCTGGAGCACCTCCTGCAGTAGGAATCTGGAATGAAGGCTGAAAAGCACAATGGCAAACGCATCAGTATGCTACGCAAAGCAGAGTATGAATACTGTGAGCAGTGTATGAATACAGAATGCAGTGTATGAGTGTATTGTATGAAAGCCGTGAGCAGTATATCAGTGAAGAATGCAGTGTATGGGTACATAGTATGAATGCTGTGAGCAGTGTATGAATACAGAATACAGTGCAGTGTATGAATGCTATGAGCAATGTTGTAAACAATCTGCGGATTATAGTGTGTCAAATGCCGTGAGGGCCGTGTATCAGGTGCTGTGTTGGCGGTACGAAGCATCAATTATGTGAAATAGTTTATGTAGAGTTTGAGACTGTGGTAAAAAAGGAACTTACCGGAATGCCATAGATGGCCAGTAGATCGAGGCTCCACTGTAACATCCCCATCACCGAAGCAGTCAACTCCAGGGACTGGCGAGTATACTCGGAAGAAGCCTGCAAAAGTGTTAGAAGTATCAGTATTCTGTGGAATATCAAACAGAAATAAAATGAAATGACTGTGCAGAATGCAAAATGCAGAAGTAAATATCGGGGGCAAGCCATGGAATCCGACTAACTCATGATCAGCCGGAGTAGGAGCGATGGGGAGTCTCCCCACCCTGCCCTCGGCATGTCATCATAGTAGGCAGCTCGGGCCACCTACCCCCCCGCCCTCTCCGGGACCCAGCTCCCTGCTTTCTCTGAGACCCCCGGGACCCACTCCCGCCTCGGGCCTGAGGTGTCCGTGACGCTCCCGCCCTCGCTGCTAGTGCCGCTGGTCTCTCCCCCTCAACCCGGCCAGCACCCGTCAGTGGCCGCATGATATAAGTCTGGACGAACTCTGTGTAGTCGCCCTCATCTATAAACTGCTCATAGCTCCGACCAACCGTGTGGCGGGTCAACTCCGGCAAGGTGTACCTCTCGGTGTACCTCACGTGGGTAGGAGGAGGTGCTGGAACCCGCTGCTCGGGCACGCCTAAGGTCTGCCGTATGAAGTGCTCTCCAAAGTACCAAGCCCGGCAGACCGGGCCCTCAAACAGAATCCTGGATCGGGCGATCTCCTAAGCGCCCTCATACCGCTCCCAAACCGCGATAAGCAATGAGGCCCATGGTGCCAGGTGATCTGCAAATGAAGTACAGTTTGTTATCTACTGTTTTTGAAAATGCAATGCAAAGCGAAGCTTAAATGAACTGGAAGTTCTAAAATACCTCTGCGGTAGTGATGGTGTCGAAGTAGCGAGGGAAGAACATGAAAGAATCCCGAGGCCTCCGCTCGCACCTCACGTCGAAGCGATGGGAGAATTAGATCATAGGGGGCATCTCCTCCTCCGGTACTGGGGCAAGCCTAGGAAAGTAGGCATACACCCCAGCTGTATAGTGTGACAGAACAGATATGAGCAGTATACAGAAAAGTAGTATGCAGATAAAGCAGAAAGTGGTATGTGCAGTGTATTGTGCAGTGTGTGCAGTGTATAGAGTACAGAGAATGTAAAGCAGAAATGTAAAACAGAAGAAGAAGATGTACCTCCCAAGCTCGCCAGTAGCCTCTGAGCAACTGTCCGCTGAGGCGGGAGGATGAGCTCATATAGCCATAGAGAGTGGCCAAGCTGGTGCCACCCCAGTCATAGCGGCGGATCTGTGTCACATCCACCAGTGCGCTGAGCAAATAGAGGGTGACGGTGTTCGCCCAGTCGGCAAACAGAGTGGTCCCCAGCAAGAACATGATGAAACCCCGGGCGTACTGCTCCTCCTCCTCCTGGGTAGTCGGCGCCTGGATCCGAAAATGAGCCTCGAACCAAGAATATCGTACGAACCCTGCTCGAGCGAGAGGTGGCTGGGTGCCGAGAAGGTAAAGCTGGGCGGCATCCCACTCGTCCATGTCAGTGTCAAAGGGGATCGGATCACCCCCCACTCCGATGCCTGTGAGCATGGAGAAGTCGAAAGGAGTCATCGTCATCTCCCCGGTGGCAGAAAGGTGGAGGGAGTCGGTGGTGTCCCACCACCTCTCCACCAGAGCGGCAAGAAGGGGCCTGCTCGCACTGAGGCACGAGAGTCCCATGCAGAAGGTTCCGAAACCGGCTGATCAATGATCTGATGAACTGCGTCAAGTAGCTCCATGTACCATCCCCGGGCCTCGACGTTCCCATACCCTCTGAAGGCATAGGAATCTCCCTATGATTAAAAGCAGGCAGCCGCGAAGCAATATCAGATATACAACATTTTGAAAGCATACAGAATGCATACAAGACAACGTGTGTGCACGTGTTCAAATTCAAACAGACATCGGGTGCCGGTGTGCTTGCAGAGAACTACAGCATATGATGTGTCAGTGCGCTTGAATGGTTCAGTGGAAAGACAGCGTGTGTGCACGTGTTCAAATTCAAACAGACATCGGGTGCCGGTGTACTTGCAGAGAACTACAGCATATGATGTGTCAGTGTGCTTGAATGGTTCGGTGGAAAGACAGCGTGTTCGCACGTGTTCAAATTCAAGCAGGTATCGTGTATGGGTGTGCTCGCAGTGAACTACAGCATCTGATGTATCGGTGTGTTTGAGTGGTTCACTGAGAAGACGACGTGTGTGTATGTGTTCAAAGATCAAATAGATATCGAGTGTAGGTGTGTTCACAGTGGACTATAGCATACGATATACCAGTGTATCTGAGGTAAGCAGTTAAAGAACAGTATCGACTAGCACAGTTATATGTTCTACATTGTAGAAAATGAAACGGGGAAGGGTGTACCTCAGAAGCGCCGTGTGACAGATGTGACTCTGGCTTGCGCAGTAGAAGCTCCAGTGGCGCGCCTCGCGCGTAGCTCCGAAGTGGCGGAGGCTGTCAGGAGGGAGCACGTGCACCGCTGCCCTGTAGGTCGCTGGATCGAACGGTCGGATGCGGAGAGGGAGGAGCTCGACCTCGGGGTCCACGTCTATCTCCGGGGAAGCCCCGCCCTGTGGAAGATCGTCTGCCATGTCGAGTAGGGTGCGAAAATGGCCGGAAATGTCAAAACCGAGCGAGAATGTGAAAAGTCAACTAAAAAGTCAACCCCGAGGGGGCGGAAAATGAGCGAAAATGTCGAAGTGCGGAAAAGGCACAAAAATCAAGGTAAACTCGAGGGAAACAAACCCCGAGTGGTGGAAATCAAGAAAGAGGCACCGAAAACAAATTTCGTTCGGTTCAAAACGTGCGAAACGCGAAGGTGTTCGCGAATCGAACGACGAAACGGGCCCGAAAACCAAGGAAAAGTGAGGGAAGAAGGTTGGAAAATGACCTAGAGAGTTGGGGGAGGGTTTTTCGAGCAAGAGGCAAGTAAGAAAATAGGGCTAGAAGCCCTATATTTAAAGACTCGTGCCGAATTGACAAAACTGCCCTGAACAGGCATTTTTGGCCGGTTGGCCACATTGTTGGCCGGATGGCCGGTGGCGTTATTTTATGGCCGGTGGATGGCCGGTGATCCCCCCTGGTGGTCGGTGCACCTTCTACACCCTTGTTTGGGTCAGATATGTGGTTTGGAACCTTCTTTGCTCAAGACAGTGCAAGAAACTACATTTTTGAAGCTTAACCGGTCTCTGTGCCGTGTCTTCTGTGCATAGCACTCGAATACGTGCAAGGTGTACCCTTTTCGTATCCTTTTGTATCTTGCGAAGTCCGGAAACTGCTTTAAATACATTGCATTGTTATACATATCTCGTACGTGTCGCAGCGCGCATCATGCTCGCGTTGTCATGAACATATGTTATGCGTTGTCACACACGCCACACTTGCATTGTTTTGCATCTCATTTCATTCGCATTACATGCATTTCAAACAAAAACAAAAAAACAAACATGCATTATCATCCACATTTCATTCTCATTATCATGCATTTCAAACAAAAACAAAAAAAGAAACATACATTATCATACGTGTTTCATTTGCATTGTCATGCCTCTCTCTACTGCATCATTAAATGTCGCATTGTACATAGCTTGCATTGTCATGCATTCATTGTATATATCGCATTGTAGCTTGCATGCATTTGCTGCATCTTCCACCTATGGCTTGCGCCTTTCCATGTTGAGCTTGGTCTGGTATGTGCCGTTACTTTTCACGTTGAAGCACGGTTAAGATATTATGTGTACGCACCTAGTGTTGTGGGTGACGACACCGTTTCTGTGTTAAACGTGGTTTGTATGTGTCCATGCCTTTCCTAGGCAAGATTTGGTTTGGCCGCATGCCTCATCCATTGCATATTGTACAGACTGCATTGTACATAGTTTACATGCATATTGTATATATCGCATTGTAAATAAAGCATTGCATGCATTTACTGCATCATATCCATCTATCGCTTGCGCCTTTCCATGTTGAGCTTGGTCTGGTATGTGCCCATACTTTTCACGTTGAAGCACGGTTATGATATTATGTGTACGCACCTAGTGTTGTGGGTGACGGCACCGTTTCTGTGTTAGACGCGGTTTGTGTGTGTCCATGCCTTTCCTAGGCAAGATACGGTTTGGCCGCATGCCATTCCATTCCATTGCATATAGAATACATTGCATTGTAGTTTGCATGCATTTACTGCATTATCCACCTGCATTGCATCCATCCAGTGCATGTTTAGTCATTACATTGCATTGTACATAGCTTACATGCATTCATTGTAAACATTGCATATAGAATATATATCGCATTGTAGAGTACATGCATTTACTGCATCACATCCATTTATCGCTTGCGCCTTTCCAAGTTGAGCTTGGTTTGGTATGTGCCCTTACTTTTCACGTTGAAGCACGGTTATGATATTATGTGTACGCACCTAGTGTTGTGGGTGACGGCACCATTTTTGTGTTAAATGCGGTTTGTATGTGTCCATGCCTTTCCTAGGCAAGATTTGGTTTGGCTGCATGCCTCATCCATTGCATATTGTATAGACTGCATTGTACATAGTTTACATGCATACTGTATATATCGCATTGTAAATAAAGCATTGCATGCATTTACTGCATCATATCCATCTATCGCTCGCGCCTTTCCATGTTGAGCTTGGTCTGGTATGTGCCCATACTTTTCACGTTGAAGCACGGTTATGATATTATGTGTACGCACCTAGTGTTGTGGGTGACGGCACCGTTTCTGTGTTAGACGCGGTTTGTGTGTGTCCATGCCTTTCCTAGGCAAGATACAGTTTGGCCGCATGCCATTCCATTCCATTGCATATAGAATATATTGCATTGTAGTTTGCATGCCTTTACTGCATTATCCACCTGCATTGCATCCATCCAGTGCATGTTTAGTCATTACATTGCATTGTACATAGCTTACATGCATTCATTGTAAACATTGCATATAGAATATATATCGCATTGTAGAGTACATGCATTTACTGCATCACATCCATTTATCACTTGCGCCTTTCCGAGTTGAGCTTGGTTTGGTATGTGCCCTTACTTTTCACGTTGAAGCACGGTTATGATATTATGTGTACGCACCTAGTGTTGTGGGTGACGGCACCGTTTCTGTGTTAAATGCGGTTTATATGTGTCCATGCCTTTCCTAGGCAAGATACGGTTTGGCCACGTGCCTTATCCACTGCATTCACTGCATTGTAGTGTAGTTTGTTGCATTCAGCATTTAGGATCATGGTCAATCCTGAACAGAGCATGCCTCACTTATGTCATTCCACCCAATTACTTATTCTCGTGTTCCGTCTACACACACATAGTTCTGCATGTGTACGTGCCTATTCCACTCATGGGATTGTGGTTTGAGGGTGTCGGCACCTTTTCTATGGTAGACGGATTTTGCATCTCCATCATCTTTATGACATTTGTGTGGTTTAGTACTGCCTGGGGTTTGATCATCTCAGATGCATTGCATATCATTTGCATTATTTATACATTGTTTTGTAATTTTGCACATCAATTTGCATCCATTTCGCATTGTCATGCGTCACACATAGGTTGCATTGTCTTGCATCCGTTTTGCATTGTCATGCATCACACATAGGTCGCATTGTCTTGCATCCGTTTCGCATTGTCATGCGTCACACCTAGGTTGCATTGTCTTGCATCCGTTTCGCATTGTCATGCGTCGCACATAGGTTGCATTGTCTTGCATTCGTTTCGCATTGTCATGCGTCACACCTAGGTTGCATTGTCTCGCATCCGTCTCACATTGTTATGCGTGCCCTTTAGGTTGCATTGTCATGCACCACTTCGCTTGCGTTGTCACGCACTTTCAATTGCATTGTTATGCATACTGCTAACAATATTGTATCTGTTAAGTTTCCTTTCTCTTACAGGCATGATATTGTATGTACGGTTCATTTGAAGCTGGAGCGACCAGACGAACCGCACAGGTATTGTATTCTCCGCGTGAAACGTAGCGAGAATTACATAATTCTCTTACATCCTTTCTGCATTGTAATGTAGTTGGATTTGTGTTTGATTGCTTAAAACTGTTGCATGGTATGCTTCGTTACAGCTTTCTTTGCATGATCATAAGTTATGCTCGGCTTTGTGCATTGTTTTGCATTTTGCCCCTGCCTTCGGGCGCATATCTTTGTCTGTAGCTTGTATGCTTTGTCGAAGTCTTCGGCCTCGTCAAAAATGGGTCGTCTCTGGGCTTTGACATTCACTCCCGTCATTGTTATGACTTTAGAGTTCTGTCAAAGAGGGGCAACTGTAGACACCCCATTTTTGACCGTCCTCAAGACTTGGACGTCACCGTTTGAACACTCGGTGATCATCCATGTTTGTGTTCGTTTTGAGCTCCCGAAGGTCTCGGCTACGCGCCCTGCCTTAGGATCTCTCAACTTGTTTGTTTTTGTGTTTGGTTTTGCACCAAACACTTGTTGTTTTGCTTCTGAGGGTGGGAAATAGCTTGTTGTCCATCCCCACACCTCACCGGCCATGGCTTGAGGCCACCGGCCATTGGTGATGGCTGGTCGGCACTCTTTGTGGTCGGCCGGCCACCTTTGTTGGTCAAATGGCCACTTTTGTTAGTCGACCCCTGTTCATCTGCTTTTGGCAGATATTTTGTGCCAGCTGGAACAGCTGGCACCCACTTTGCACCCCCTCCATACACGTGTATGGAGGGATTTCCCTCTTGCTTAGCTTGTTTTGTAAGCTTTGCAAGAGTGAGCCTCTATAAGAGGAGGGCTTCTCCTCCCTCCTCAAGGGTTACAAAAAAGTTCCAGAGGTCTGGATTAGGGTTAGAAATAGTGTATCTATCTATCTCTATTTCTCCATCTCTTTTGCTCTTTGTGTGTGTTTAAAGGGGTTTTGTTCTTAGTTTTGCACTAGGACACCTAGTTCTACACCTTACCTTGGTTGATGAGGAACCAAACGGTTATTCTTGAAGGTTTTGAGCTGGTTTAGACCTAAGGAAAGCTGCTGGGGCATTGTTCTTGAAGAGGTCTGCAAGGGTAAGAACTTTCCCTTTAAATACCCCCTTTTTGCATAGGCTTTTAGCCATCCTTGCATCTGTTTTTGAGCTTAACTTATAACATATAAAAGTTCTGATTTTAAGTGCTTAAAATAGTTGTTTAAGGTTGCTTTGGTGTTTGGGGTTTTTTGACCCCTCTTAAGCCTTGTTTGGCCCCATTTTGTGCTATTTTGGTGAGCTCTGGGACCACCTTGTTTGGGCCTCCTCACCACTGAAATCCAGAGGGACTCTGGATTTCAGTGGTGAGGATGGTGCTTTAAGGTCCTAAGAAGGAGAGGGCCATCCCCTCTCCTTGTTGCCTTCAATAATTGTCATTTTAGCCTCATGTGTGAGCACCTTGTTTAAGTTCATGTTGGTCATGTCTTAAGTAGTATTTGTGCTTATTTTGCCATGATATAGCACTGTTTTTAATTGGTTTAGACACACCACGCTTGCCTTGTATACTTGTCTTGTAATGCCATTATTTGCCTTAATATGTACTTAGCATTTAGACTACTATGCTTACTTGTTTTGGCCAAGTTTTGTGAAGCTTTTATGCATGTTTTAGTATGCTTAAGGTCTGTTTGTGGTTGTTTTGGCCATCCATGACATGCTTTGTATAGCCACCTTGCATTTTGGCTTGTTAACCTTGGGTGTGTGAGTGTTGAGCATGCATTACTTGGCTTGTTTCAGTGGTTTGGCACCACTTATAACACCATTTCAGTCCTTGTGGTATGCTTGTATGCTTACATTTGATGGCCCTTTAATGCTTTAGAAGGCTTGTGTCTTATGCTCCATGTTTGGACCTTTGTGCATGCCTTTAGACTTAGGCCATTTAGATGCCATCTATGTGTGCCTTTGACCTTGTTTTGGTCTGCCTTAGGGTGGTTTTGAGTCCCCATGGCCCTTTGGTCATTTGTTTCATGTGTCACATGGCCATAGTTTAAGTCCTTGGGTTTGGTTGCATGCCTTGCTTGCATTGTTAGGTTGATTTGGCATCATCCCTCATGTATTTTCAGAGCTTGCTATGCTTGCCATTAGTCCATGTTTATCCTCTTTTAAGTGTGCTTAAAAGTTGCTATTTGATGCATAAGTGTTGGACTTTGTGTGCATGAATGTTTGTGTGTACATTGGCCTTGCATGTTGTCACATACTTGGCCCATAAACATCTTGTTACATGCTTAAATGATAGTGCATTTGGCATGCATTCTTCTCTTTGTTTTGGTTGCTTAACATGTTACATGTTTTGCATGTTCGCATGTTGGCATTGCATTTCGCATGCTTGTTAGCTTGCACACTTGTTACATGTTTGCATGTTTGCATGCTTGTTGGCATTCTCATGTTGCATACTTAGCTCACATGCCTAGGTTGCATTGCATTGAGCATGCATGCCTTGTCTCTTGATCAAGTGATAGAGGTTGGGCCTATTGTCTGTTTATGTGCATTTCATTCCACATTGAAATGGCACACTTGGTTTCTTGGGCCATCACGCATCGAAATGCACGATTGGTGGTCCGAGAATCGAGTACCATCCCCCTTTGAGTCATAAACATGAAAAGGGGTGTGGTGGTGCCCACATTGCTTTGAAATGTATTGCCATACCTTGCTTGTCCTCTGTTGCTGTCAAAACAGGATTCTGCAGGCATATATGGCCGACCGACCACATTGAGTGTCGGCCGACCACAAATCTTTGGCCGATAGCCATACCAATGGTCGATGACCACTTTCCCATGGCCGGTGACCATTCCTCATGGCCGGTGGTACCCCACAGTGTTCAGAGAGTGCTCCTTGGGACTTGTGCAATTTTCAGAGGCATAAAGCAGTGAAAACAGAGGCAGCTTGTGCATGGTGGTGGATTTACGAGCGGAGTCGAGCACGCATGCATTGGACCCTCTTCCCGAGGCTGTTTTATCGCTTTATTAGCCTAGTTAATTTTCTTAACTAGTTAATTGGTTTGTAACTATTTAATTAGCTTGTTAGTTGATTAAATTATATTATTCTTTCGGTCTCCGAGCAAGGGCGAATTTGTAATAAGCATGCGTGCGTATGATGCATGTCTTCCAATCCCCACTTCTTTCTCCCTTTTACTTAACTGCTTTTGATGGTTAGTATTAGGACATGTTTTGATTAGCATCCTTATGCTATGCATGCGTGCATTCATTCATCTGTATCGCATGCACCGGGCTCGGTGCATCATACTAGTTGCATAGTATTTCAAATCTAACTTGAAGACATGTTATTCGTCGCATTTCACATGCCATCTATAGATTTGCCGAGCCTACTCTAGCTTAGTTGCATCTTGTATGTGTTGCATTAGCCATCTTAACATGAACTAGGATCATGCATATAATTACTAACTTGTTTCTGTTTTGGCTCGGAGTACTCGGTAAGCGTTTATGCTTTAGCATCCTTGCATGTGTGTGAGTGACTGCCATGATAGCATGCTTACCATGAGGCTATGTACTTATGTGATATAACTGCCTGGATGCCTGTGGGTGGAGGTAGATTATCTGAATTGGAACAATTCATTGATTGCGAGTTTTAAGCTCACTAGATAGTGGCAAAACCATGTTTTCTAAGCCCACTTGAGGGTGGCAAAATCCGCATTTTAGCCAACTTGCGAGTAGCAAACCGCTTTCAAAAACAAACATGAAATGTTTCGTTCCAACTCAGGCGATCCAGTCTGTACTTGTATGCTGTGCGCATCACATAGTAATTCTAGGCTAATAACGGGAACAAGAACACATAATATTTTCAAAACTTGATATCATGGTTAGTAGAGGCCGATCTTTGATCGGGCGAGCGGGGGTGCTCATAGCTGACCTTCCCCAAGCGTACCCAAGTTCCCGAGCCGAGGCAACTTTGGTGATGACGGACACGTGGCCTTAGGCAACGAGTCAGGGTTTCCTAAATTCCCCCAAAATAAATATTTAGGTGGCGACTCTGTATTTGGCAAAGCAGTCCATGTTTGGCACTTCTTTCAAAAAATCTGTTTTCAAAAACGATTTGCCGGATTTGGACTCTTTGATGATTCATCGGTCTTGCATTGCACTCTGCGAGATTAGATACAGGACCGTGGCATTGAGTCCTGAACTGTAGTGAGCCCAATGAACAAAACGGGGGGATTTCCCTCCCGGGACGCTCGGGGATGTCTACAGGCGCGTGTGCGTGGCGCAAACGCCGCGCGTGTGGAAGCGCCGCTGACGCGCGCGTGACGGCTCGTGGAAGCGCGTCTGAATTGTGTCTGGCGCGTGGAGGCGCGTGCAAGGGCGTGGCAGCGCGTGGAGGCGCGTGGATGCCTCCCATGCCGTCAGGTGGCGCGTGAGGCCCACGCTTCGCCTTCCATGGTGTTTTCTGGTTCGATTTTTGTACTGCCGGACTCCATTTTTCACAATAAAAACATTTATGGAATTAAAAAAAAAAATTTAATGAACATAAAAATGAAGACATCTTCCTCCTTTGTTAATATTCATGCATATATCATGTATATATATTTATATAAAAATATACACATATTTTAATGCATAAAAATAAGCATGAAAATACCCACATCGGCTCTGATACCAATGTAAATCAAAGTATAAACGCAGCGGATGAAAAATATGCTCATACCTTTTTCTACAGAGTCTGAATTGAAGGATCTCGTGGGTAAATCACGTGCTTCCTGAATCTGATTAATCAACCCAGCAATGGAGTGATATTACAGAATCTATGTCACCCACACAAGTCACAATGCAAAATGGCTCTTGATCGTTGTATTTTGGGAGAGAGTCAGTATATGGGTAAAACATACGACATACGTTGTTATTCTCTTAATCACCCATATCCCATATCATATCAGATATAAAGGATAATATCACATCTATCCATATCAATTGATATGCTAGATATGGATATCCTGAGTGGTTATCCAAATAGGTTTTGAATTCAAATTCAAACTTATTTAGATAAGGTTCAAAAGGTTCAAATAAGGGTCATGCCACATGGGCGCCCAATTTCTAACAAGAAATCTATACTTAACAACCAAATTAAATTTACGATTAACAAATTTAACACTATCAACTCAACAAAAAAATCCACAATCGAGAAAAACAATTAACTACAGAAATCTCATAATAAAAAAGAAATATTTAATTAATTCAATTTTTACCATTAACTTTCTAATTTAGAGTATAAAAGAACCACCAAAAAAAATATTCCTGAGGGGTAGGGAATTTCATCATATAGGACCGGCATCGGGAATGCTGCTGCCTCTGTACCACGTTCATAGTCAACAACTAGATCCACTGATGTAAACTCGGCATCTATGGAATATCCTATCTCTTCCTCTAATTCAGTAGTGCGCTTTGAAGCCTACTGATTTATCTCCTAGCTAAAGAAAGTTGTTTCCGGAGAAGCAGCAAACAGAATAAAAGCAAGATATGGCTTATCAACATACTTATTGATCTCCTAAATGTTCGGCTAAATCCCTTGGCTGTTGAACTGAGCTATCCTCACCTACTAACCAGAAAACACAGAATCTGATAGAAAAGTAGGCAATGTCAAGTTAAGCCGTAGTTTGGCTACGCGCTAACTAAGGCCCCCCTGACTACACTACTTCTCTTCGGCCAAGCAAGATCGGATATACATCCCCGTTTATAAGGGTATGACATGGAAGTGGTCTAGTCACTACCGAAAGCACCCCCTTCACATGAAAAAGAGAAAGAGGCGGAGTGACGGGGGGGTATTGCCTTAACTCTCTTTCCGGACCTACTCATCGAAAGATGCCCAAGCTCTTTGATAGAAGAAGCTTCAAATGCGCAGTTAGGACAAAAAAAAGGCTGTTTGCAAGAATAGGCTCTGGGACTTTATCAAAGGGAATGATTGGACAAAGAGAAGAAGGGCAACTAGTCTTCCTATCTCGATCAAAGCCCCGGTTTGAAGAAGTGGGAGGACCTAGCCTGGTTGACCCACGGAGCGCTAAGAAGCAAGGACCGACAGCCTATGATGCACAAGAAAGGGCTATGCGAATAGGAAGAATAGTGTTAGTTGTTCGTGGGACTAATTTCGTTCTCATGGCACAGGCCTATTCATACTATACTAAAGGCAAGAGTCACTGACCGAGTGCAGCGGTAATACCGACAGAGAGAGCTTCCACCAAGGAAAGCTCAATCCCAACAGTCTCATCTATTACTGTGGATTCTCGAACAAGAGAAGAGGACTGACCAGATACCCTTACTCCCTATAGGGAAAAAGAGCAACCTATGCTATAAGGAAGAGAAGAAAAGAGGTTTACCTTTCTTCGGGTAAGAAAGAGAGAGTGGATAGTTGACTTAAGAGGAGAAGTAGTCCCTGACTTGTACAACCAAGCTAGTGAGGGCCTTTAAGCCTGTAAGAAGTAGGGCAGCTTTTTCTCTGGAACAAAGTTGCTCCCTCGGAGAAAGAAGCCCTATCTAAAGGGCGCATCCCTCCATCTCTCTTTTCCTTTATCTGGGATTTATTAACCCCTCTTTTAGTTGAACAGCTCTACCCAAATAGGTCAGTCGGGGACTCGACCGGGTACTCGACCAGTAGAGTAGATCCACTATAGCTTGCCCTTTCATCGTCTTTCTAGAAGTACACGTAATGTCAAAGAAGGAATGACTATCTAAGTTGGTTAATGCCGGTAAGTTTGAAGAACGAAATCCAAGTTCTATTACGTGTGGGGGCTACCTATTTGGCAATGTTCAAGTTGAAGCTTCTAGTCAGAATGATTAGTTTAAATTCCGGTAGTTGTTTCTGTGGTCCGTGCTCTTAGGCGAAGAGTAAGCTATATTGGGTTAGGACGTAGTGCCAGACTGAAGTCCCACACTTAAGAAATAGCTCAGAAACAACCTCAACATACTAATTAGAGGGTAAAGTAGTAGCTAATCACTAATCAAATAATAGGGAGGAGGAAATAACGGGAAATAATCATAATGGTAAACCAGAGTCACCGGTTGGAGTAAGAATTTTGTGTCGAAACGAAAGTCTCATCTGAGAATTCCAGTCTATGATGGGTGGAATAAGCCTCTGGATGATGGTTTTTTTATCTTCAAACCCATCTCTTGCATGGGTTGATTCACTGTAATGGGTTTGGTCATCTACTCTGTATTAATGAAATTGAAGGAGGGTAACGGTATCTCTGCGGCAGAGAAAGAATGGATCTTTGGGATAAAATCTGCACAAATCTCCGGACCCGGTAATGAAAATACCTAAATTACTCATTTTTGTAAGATTTTTCAACAATGAATAATCTGAGTTTCTGGGGTTTTCTTTCTTTTACAGGAAAATTACGGTTTAGGATGTGTCGAAAAAGCGATCAATGGATCTTCGGTTGCTTCATGGGGTTGCGTACGGGCATCCGTGGTTCGGTAGATGGGGGTAAAGATTCTGCCATGGAAGCTTTGGAGTGACCGAAAACAATTACGACAGAGCAATCGACATTCTTAGTTCAATTGAACTTGATAAGATCATCCAAGATTTCAGTAACACGAACCGATGCAGAGAAATCAAGCAAGTCATTCGTTATTACCAAGATTTGAGTGAGACCCAATTGATCACAATCAGAGATCTTCTCAGAGTCATGCTTACTCTCAAATCCCAAGCTCCTGCGCAGAGGAAATCGATCATGGCTACCGCTCTTTTCTACTTCTTCAAGACTTTCAACCAGAAGAGCCCTGCAAAACAAGGATCTTGTGAGAGAAAAATCTGTGAAGTCAATACTGCAATCGCTAATATGGATAGCAGATGGCCTGCAAGAAGATTAGAATATGCAGCACAAATCATTGTTAATGCATTGAAAGAAAAGAAAGAAAACAAGTTTAGCCATGGCGGGATGAGTCAGTAGGAAGTGCAAGACACAGCTCGGCTGCACATTGGTGATACGGGTTTGCTAGACTGTAGAGACCCTAATTTTTGTAATTACCATTAAATCCCTAACCTTGAGTTTATTTCAATAAAGCCCTTGAATTTTTGCTTAATTGCATTTTAAACCCTAGAATCGGGAAGCATCGCAGATTAATTCGAGTAAACCCTAATCGATCCCGTAGATTAATAATCACCTTTAAAACCATATTATTAATTATTAGACCCTATCATTATATATTAATCACTCTAAAATCTTAATTCCCGGTAATGCCGTTTTTGCTCAGTTTCTCGCATTTGTTTGCGCTTTAATTTAACGGGACCCAAATTTATTATTTTAACTATTTTCTAATGTTAGTATATTAATAACATATATTAAGGTTTCATAAATTTAGACTTGGTTCCTATATACTTGTATTTTATTTCATTTCAACCCTTAATTGTAATATTTTATTAATTAATGTACTTGTGGCTATTATATTATGTTTATAAATACAAATATCTCATATATATACAAATATCTCATATATATATATATATATGTGTGTGTGTGTGTGTGTCTTGGAGCCCAAGTTGTTGAGTATGTGATGGATGAAATGGCCATAATGGCAACTTTGACAATTTGCACTTAGGGAACTTAGTCCCTAAGAAACCTTCCCAATCTTTTCTCTCTCTATATATATATATGCACACTTCTCCCCCTCATATACATTTTTTCAACCATTCACTAGAGGAGTGAGAGAGAGTGATCTTGGAAAAAAAAAAGAGAGAGGGAGAGAGGGCGAGAGTGAGAGAGAAGAGGAGAAGAAAAGAAAGAATTGTGTTAGAGTCTTGTACAACAAAGGTAAACATACAACACCTCTTCTCTCAAGTTCTCTTACCACTTGTTTTCCCCCTCCTAATACATGATATTTGTATATATTTGTTGTAGTCTAGGCCTACACTCTTGTATAAAGGTGTATTAATCAAGAAATGGTATGCTTCTCTTTCTTTCTTAAATTTCCAGCGGCAAATCTTTTCCCTCTCTTGAATTTATTTTCCTATCAAAACTCCATAAACTCAAAATCTGTTTTTATGGTCTAATATTTGGTATGTCTAGAGTATGTGGTAATTTTTGTAGGTCCTAAGGATGTGTTTTTATAACCTAAACAATTTTTCTAAGTTTGTTACTCACAGAACCAGAAAAACAATCAACTTTATCTATTTTTAGAAAATTCCACAAAAATAATCTTGAGTCCAATTTTATGTCAAAATCTTACTCTGGGTGTTATATTTTAACTAAAATTTGTTTGAACTCAAGAGAGTGAGGAGTTTGAGAGAAAAACCGATTTGCGTGACAGTCAACGAATCTGGACCAATCTTGGTAATTCTGAATTATCTTAAAATATAAAATACCTATCCTACTTTCGTAAATTGAGTTTGAAACTAGACTTATTTATCTACAAACTCACATGAGGCCAGGTACTTAGGGCCAATAAAAGTATTTTTTTCATAATTATTTTCAAACTGGTTCAAATCTGGAAATCTGGAAATTTATGTTAATATGCTCTTATTTGGTTTGCAACTCTTATATTCTATGTTTCTTGAATGTTTTAGTCTCGATATGTAATCTATGATAAATCGTAAATTTTCTTTACCATGAATAAATTACTTGTTGTTTAGTTTGGATTCATAATTATATTGACCATGCTTTGCTATAACTGAGAACATAATGCACTTAATAAAGGGAAAATCAAATGGGATGGTAATGGGTTGCGATCATTGTATTAAATTTTATGAGATAATGAACGATGGATTCAAGAGTATGATATAGTGAAATGTGTTCCATTTTTGTGAAGTCTTGCGCAAGTGTGTTTCCGAACCCTAACATGGCACGGGAGGTATTCTGGCTGCTTAACGGAAATGGGAGGCATAAGGGTGGCAGTAAGGGTCTCACACAGGGAGAGTATCCCTGGAAGCCCGTTTCCTTGGGGCAGACCGTGATGTCACCACTTGGGTATGTAACCTAGGTGCGTGGGCATCATTGGTAATTGTGCGGTAAGCGACGCACTGGTGGTTATGCGATAAGCGACGCATTGGTATTGTATTAACCAAGGGGGAGTCAGAATTGCCCGTGGCCAAAGTTAGTGGTTGGGTAGGAACGGCATTCCGCGGGGAGTTTCCTAGAACTAACTAAAATTGACTATTATTCATGAGAACTGAAATTTAATTATAATCTCTGCTTGATTATTGCTTTCGCTGTATGTTATGACCGTGCCGTTATGTTACTTGTGTATTTGGAATGGGAAAAGGGTCGGGGTGTGTGTGTTTACTGGGCATTCCAAGCTCATGGCGTTTTATGCCAGGTGAAGGCGAGTTTTACACCAAGAACAGAATCCCTAAAAGCTTTGTGGAACCATGGCTGCCTTAGAAATTAGATTGTATATTTCCTATATTTTGGATAATCTTTTTGTATCAAGGAACCGATCTGTATTTAAAGACTTGAAGAATTTTATCTGTAACTATTATTAATATTTCATTTTAGTGTAATTATTTATATTTTATGCTTAAAAATGATGTGTATCCTCTAGTTAAACCCTGGTGCATCATTGTATTATATTATCAAAATTTGAGGCGTCACATAGACTATGTGCTGAAATCGATGAATAATGTAATCGTTGGAAGTAACATTGTCTGTCGTGCTGTGAACCCATCAACTCGGGGAATACACGACTCATGAGCTTGGTAATTGTGTTCTGATTAATGAACCGGAACCTGAAATAGTTCCTGAGCCACCTCCAGTACTTGCTCTAGCGCCTGGGGCTGATGTTTACAGTGATGTCGTCTACTTGTATACAAATGTACTATTGGGTTACCCGGAATCAGAATTGGTTGAGTTGGCGACTCGGGCAATTTTGGACAGCAAGCACTTTGTGAAGGAGTGGCCATTTAAGGATGAAGATGATCAATTTCTGAGATTCATTTGCTGATTGATGCCAAGTTCAAGAGAGCTAAAATATGGGTTTACGAGGGGCTGGTAAGCTTATAGTGGTTCCACCGTATGCCACAGTTGGTGAGCTGAAGGAAGCAGTACAGAGTGCAATGAGGGATACTTACTGTATTATGGAACAGAACAGGTTGTGGTAACTGATATTGAAGGAATGGAGGGAATGGAGGATGAGGAGGTTCTATTTGGCGCAGTTTAGTCAGGTTCAGAAGTTTGGGTGAGAGAGATTGGGATGGATTTGGACACTGACTTGAAGTACGAAGGTGAAGTTGACAATTTGACAGTGAGATGCGAATGTGGGGCCCGAGATGACGATGGGAGAGGATAGTGGAGTGTGAGGTGTGGCAGCACACTCTCTGCAGCGGCCTTGAGGATGCCGATGATGTGCCTCCACTGATTGGCTTTGGCATGGAGTTCCTATACTAAAGACTGTTGTTGGATTGCTATTGTGAGCAGTGAGTGGTAGTAAGAAGGGAATTGGAATGTGAATGACTTTACCTATCTATGACGAGGGAAAGAAGTTCATAGCGAGTCCTAAACCTCAAGGTTTCACTATCTATCCTTACTTGGGGGAAGTCCTTTCAGTGAGGTAAGGAAGAAGATGGGCAAGCAATTCTCCTCCAATTGCATTGATCAGTTGGATGAGAGCGAGATAAGCAAGGAAAGTCTTGGGAGCCAGAGAGATGTTGAAATAAACAGAGGCTGATAGTACGATGAAAAGGGTGACTCACTAGCTCAGTGAAGAATAGGAAGTTAGGGTTTCAGACCCTGGTGTGCTAAATGTTGCAGAAGAGGGTCGTTTCAAATGTCGAATCTAGGTATTGAGGACATTCTAATCCAAGTCAAATAAGCACTAGTAGCATTTGGTATGCAAATGGATCTGAATGGCATGACGAAATCGCAGGAACTGCAAGTCGAACCTGTCTTTCCCATCCCAAGCTTAGAGTTTACAGAAATCGAAATAATAGGTTGTGCAAGGCCTATGGAAACAAAAAATAAAAGTGAGGGTTTAGTTCTCTCTATCTCTACAGGGAAGTGGTGGAACCCCTTTCCGCGTGCTATACTATACTGACTGTAGAGTCTGAATCTACAATTCAGGTGTTTTTCCATCGGTCTTTTATGACGAATCGGTGAGCTGATTAAAAAGAGGGAAGCAATACTAGTTTGGAACAGGTTCCCTGACACCATTTAACGCAAACTCAAAACAGAACATTCAACATGAAAAGAAAGCCGATGAGGTATTCTCTCTTTTTTTCGGAGTTATATATCTAGAATCGAATTAGACAGAAAGATGGAACAGAGCATGCCTAATCGGACTGACTTGCGGAATGGTCAATCTCCTCCGGATGGATCTCGAATATGAGATTTCATAATGTACGTTGATAAGATTCTGGGCAACACATTCCCTGTTGCGAGATCTTTAAAAGGCCCCCTCACGGGTCAGGATCTCCTAGCTAGCTCCTTGTTAGCAGATGATGGATGCTACTATTTTTGCAGTATTTAGTTTCCTTGGCCTATTTACTGTGTGGATCAGATCCATCAAATGTGGTGTATCCTGCCGTTCCTGATGGCACATCCTTATGGATCCCAATTTCAAATCATGAGTGAACGGTCTTGAAGCAAGTGCCTCATCCTTCTATTTCGAGCCTCTAGGAGAACCTACCTTCTTCTTTCTATGCACGAGTCATCTTCCTCTAACCACTAACCACTTGAACAAGAAAAGGATAGAACACCAGTTATAGTGACATAATCGATCTTGGTCGCATTACTTCGAGGGGAAGAAGATTACTCTTGAGGGATACTTAGCGATTAGGCGAGCTACCCTTCATTCAGTCAATTATGGATTGAGCTAGTCTTACGGCTTATACACCTATTCCAAAAATATAAATTAGACAATAGACAGAGAACAAGATCCCCCCTACGGGATACCGAAAAGGTTGTTAAAGGTTATTTTCATCCCCCTACTTGAGTCAGTGCGCGAATCCTTCCAACTATAGCTAGCTTCCTGCTTTCATTTTGACTTATTTTCTTATTTCTTTGTTGCCTTACTGCATTTTGGAAGTTCATGATCATTTTCTTCTTTCTTTGTTACAACTTCAGAGCTGGATCTGTTAATCTTCTTATCATTTCCCTTCTTACTGTTACTCTTCTTAGCCTTACCCTTCGACTTCTTAGCCTCTTTAGCCATCCTGACCGACCTGACTTTAGACCCCCTAAACGAGGAGTAAGCGTTGAAGAGGTCTAAAGACTTCCAAAAGAAAAGCCAAATCGGTCTATCAGAAGACGACCCACACTGCTCGAGTCTAGTATACTCTGATCGGGGCTACCTTACTATAGGAATTCAGCACGGCAGATATAGACTAAAACAATTCCATTTCCTATCTCGAATCCAAAGAACAGGCTGGTGTGTGTCAATAAGAAAACGAATCTTCTGTCCAGTCCATGAAAGGTATATCGTTTGTACGTGCCTCTCAAAAGAAGTGAACCAAAAGAAAAAACAGTATACGCAATGGCGGCTTAGTTGCTACCGTACCGCTCAGAAGTCTCAATCCCTATCCCGGATTTTAGAGAGTAAAGGCGTTAATTTTACTTTGGAAATGGAAACAAGCACTATGCCACTGACGCTTCATACACAGAAAGCCTTGTCTTTATTATCTAAAGCAATACCGACGAGCAAGGTAGCTTATGGAATATGGATTGCTTTTGAACGAGACGTATAGCTTACTCACTCACATATCCACCGGCACATGAGCACTGTATTTAATTTGAGTAGTCTAGGTCCAAGATTGATCAATCTCAATGGGAAAAGCACGAGAGGGAAATGGAATTGTTTGATCCAAAAGATGTGGATCTCTTAAGCCTACCGTCTAGGTAAGATGCCAGCTTTCCTATCTCTTCAAGCGATTCCTTAGATACAGAACCACTTCCAATCAAAACGGGGAGGAGGGGGATAGAAAAAATTTCCCATCAAAACAAGGCGATTTGTGAGTCCCTACTTCTAGGGAAAGCGTAAAAAAAATGAAAACCGGTGACATGTTTTTTTTAATTGAAAAAAGTCAGTCTTTGATACCGGGAACTCCTGCCTGTTATGTAGCATCGGCGAGCACTACCATTGTATAGAACAGAGGCCCAATTCAATTACGTAATCTTGTCATTGAGATGGCCAACTGAAACGTTTTGTAAGTCAAACAATTATTGCTATTCGAATACATCCATTCTGCACCCAGGTTCACCCCAAGCCCAAATTGAATCGATGTTGAACTCTTGACTGGATTTCACGAAAATAAAGCCCCTTCCAAGTGCAACCATGAGAGGTTGGTTCAACTAATCAACAGGATTCTATATAAGAAATGGATGGCAATATGCTTTCATGTGGTTTGCCAATCAGAAAGAGAAACAGTCAAGACTCTTTCTCAGTTTTGGTGGAAGTACGGGGAGGGCAACAGCCTGTTACTCTTCTTGGACCGTACTTCCAAGTAAAAATGGTTTCAACGAGAGTATGGCCCAGAGAGACCTAATCCCTTTCCATATCCATAATTACGAGATAGGCCTTTAAACTACACAGTTCAATGAGATGGAATGAGCTAGCGGTTAAAGGTAAACTGAGACCCGGAGACTCGCGCAGGTCCACACATATGAGTCTACTCCGGCACTTCTTCTAACTTAGAACCGAGACAGGCTATCCGTTAGAGCGGGTTGGAGCATTCTTCTGGTTACTAGAATTACAAAGCAACCCTCTTTACCAGATAGAGAAAGGGGTTATACTTACCCTGTCAGTAAGAACTGGTACACCCTTTCCAACAGCACTTACGTCCGGGGCCGGTATGGGAGCTAGTCTCCCAAGCAGGAGACAGAACCGAAGTCGAGGAAGGAGAATCTTATTAGTCCTCCTTAATTCACAAAGCCTAAAGTTGATATTTATATCTACTTTTTCTATTGAATATCAAAATCAGAGACTGACTCTTTCTGTATCTACGGAATCATTAGAACCGCATGCCCGGCCTGCTGACACTAAAGACACTAGATCAACTATTTGTTGAAAGCTTCGCCTACGACGTAACTCAGCGCTGTAAGCTCCATTTTCCAGGCACGGCTGTATCTCCATACTTTTCTAACTAAGTCAATTGAAAATTACATCGGCTAGTGAGCAAACGAGCTTCGGAATTGGATCAAAGCCAAGAACCGAGGTCTGGAGTTCCCGGATCAGACTAAGAAGAAAGGTAAGATGTTCGCGATTTCGAAGAAGTAGCATGTGCTCTGTTCTAGGCCTGCTCGCTTAGTCTTCAATACTCAATGGCAGCTAACGCCGCGACGAGGACGCTACAGGTTGCCTTCGGATAAAAATATCTATTATAGAAAAATTATGTGCGCTAACACCTTCCAAGGGTCTATCTTACTTCTGAAAAGATGCCATTTCACACCTCTTCTCTTAATCTAATATATTCTACTGAGATAGCTACCTTTCTCCGAGCTCCGGTACGAGCGTAACAGCTTTGTTTTATCCTTTCCTCTTTTCTTTGTGAGAGCTAGATCTGACTATGGGCGGTTCAGGAGCAAGCTACCCGAGGCACGTAGCTACTTTAGGGTTAGAACAATAAGGAATGAATTCTAACCAATTAGATCTATCAAGCCGTAGTCTTGCTGTAACTAGGCGATGAGAAGTCTTCAATCCGCCATTCCTTCGACCAAGAGGTAGAACTTCATTCCTCAAAGCAAGAATCAGTAATAACATCAGCAAGAAGATCTGCTCAAGGAACTGTTCTTCTTGAACTCGAAAGTAGATTCGTACTTTCGGGAAGTAGATTATGATGCAGAAGATTCAGAATTGATTGCAGATGTCTCTTAGGCTTTCACTCATAGCTCACTACCACTCACTTCTTGACTAGATGCTCTAACTCAGGCTCACTCCTAGGCTTAGCTCTAGTCTCTCACTTAAAATATAATAAAGCACTTCTAAATTTTTTAAAATACAAAAAAACTTTACATGATTTAAGGAAGAACACTATTAATTTTTTTTTTGATCGGCAAATGTTAGTTATTAGTTGTTAGATTAGTACCTATGAGAAAATCTCCCTACCCTTGACAAAGTACCAAAGACAATGAAAACACTATTATGATTTTATAAAAGACAATGAAAATATAAACTTCATATACAAGGATAATAGTCTAAATATAAAAAACTCAGTCCTTGGTCCTATATTGACTTCGTCGCTGATTAATTATATGTATATTTCAAATATGACCAAAATCAAATATATAATATATTTCAGTCAAATAAGCAGCATATTAATTGCACAAGTTTGGGGATGTTTATTCTTGCTTTCTAGCCACCATACCATGATTTTAATAATAATAATAATAATGAATAATATCCAACAAGTACCAGTCAATGAAAGCTCAATCTCTATCTCTTGATAATTAAAAAAAAGAGCATTATGAAAGCTCAATCTCTAGCCTCCCTTTTTCCTTCAATATATTATTATTATTATTATTATTATTATTATTATTATTATTTTTTTTTTTTTTTGGGGCTTTTGCTTTTAAAATGCCTTAATAAATTTCTTAATATGAATTATTGATCTATCAATATCTTGGGGCCAAACTTTCATATAGAGGAAGTAGTGCTTGTCATTGTGCATTATTAAACTTATGAACTATTAGTGTAAGTGCATTGCAATGTATTACTCTCTTTTTTTCTTTTTTTTTTTTTTCTTTTCATGGTTTTGTCATCGAAATATACGATAAGATATATATATATACATTATAGCATCCAAAAAATCAATTATGAGTATTTTTATAGACAATAATATAAACGGGAAAAAAATCAATGACTTGAAAATTTTCTTTATTTTGTAATTAGTGTATTAGAACATTTCAATTAGTGTAGTATTTTCTACGTTATTTTAACACAACAAAACTGCATTTTATACAAATTAATACAAAATGCTTCACTAGTATATTATATTTACTTTGCTAAAATGGTATAAATGCTCCAACAGTGTTGTATTTTCTATGCTGTTTTTTATTCACTACCTATCAATCACCATTTACTAGTTTAATTTATGTCAAAGTTATTAAACAAATAAAAGTTGCTCAAAAAAAAATAAAAAAAAATAAAAAAACACAATACATAATTATGAGAAATAAAAAAGAATCCATCAAAATCCGCATTTGTTATTTAAAAAAAAAAAAGAAAAAAAAGAAGGGCATTTTGTACTATTATTTTGGCATAAATTTCAATTTTAACCTTGTTGATAATAAATTTTTACCTGAGGCTCCATGTTGGAGATATCCACGGTTGTAATCATATCATCTTTTTCTTTCTGCTCCCTTTTATTCATCTCCTCCATTACTCTTACTTTTGGTTTTTCTAATCTGGCGTTCATTTCTTGAGTCACCTCTTTGCTTGTTAATTTTTTTCACCTAATAACAAATATTAAATTAAAATCATCCCCTACCTTGCTGTTTCTACGCAATTCTGTTTCAGCTTTTTTTCACAAAATTTGTTAGTTTTTGGAAAATCAACACCAACTTAAATTTAAACACAAAATGTAGATCTACGTTCCTTTAATTTAAACACTTAGAGACCTCAATTATAAAATACTTTTAAACAGAACCCCAGCTCATATATTAAGAGTGTGGGGAAGTGGTTTTGGAAATATTCTTTGGATCCAATGGGACACTCGAGATCCTCAGCTAGTAACCTGAAAAGGAATGAACACTCCGGTCGGGGGTGCCAGAATTAGCACTCTGACGGATAAGTCAGTATATACTCTCTCGATTGCTTGTATCTTAAGTTAAGCGTACTAGTTCTCACATACCTCTCTCTGGTTGTTGTTCATCTATTTATATACGCTCCTAGTTGTCAGGACAGGGCCCATTATTAATTCGTCGTGTGATTGCTCACTTGGCTCTTCTTTCGTCATATTCCAACTTCCAATCGGCCGCTCGTTCGACTAGCTTTATGGCCGACTAAGATATTCAGCATCCAGAACGTACAAGACGGGAGCGGGTATAATATGTACCGATTGTCTAAATGTGTACTCAGCCTTATTCCAACGTGTGTCAGAGCGCACACATTTTCTGGTCATCATTATAAATTCCCGTCTTTTCGTGCACGTTCTCCATTTAATGTGATTTAAAACTTTGTCTCTTCGAATGTATACTCTGAATACTCAAAGTTCCTGGCTCGCCTTCTAGTTCAACTCCTTCACTTCGCGACCTCTGCAATTTCCTCCCGTCTCTCATTATACCTTCTGCTTCTTGTAAGTTTTCTTCTCCTTTATTCCTAATACCATTTCCTTGTTTCCTTTTAGTTTTGCATAATCCTTAGGCTGGCCATGATGGCAAAAAATTTGAAAGAGCTACTTTCTGCGGATCGAATTTCCGGCTTTCGACGCCATTATTCTATCCCCGACGATGTCCATCTGTCACTCGTGGCTGACAGCACCGCTGATATGGAGAGGACCGATGAGAGAACAATCATCTTTCCTCTCCTATCGATTGTTGAGGGCGGAGTCTGTTTTCCCCTTTACCCATTTTTAAGAGCCGTCCTTTAACACTGGGGTCTAATCCCTTCCCAGCCTAACGTGAACTTTTTCCGCATCATAATGGGGATTACAGAGTTGAACCGTCGTCTTAGGATTAACCGAGGTATACCTGCAATTCGGCACTGTTATGCCTTAGCCAAGTCTACTGGCTGGCTGGGATGCTATTTTCTCAGGGTCAAAGATACCGATCATCACCTAGTGACTATGCTTGCCAGCTCTGGCAAGCGTGTTGGCGACGTGATGGTCGTTGTCCGAGTGTAGACGTCCCCGAACGTCCCGGAAGGAGATCCCGTTTTGTTCATTGGGCTCACTACAGTTCAGGACTCAAAGTCACGGTCCTGTATCTAATATCGCAAAGTGCAATGCAAGACCGATGAATCATCAAAGAGTCCAAATCCGGCAAATCGTTTTGGAAAACAGATTTTTTTGAAAGAAGTGCCAAACATGGACTGCTTTGCCAAATACAGAGTCGCCACCTAAATATTTTATTTTGGGGGAATTTAGGAAATCCTGATTCGTGCCTAAGGCCACGTGTCCGTCATCACCAAAGTTGCCTCAGTTCGGGAACTTGGGTACGATTGGGGAAGGTCAGCTATGAGCACCCCCTCTCGCCCGATCAAAGATCGGCCTCTACTAACCATGATATCTAGTTTTGAAAACGTTATGTGTTCTTATTCCGATTAATTAGCTAATCTTACTATATGATGCGCACAGCACAAAAGTATAGACTAGATCGCCTAATTTGGAACAAAGCATCGCATATCCGTTCGTTTGGAAAATGGTTTGAAATTTGCTACTCGCGAGTAGGCTAAAACACGGATTTCAATGAGTTGTTCCAACTCAAACAATCCAACCTTCACCCACAGGCATTCAGGCAGTTATATCACATAAGCACATAGCCTCATGGTAAGCATACTATCATGGCAACACTCACACACGTGCAAGGATGCTAAAGCGTAAATGCTTACCTAGTAGTCCAAGCCAAAACAGAAACTAGTTAGTAATCAAATGCATGATCCTAGTTCATGTTAAGATGGCTAATGCAACACATGCAAGATGCAACTACAACATGCTCGGCTATTCTAAGATGGCAGATGATGATGTTACAACTAACACGTATTCAACTTAGAATTGAAATACAAATGCAGTTAGTATGATGTGCTGAGCCTGGTGCATGTAATACAAATGAATCGATGCACGTATGCATAGCATAAGGTATGCTAAATTGAATATGCCCTAATACTAACCATCAAAAGCAGGTAAGTAAAAAGGAGAAGAAGTGGGGGTTGGAGGACATGCACACACGCACCCACACTTATTACAAATTCGCCGTCGCTCGGAGGGACCAAAAGAATAATACAAATTAATCAACTGACAAGCTAATTAAATAGTTACAAACCAATTAACTAGTTAAGCAAATTAACTAAGCTAATAAAGCGGTAAACAGCCTAGGGAAGAGGGTCCAATGCATGCGTGCTCGGTTTCGCTCAGAAATTCACTACCATGCACAAGTTGCCTCTGTTTTCACTGTTTTCCTCCTCTGAAGACTGCAAAAGTCCCGAGGTACACTCTGTGAACACCGGGGGATGCCACTGGCCATGAGGAATGGTCACCGGCCATAGGGAAGTGGTCATCGACCAGTTGTATAGCTCTCGGCCAAAAATGTTTGGTCGGTCGGCAGTAGAGATGGTCGGCCGACCATGTATGCCTGCAGAAACCTGTTTTGACAGCAGCAGAGGGCAAAACATGGCATGGCAATGCATTTCAAGCAATGTTTGCACCAACCACACTCCTTATCATATTCATGACTCCAAGGAGTTTGGTACTCGGCCCTCGGACCACTAATCGCACATTCCAATGCGTGATGGCCAAAGAGGCCCAGTTGTGCATTTTGATTTCAAATGTAATGCAAACCGAACAAACACATAAAGATCCAACCTCTATCATGGTGATTCAAGAGGCAAGGCATGCGTGCAAGATGCAATGCAACTTAGGCATGCGAGCTAAGTATGCACTATGAACATGAGGGCAAGCAATGCAAACATGCAACATGGACAACACACAAACATGTAACATGTTAAGTGGCTAAAAAGAGGGAATACATGCCAAATGTATTACAACCTAATCATGCAACAACATGTCATGTAGCTCAAGCAATGCAACAAGATGCAATTACACATGGTATGCGGCACAAGGTAAAATGGAGCAAGCATGCGACAATATGCAAGGCATGCATGCAATAACATAGTGGGATGGACTTACACTAACATGGGTAGCTCTCAAGCATGCCAAAATCAGTGGCCAAATGCCAAGGAAATGAGGGCCAAAACACATACAAACATGCATGCAAACATGGTCCAACACTTAGGCATAAAGAAGCAACTTTTAAGCACACTTAAAAGGGATAAACAAGGGCAAATAGCATGCATATAACGCTCTGAAAATCATGTTAGAAAAGGGTGCCAAACCAACTTAACAAGACAAGCATAGCATGCAATAATGTCCAAAACTCAAGGCAAGCCAAGGGGCTTAAACCATGGCCATGCCAACCAAGCCTCAAAGGGCCAAGGGGACTCAAAACCACCCCAAGGCAGACCAAAACAAGGTCAAGGGCACACCTAGATGGCATCTAAATGGCCCAAATCTAAATGCATGCAAAATGAACCAATCATGGAGCATAACACACAAACTTTTTGAAACATCAAAGGAGCCATAAATGCAAGTATACAAGCATGCTATACGGACTGAAATGACATGGTAAGTGGTTCTAAACCACTGAAACAAAACAAGTAAAGCATGCTAGAGGGGTCAACACTCAAGGCTCACAAGGGGAATTGCATGGTAGCTATACAAAGCAAAGCATGGATGTAGACACCCCATTTTTGACCGTCCTCAAGACTTGGACGTCACCGCTTGAACACTCGGTGATCATCCATGTTTGTGTTCGTCTTGAGTTCCCGGAAGTCTCGGCTACGCGCCTTGCCTCAGGATCTCTCAACTCGACTGTTTTGTGTCTGGTTTTGCACCAAACACTTGTGTTTTGCCTTGGAGGGGCAGGGAATGGCTTGTGAGCCATCCCCACACTCCACCGGCCATGGCTTGAGGCCACAGGCTATGTTTTGTTGCCACCGGCCAAATGTTTGGCCGGCCGCACTATAGATGGCCGGCCGGCTATCTTTCTTTGGTCAATTGCATTTTGGCCGGCCGACTACTGTGCATCTGCTTTTGCAGATATTTTTGGGCAGCTGGCATACACTGTCACCCCCTCCATACACGTGTATGGAGGGATTGCCCTCTTGTTAGCTTCCTTTGGAAGCTTTACAAGACAAATTGTCTATAAAAGAGGGTCTCTTCTCTCTTGTTTTAGGGTTAGATATTTTGACAACATTTTCAGAGCTTGACTTTTAGGGTTAGGGTTTACACATATCCTTTATCTCTACATCTCTCTCTTTCTTGTGTTTAGTGTGTGTTTAGTCCCATTTTTGTGCACAAACACCCACCATCACACCTTTTCTTGGAGCTGAGGTCCTTGAGGGTTGTTTTTGGAGTTTTGGAGCTGGTTTGAGCTTGAAGAACCAGCTGGTCCACCATTTGTGAAGAAGGTCTACAAGGGTAAGGAACTTGTCCCTTTATTTCCCATTTTTGCATTGCATTTTTGTCTACCTTGCATCTGTTTTTGAGCTTTGTTTATGACATATAAAAGTTCTATTTTTTAGCCCTCTAAATAGTTGGTTAAGGTTGCTTTAAGCTTTGGGGTTGTTTGACCCCTCTTAAGCCTTGAAAGGCTCCATTTTGTGCCATTTTGGTTGAGCTCCGGGACCATTGTGTTTGGGCCTCCTCACCACTGAAATCTTGATGGATTTCAAAGGTCAGTATGGTGCCTTGAGGTCCTAGGAAGGAGAGGGCCACCCCCTCTCCTTGTTGTCCTTGAAAAGGGTCATTTTTGCCTCTTTAGTGAGTACCATGCTTAGGTTCATGTTAACCATGCCTTGAGTGATTTTCATACTTATTATGTCATAATATAGCATTGTGTTTAGTTGGTTTTGGTACACCATGCTTGCTTAGCATACATGCCTTGTAATGCCATGATTTGCCTCAATATATGCATAGCATTTAAACTACCATGCTCATGTACTTTGGCCAAGCTTTGTGAAGCTTTTATGCGTATTTTAGTGTGCTAAGGGACTGTTTTAGGTCATTTGAGTCATTCATGTCTTGCTTTGTATAGCTACTATGCAATCCCTCTTGTATGCCTTAAGCATCGGCCCCTCTAGCATGCCATTCTTGCATTGTTTCAGTGGTTTGGAACCACTTGGCATGTCATTTCAGACCTCATAATGTGCCTATATGCTTGCATTTGATGCCCCTTCAATGTGTTTAAAGGTTGTTGCCTTATGCTCCATGAATGTGCTTCTTTGCATGCTTGCATATTTAGACCATTTAGATGCCATCTAGGTACACCCTTGGCCTTGTTTAGGCCTACATTGGACCTATTTTAAGTCCCCTAGCCTTGCGAGGTTTGGTTGACTTAGCCTTGGTTTAAGCCTCCTTGGTTTGCCTTGAATCTTGGACCATGCTAGCATGCTTTGCTTGTGTTAATTGGTAGGTTTGGCACCTCTATTTTATGCATATTAAGAGCTTTCAGTGCATGCCATTAGTCCATGTTTAGTCTCTTTTAAGTGTGCTTAAAAGTTGCTCTTATGTGCTTAAGTGTTGGCCTATTAACATGTGCATGTGTGTGTGTGTGTTAGACCTCACTTCCATAGCATTGGTCACTGTTTTAGGCTTGTTCGAGGGCCACCTAAATTAGTCTAAGTCCATCCTTCATGTGTTATAGCATACTTGCCTTGTACATTGTTGCATACTTGGCCTATTACATGTTATTGCTTGCTTGAAATCATGATGCATTTGGCATGCATTTCATTGGTTAAGTTGCTTTGCATTGCTCCTATGCTTAGTCCACTTTACATGTTGTTACATGTTTGTCACTAGCATGGTTGTTACATGCCTTGCATGCTCATCTTGCATACTTAGCCTCCATGTCTAGGTTGCATTCCATTTGCATGCATGCTTGGCCTCTTGAAATGTTTGTGATAGAGGTTGAGTTCCATTGGTTTGTTTATGTGCATTGCATTCCATATCAAGATGCACACTTGATTCTTTGGGCCATCATGCATGGAAATGCGTGATTGGTGGTCCGAGAATCGAGGCCCATCCTCCTTTGAGTCATTCACATGATAAGGGGTGTGGTTGGTGCATACATAGCTTGAAATGCACTGAAATGCTTTGCTTTGTCCTCTACTGCTGTCAAACAGGATTCTGTAGGAAACCGGCCATCCATTGTTGGCCGATGGATAATTTTGTGGCCGGTGACCATCACACATGGCCAGTGACCAATCCCTTCAGCCGGTGGTGTTTCACAGTGTGTAGAGAAGCAGTTTTGAGATTTGTGAAGTCTTCAGAGAAGGATAACAGTCAAAACAGAGGCAACTTGTGCATGGCAGTGGCTTTCCGAGCAGAGCCGAGCGCGCATGCATTGGACCCTCTTCCCGAGGCCGTTGTTGATTGCTTAAATAAATTAGTTAATTTGCTTAGCTAATTTAATCGATTTGTAATATTTAATTAGCTAGTTGGTTAGTTAAATTGTATTATTCTTTCGGTCCCTCCGAGCGAGGGCGAATTTGTAATAAGTGTGGGTGCGTGTGTGCATGTCTTCCAACCCCCACTTCTTTCTCCCTTTTACTTACCTGCTTTGATGGTTAGTATTAGGACATATTTACTTTAGCATACCTTACGCTATGCATGCGTGCATCATTCATCAGTATTGCATACACCGGGTTCGGCGCATCATGCTAACTGCATAAGTATTTCAAATCTAACTTGAATACATGCTATCTGTGCATTTTCACATGTCATCCTTAGATTAGCCGAGCCTATTCTAGTGACATTCTGTATGCGTTGCATTAGCCACTTAACATGGACTCGGATCATGCATGATTGTTAATATGTTCTTGTTTTGGCGCGGAGTACATTGTAAGTATTTTATGCTTTAGCATTTCGCATGAGTGTGAATGTTAACATGACAGCATGCTTACCATGTGGCTAGATGCTTATGTGATATAAACTACCTGAATGCCTGTGAGTGAAGGTTGGATTGTTTGAGTTGGAACAACTCATTGAAATCCGTATTTTAGCCTACTTGCGAGTAGCAAATTCCAAAGCGTTTTCCAAACAAACGGATATGCAATGTTTTGTTCCAAGTTAGGCGATCTAGTCTATACTTTTGTGTTGTGCGCATCACATAGTAATTCTAGGCTAATAACCGGAACAAGAACACATAAAGTTTTCAAAATAGGATATCATGGTTAGTAGAGGCCGATCTTCGGATCGGGCGAGAGGGGGTGCTTATAGCTGACCTTCCCCAATCGTACCCAAGTTCCCGAGCCGAGGCAACTTTGGTGATGACGGACACGTGGCCTTTGGCACCGAGTCAGGATTTCCTAAATTCCCCCATAAAAAATATTTAGGTGGCGACTCTGTATCTGGCAAAGCAGTCCATGTTTGGCACTTCTTTCAAAATCTGTTTTCTCAAAACGATTTGCCGGATTTGGACTCTTCGGTTCAAGATTAAGAACCATGACACAAATCGAGTCCGAACTGTAACCCGTTGAGGTCCCTCGCGGGCATGTTACAATGGATGACCCGAGCAACCAAAAACAGACCTCAAGCATACTAAAACATGCATAAAAGCTTCACAAAGCTAAGCCAAAACAAGTAAGCATGATAGTCTAAATGATAGGCACATGTTAAGGCAATTCATGGCATTACAAGACAAGTGTGCAAGGCAAGCATGGTGTGTCTAAACCAAGTAAAAAAAGTGCTATATCATGGCAAAATAAGCACAAATAACACTTAAGACATGGCCAACATGAACTCAAGAATGGTGCTCACACATGAGGCAAAAATGACACATTTTGAAGACAACAAGGAGAGGGACGACCCTCTCCTTCTTAGGACCTGAAACCACCATTCTCACCACTGAAATCCCTCAAGATTTCAGTGGTGAGGAGGCCCAAACAAGGTGGTCCCGGAGCTCACCAAAATAGCACAAAATGGGGGTCAAACAAGGCCTAACAGGGGTCAAACAACCCCAAACACCAAAACAACCTTAAACAACTATTTTAAGCAAGTAAAAACAGAACTTTTATACGTTATATACTAAGCTTAAAACAGCAAGCAAAGATGGCTAAAATCCTATGCAAGAATGGGGAATAAAGGGGAAGGTTCTTACCCTTGAAGACTTCCTTCAAGAACAATGCTCCAGCAGCTTCCTCAAGCTTGAATCCACCCAAGAACTCCAAGAACAGCCCTCTAACACCTTAGCAACTAAAGGTGTAGTGTAACACTAGGTGTTTGGGCACAAAAGTAAGGACCAACACACACATACACACAAAGAGAGGAAGATATAGAGATAGAATAGATACACTATGCTAACCCTAAAACCAAACCTCTGGAGCTTTTTTGTAACCCTAGAGGAGAGGGGAGAAGCCTCCTCTTTATAGAGCTTCACTCTTGAAAAGCTTACAAAACAAGCTAAGCAAGAGTGAAATCCCTCCATACACACTCCATACACGTGTATGCCAGCTAGCACAGCTGGCATAAAAATATCTGCAAAAGCAGATGCACAGTGGTCGGCCAGCCAAAAATGCCAAATTGACCAAATACATGGTCGACTGACCAAAAAAAGTGCCGGCCGGCCATCACCATTGGCCGGTGGCAGCAAAACATGGCCGGTGGCCTCAAGCCATGGCCGGTGATGTGTGGGGATGGCCAACAAGCCATTCCCTGCCCCTCAAAAGCCAAACACAAGTGTTTGGTGCAAAACCAAACACAAAACAGTCGAGTCGAGAGATCCTAAGGCAAGGCGCATGGCCGAGGCCTCTGGGAACTCAAGACGAACATGAACATGGATGACCATCGAGTGTTCAAACAGTGACGTCCAAGTCTTGAGGACGGTAAAAAATGGGGTGTCTATAGTTGCCCCTCTTTGACAAAACTCGAAAGTCATAACAATGATGGGAGTGAGTGTCAAAGCCCAGAGACGATCCATTTTTGACAAGGCCGAAGACTTAGACAAAGCATGCAAGACAATATAGATATGCGCCCGAAGGCGGGGGCAAAATGCAACCGACAATGCTAGAAGCCGAACATAACTTATGATCATGCAAAGAAAGCTGTCATGAAGCATAACAATGCAACAGTTTTAAGCTAGCACAAAGCAAACTACACTACAATGCAGCGAGGGTGCAAGAGTATTATTCAATTCTCGATACGTCTCACTCGGAGAATACAATACCTGTGCGGCTCGTCTGGTTGCACCAGCTTCAAATGAACCGTACATACAATATCGTGCCTGAAAGAGAAAGAAAACTCAACAAGTACAGTATTGTTAGCAACATGCATAACGATGCAATCGAAAGCTGCGTGACAACGCAAGTGTAGGAGTGCATGACAATGCAACCTATGTGTGACAACGCAGAACAATGCGGAATGGATGCAAAATGATATGCAACATTTACAAATCTACGTATAAACAATGCAAATGATATGCAATGCAATTGAATCATGATCAAATCATGAGCGGTTCAAAAACCACACAAATGTCATAAAGATGATGGAGATGCAAAGTCCGTCTACTATAGAAAAGGTGCCGCAACCCTCAAACCACAATACCAGCAGTGGAATAGGCGCGTACACATGCAGAACTATGAGTGATGTAGACGGAACACAAGAACAAGTAATTGGGTGGAATGACATAAGTGAGGCATGCTCTGCTCAAAAAAGCTCATGATCCTAAATGCTGGATGCAATCGAACTACACTACAATGCAGTATATACAGTGGATATGGCGCGCGACCAAAACATATCTTGCCTAGGAAAAAGCATGGACATATACAAACCGTGTTTAACACAGAAACGGTGCCGTCACCCACAACCCTAGGTGCGTACACATAATATCATAATTGTGCTTCAACACGGGAAGTATGGGCACATACCAGACCAAGCTCAACATGGAAAAGGGGCAAGTCGTAGATGGAGGTGATGCAGTGAATGCATGCAAACTACGATGCAATATATACAATATGCACGTAAATTACGATGCGATATATACAATATGCATGTAATGGATATTTACAATGGATAAGGCACGCGGCCGAACCGTGTCTTGCCTAGGAAAGGCATGGACACATACAAACCACGTTTAACACAGAAACGGTGCCGTCACCCACAACACTAGGTGCGTACACATAATATCATAACTGTGCTTCAACACGAGAAGTACGGGCACATACCAAACCAAGCTCAACATGGAAAGGCGCAAGTCGTAGATGGAGGTGATGCAGTGAATGCATGCAAGCTACAATGCAATATATACAATATGCACTGGATATGTACAATGCGATCTGTTGGGGAGAATGCAATAGATGCAGTGGAAAAGGCATGCGGCCAAAACACATTTTGCCTAGGAAAGGCATGGACACATACCAACCATGTTTAACACGAAAACGGTGCCGTCACCCTCAACACTGGGTGCGTACACAAAATTCTTAGAACCGTGCTTCAACGCGAGAAGTATGGGCACATACCAGACCAAGCTCAACATGGAAAGGCGCAAGTCGTAGATGGAGGTGATGCAGTGAATCCATGCAAGCTACAATGCAATATATACAATATGCACTGGATACTATGTACAATGCTATGTACAATGAATGTATGTAAATGCCATATTTACAGTGACGCATGACATATGCACTATTTACAATGTATGCATGACATATGCAATATATGTACAATGGAATGCATGACATATGCAATATATGTACAATGAATGCTTGACATATGCATGTTGTTTTTGTTGTTTTTGTTTTTTTTGAAATGCATGCAAAGTGCAAATGATGCATGTTTTTTTTTTTTTTTCAAATGCATTCAAGTGCAAATGATGTATGTTTTTTTTGTTGTTGTTTTTTTTTAAATGCATGCAAAGTGCGAATGATGCATGTTTTTTTTTTTTGAAATGCATGCAAAGTGCAAATGATGTATGTTTTTTTTTGTTGTTTTTTTTTTTTTTTTAAATGCATGCAAAGTGCGAATGATGCATGTTTTTTTTTTTTGTTTTTGTTTTTTTGAAATGCATGCAAAGTGCAAATGATGCATGACAATGCACATGAGGTTGAATGCGTGACAACGCATATCTTTCGAAATGCATGACAATGCATGTGATCTTAAATGCGCGACAATGCATGTCGCTTGGAATGCATGACAATGCATGTGAACTCGAATGCGCGATAACGCGCGTCGCTTGATATGCATGACAATGCATGTGAGGTGCGCATGATGATGCGACCTAAAGAATGTGCATACTAATGCAAGTATGACATGCGCATGACAATGTGAGATGTGTGCACAACGATGCGAGTGAAATGACCTATAACTAACGTGCGTTTCACGACAAAACGTTGTAACGTATGCATGTGGGGCAACTTTCGAATCTCGCAAGAGATAAAAAGGATACAAAAAGGATACACCTCGCACGTATTCGAGTGCTACGCACATAAGACACGGTACAGAGACTGGTTAAGCTTCGGAAATGCATTTTCTTGCACTGTGTTGAGCAATGGAGGCACTATCTTGAGCAATGAAGGCCTCAAACCATATCAAAGACCCAAAAAAAGGGATAGAAGGTTCACCGGCCATCGGGGGAGGTCACCGGCCATCCACCGGCCACCAAAAAAAGTCCACCGGCCAAATATTTGGCCGACCGGCCAAAAGTGCCTGTTTGGGGCAGTTTTGACATTTCGGCCGTGGGTCTTTAAATATAGGGCTTCTAGCCCTATATTTCTCACTTCCTCTTGTTCGAAAATTCTTGCCCTCTCTCCCTAGGCTATTTTTCTTCCTTCGATCCCCCATTTTCTCGGTTTTAGAGCCCGTTTCGTTGTTTGATTCGCGAATACCTTCGCGTTTCGAATATTTTGAACCAAACAAATTTTTGTTTTGGTGTCTCTTTCTCGATTTCCACCACTCGGGGCTTGTTTCCCTCGAGTTTTCCTTGATCTCTGTGCCTTTTCCGCACCTCGACCTTTCCGGCCATTTTCCACCCTCTCGGGGTTGACTTTTCAGTTGACTCTTCACACTCTTGCCTGGTTTTCACATTCCCGACCATTTTCACACTCTCTCTGAGATGGCAGAAGATATTCCAGGCGGCAGGGCTCCCCTGGAGATGGATGTGGACCCAGAGGCCGAGCTCTTGCCGCTTCACATCCGGCCGTTCGATCCGGCGGCCTACAGACCGGCGATTCATGTGCTGCCTCCTGACGGACTTCACCAGTTCAGGAGTTTTGACAGGAGGGTGCCACCAGAGCTGCTTCTGCGGGAGCCAGAGACGCACCTTTCATACGGCGCTTCCGAGGTATATTCTTCCCCGTTTCATTTTCTGCAAAGTAGAATACCTAACTGCCATAGTCGATTCTGCCTTTAACTGTTTGATCCGGATACACCGATATACTGTATGCTGTAGTTGACTGTGAACACACCTGCATTCGATATCTGTTTGAATCGGAACATGCACACACACTGTATTTGCCCTGAACCAGTCAAACACCCTGACACATCATACACTATAGTTCACTGCGAGCGCACCGGCACCCAATGTCTGTTTGAATCTGAACACGTGCACACACGCTGTATTGTTAACGATTCTGAATGCGCTTCAAAACTGTATATTGAATATTGCTTCGTAACTATTTGCTTTTAAATACATGGGGATTCCCATGCCTTCCGGGGGTATGGGAATGTTGCTGCCCGCGGATGGTACATGGAGCTACCGGACGCAGTTCGTCACATTGTCGACCAGGCCGGCTTCGGCGCCTTCTGCAGGGGACTCTCACGCCTTACCGCGAGCAGGCCTCTTCTTGCCGCTCTGGTGGAGAGGTGGTGGGACACCACCGACTCCTTCCACTTCTCTGTCGCGGGAGACATGACGATGACTCCTTATGACTTCTCGATGCTCACCGGCATCTGGGTAGGGGGTGATCCGATCCCCTTTGACACAGACATGGATGAGTGGGAGGCCGCTCAGATATATTTGCTCAGCGAGCTGCAGCCTCTCGCTCGTCCAGGCTTTGTCAGATATTCGTGGTTCGAGGACCACTTTCGGATTCAGCCAGCTTTAGCTGAGGAGGCACCGATGGCTCAGGAGGAGGCGGAGCGGTGTGCACGCGGCTTCCTCATGTTCTTATTGGGGACGACCATCTTCGCCGACCGGGCGTACACCGTGCCTCTCTGTCTGCTGAGCGCTTTAGTGGACGTCACACGGATCCTGCGCTACGACTGGGGTGGGGCAGCCTTGGCCACACTCTATGGATACATGAGCTCATCCTCCCGGTGCAGCGGGCAGTTGCTCGGAGGCTACTGGCGGGCTTGGGAGGTACATTTTCTTCCGCTTTTACATTTCTGCTTTACATTTCCTGTACTCTGTACACTGCACACACTGCGGTCTGCTTCACATTACTGTATACTGCACCCATGGTACATATATAATTTGCTTTACACTGACTGTACACTGCACACACTGTACATTCTGCACAATACACTGCACGATACACGGTTCTGCGATTTCTGCTTCATTCTGCATTCTGCTTTATCTGATAAGCATACTGATATTTGCTTTGCAGTTGTGGGTCTATGCCTACTTCCCGAGGCTTGCGCCAGTGCCCGACGAGAAGACTTCCCTCAGCGTTCCATTCTTTCGACGCTTCGATGTGAGATGCGTGCGGAGACCCCGGGAGACGTTCATATTCTTCCGCCGCTACTTCGATACCATTACTGCCGCAGAGGTATTTTTAACTTTAGAGTTTATTTCAAGCTTCGCTTTGCACTGTATTTTCAATAACAGTAGATATTTGACTGCATATCATTTTCAGATCACCTGGCAGCCCTGGGCTCCATTGCCAGCTACGGTTCGGGAGCGGTTTGCCGGTGCTGAGGAGACCGCTCGGTTCAGGATCTTGCTAGAGGGCCCGGTCTGTCGGGCTTGGTACCTGGGTGAGCGCTTCCTGCGCCAGACCTTGGGTTTACTAGAGCAGATAGTTCCAGGTCCGCCCCTTGTCCATATGAGGGACACCGAGAGGTTCACCCCTGAGCAGATGGTCGATTACACGATCGGCTGGGATGCTGAGGGCTTCAGGGGCGAGGGCGACTACACAGAGTACGTCCAGACCTACATCATGCGGCCTTTGAGCAGTGGCCGTCCAGCTGAGAGAGAGAGGCCAGGGGCGCCGATGGCTAGGGTAGGAGCGGAGGCAGGAGCGCCAAGGGTGGCTCGGGTCCGTGGCAGGAGTGGGGCCCGGAGAGGACGGGAGGCTAGTTGGCCAGCACTGCCCACGATGATGACATGCCGAGGACAGGGTGGAGAGACCTATCAGATCCCCTTCACTCCCCCTCCGGCTGATCACGAGTTAGTCGGGTTCTACGACTTGCCCCCAGTATGTACTATTGCATTTTGCATCTTGCATTGTCATTCCATTTCATTTGATATTTCGCAGAATACTGATGCTTCTAACACTTTTGCAGGCTTCCTCCGAGTACACTCGTCAGTCCCTGGAGCTGACCGCCTCTGTGATGGGGATGCTCCAACGGAGCATCGACCTGCTGGCCATTTACAATATTCCAGTATGTTCTTTTGACCACAGTCTCAAACCATACATAAACCGTTTCACATAATCTGACGCATCGCATTGTCAACACAACACTCGATACACGGCCCTCACGGCATCTGATACACTGTAGCCCATAGACTGTTCACAGCATTGCTCACGGCATTCATACACTGTGCTTAGTCACTGCATTCTGTACCGACACACTGTTCACAGCATTCATACACTGTATTCATACACTGCATTCTGTACTGATACATTGCTCACAACAGTCATACACTGTACTCATACACTGCATTTTGTACTGATACATTGCTCACAACAGTCATACACTGTACTCACACACTGTATTTGGCATTCATACCTTGCTTTGCGTAGCATACTGTTGCGTTTACCATTTGTGCTTTTCACCCTCCATTCCAGATTCCTACTGCAGGAGGTGCACCAGCTGGGCCTTCTGTTCTTGTCCGAGATGGCAGAGTATATCCCCGCACCAAAGCGGGGTGCACTCATGTCGGGAGTAGCTCACGGGCACCGGTTCCTGCTGATGACGAGTCCGGGGCGGAGACAGAGGCGAAGTCGGAGGCAGAGTCGTCTAAGGAGGAGACCGGAGATGACTCGGGCTCGGGCTCGGGCTCAGATGATTGTGCTGATGATGATGCTCCTGGACCTTCGTCCAGGAAGAGGACAAGGACGGACCCGTAGGCCTGAGATGATCGATGCTGATTCAAACTTTTACTGCTTTTCTTCTTTTTGTTTTGTTCAGACATTTTCCTTTTTAGCTAGTAGTTTGAGTACTTTGTACTGCCGCTGGCAGGTTTTTGTTTTCTCCAAAGCTATGTATTTGAAAAATGATGAAATGAAACAAACTTTTTGTCTGAAAAAGTGTTACATTTGTACATTTCATACTTCGCATCGCATTGCATCATATTACACCTCAATGTAAATGAGATTGATCTCCTGTCTGAAAATCAAACACTTGTATTGTAAGAACCAGATAATGAACCGGCCAACAGCAAAACAACTCAAACAACCCACTGCTCATTTTGAACACACAGCCCATAACACAGTGCTTGGTTTACCCGACACATAGCTCATATACACAGTTCATACAACGCACTGCTTGTTCTGAACACTGCTCATTCTGAACTCATAGCCCATAACACAGTATTCTTAGTTCATTTTGCACACGGCGAATCCTGAACAAACAGTCCAATCTGAAAAGACGGAATACAAAGGTGGAAGTTGCTGAAGCTGAAACACACTTAGATGCAATCCGGAACCTATATGTTCACTATTTCCAAGTGACCTAGGTTGAACTCCTGCGGTTTTACAAAGGAACCAAATCATGTTTTGCACAAATGCGGAGAATGGCACAGCACTCTGAGCACAAAACGATCTGAGAAAAGGGTTTCAACCGGGTATTGAGCCTACGACTGAACACAGTGAAAAAGACTCAACAACGAAAAAAAACAAAAGGTAAACAACCTAAACACAACGAGACACGCTCGGATACGACTCCAAACAAGAATCGAGACAAACAAAGCAAAAGACACGATACACAGGCGTGTTACCGAGACGAGAGACCTCAGATCACGAGGAGCCAGTTTCTCCGGGTCTTGTTCCCCACCCTTTCTGATTTGTGACTCTCACATCACTCGGCCCTCAGGCTCGGTTTTTTTTTTTTTTTTCTCAAAACCCTTTTGCTCACTTTTCTCTCAACTTACGCCTCTCTATTCTTTAATCTCTCATTTTTCATCCCTCCCCAGATATGGTCGGTGGATAAACAAGAGGTAGTGGGTTCTTGCCCAACACTGTTAGCTCACAGCTACTTCGTTGGTGGCATTTAGTTGATGCCCTGGCTGAGGGAATAGAGTATCTTCATAAGTTCCGATTTGTGCTTCGCACTTGGTTTGATACCTCGTTGCTTGGAGGATGTTGAGAGCTTTCAGCCCTTTGTTGTTAACCTCAGTTGTGCCCTTTGTTGGCAGGTAGAGTGCCTTTCTGGCAAGTATGGCGGCGATGGGGGAAAGACAGGAAGCCTGACTCAACTGTGCCCCTAGTTCATCATTTTGACCATTTTTTTGTGACCAAGATGAGAGTTAGATTAACATACTTGTTCGACTTTTGATTGAAAATCATGCAAGTCAGGCTATGAGCACTGAAAATTTTCCTTTTTTGGGTCCAAGAAAAGGTCCAGTTTTGGCAAAGATGGGATAATTTTCGAGAAATTAGTCAACCTCAGTAAAAATTTTCAAAAACTATTTTTGCAAACGGTCAATGCTCAGCGAGCGCAGAACTTACTCTCGAGATGCACAATCTCGGATCGGAGGCAATGGAAAATTGCCCCTTGTCTGGATGGCACTGCACGACAACGAAAAGTTGCCCCTGGTTTGAATGGCAACACATGGCAATGGAAAGTTGCCCCTGGTTTGAATGGTGCCGTGGCATTTTGTAGTCAATCCTCATTAGTGATGATCACGACCAAACTCTCGGATATAGAGAAGATGAAGATGGTCAAAACCAATATATGGACACAGTCACTTTGAAAGTGCATGTGGCTGGACTTCAGGATGAAGTTGCCTACGTATCCCAAACATGGGAATCAAGCCTTACGTAGTTCCGGTTGTCACAACCGAACTATCGGATTCAGAGAAGGCAAGGATGATCAAAACCATTACATGGACACACTCGATTTGGCAGTGTTTGTGGCTGGACTTCAGGATGAAGTTGCCTACGTATCCCAAACATGGGAATCAAGCCTTACGTAGTTCCGGTTAAGGTACACTCGTGTATTAACCCTCACTACGCTCTAACTTTTGCCAAGGTCGCCCTTATGGGTTTTCAACCTTGCGAGCAATGTTTTTCTGTTCTTTTTCTTCTTTTTTTTTCATTCTTTGCATCTTTTCTCTTTTTTTTGTATTTTTTTCTTTTTTTTTTTCCTTTTTTCTTTTCTTTTTTCTTTTGTATTTTTTCCTTACTCTAACTTTTGCCTGGGTCGCCCTTCCGATTTTTCGGCCTAGCAAGCCTCTCAAGGGTAAAAGTGTAGGTTTGTCCATGCCAAATGGTTTTGAGATCCTGAAGTCATCTGAATCCAGGAGAGTGGCTGTTGTATTGATTTGCAGAAGGTTTCATCTCCGGCTCTTCGAGCATGTCGGACATTTTTGCCCCTAGTTTGAGGGGTGCTTATGATTTAGCTTTGCAAGCTTCTTTTGGCGACATCTGATCTTCTTGATCTGACTTTGGTGCCTCTTCTTCGAGGGCTGCTTCAAATCTGGCCACACAGGCCTTACATCGCGGTTGATCGTTGATCAGTCGAAAACCAAGGTCCAAGGTTTGAAAGCAAGGGCTCAAGTCTCGAGGCTGAGAGCGATCCTAAGCTGCACAATCTCAAGAGCGATTCCACACAGGTCTTCGCAGGACTGCGCAAAACATTTTGTTTTTGAAAGTTTTTAAGAAAGCGACAAATCGCTCGCGCTGAAGATAGTGTGGAACCAATATGGATCAAGCCAGGGTCCTTCCCAGTACTCACTTTAACAAACATGATTTTATTCATTAAGGGCTTAGCACGCCTCTCTTTCTCTCAATTGGTCAAATTTTGCAAAACCCGAGGAATTCCTTCCTCTTCGTTTTCATCACCATAGTGTAAAAAAAGTTTTGAAAAACTTAGGTCAATGCAATGAGTTATAGGTACAAAAGAGTAGGTAAAACGCATTGCCGTTTCATTCTAAACTTGCTGGCACAACAGGCTCAAAGTAGCGACAGGCACGGAAACATGATAGCCGCAACTGTTTCATTCAAAACCTTCGGTTGCAACTGGCTCCACAGCAGAGACAGACTCAAAAGAAAGCAAAAAGGATAATTACAAAAACATGATATCCGAGGCAACAACCCTGGAATCACCTGATTTCTATACAATGGGACTGACTCGATACAATAATACAGACCCTTAAGCAAAAAGACTGACTCAAGACAATGAGACAGACTCAAAACAAAACCAAAGAACTGGCTCAACACCCAAGCCAGAAATTACAAAATAAACGGCATTCGCAAATGCTCAAAACAGTGCATGCCAGACGCCACATCTGAAATACACCGAGCGCCGTCCGCAGGTGGTCCAACTTCTGATCACATACTCGTAGTATCCTCGAAATCTAACAACTCAGTAGTGACAGACTTTGTTGAGGTGGGTGGGAGGATGACCTCATTGTCGATCAAATCTTGCACTTCGTGACGAAGATGAAAACAGTTGTCGGTGTAATGACCAGTTTGCTGGTGGTACGCGCAGTACAAGGCAGCATCATGTGTGGGAGGGAGATTCTTTGGGAGAGGCCTAGGCTCGAGGGGTTTAAGGTGCCCTCTTTCGACAAGGATCTGGAGCGCCCTAGACAAAGGCATGTAGAGGGCGTGGAAGACTCTGCGCCCTCGGGGCAGATACTTCGAAGTTTGCTGACTTTTGCCGGACGCACTGGCAAAAGGATCGGCAGGTGCCGCCTTGACTTTCTGATCCTTCCCCGGTGCAGAGTTGGGATTGGGGGCAACTGTTCTGGCATAACGGGGCCTATCCCGATTTCCTGTCTGACTGGAACTCCCCTCGGTTGGAGTGGGGAAAGCATCGTCCACAGTCTTAGCCACGACTACGAATATTTGCTATTTACTCAATCCCCTGGCTTTCAAAGCCTCGACTGCCCACAGCAGTTGTTCAACGGGATCAACATCTGTTCCCACCTTATTCTTACCTCTGGCCTCAGCTTCATCGAGGGTTTGGGTCGCTATATCAGAGCGAAACCCGGTTGTTGTTGACATGTCATGGCCATAGTTTGAGGCAACCTCAGGTTGGCTGAGCTCGATCACAATTCGCCCCAATAGCGGGGGCTCCTGCGGTACAAAATTCCCAGCGTAGGATGTGGTTGGTGGAGAAGCCGACATTCCGTAGGCGAGATTAGCCACAGATCGCTGAAGATCACCAATCATTCCCATTAATTCAAACGTGGTGGGTTCGCGAGCTTGACACAACTGGGGCACCTAGACTAGGCGCGCGGCAGGCGACCTGGGCGGATGCGGTACATCAACATTGGTCTCATCCCGCAAGATGTTTCCTTGATCCAATGCGGCTTCCATAACCACTATTTCTTCTGAACTTTGCGTCACCATAAGTCGCTGCACTGAACGGTGACTGACGGATCAGATCTCTATCTTGCCTCAGCAAAGGAAACCACTGGCTATTCTGTACTAAATCTCTGAACTGAAAGAGAAAACACGCAGCATTTCGGCCCAATCAGAACAGACACAAGCATAGCTGAATAACTGTACTCTACTACTGATCACTGTTCCCCAAAATTGCTGCCCTGAAAACTGAATCTGATACCTACAGATATAACTGATTCTCAAATTCCGATACTGATGCCCTCAGGCGTGATACTCAGACTTGCAAACTGATATATGCATTCCCTGTAGAGGTCAACTCAAAAAGCACATAACAAGCAAGCAAGAGCCAAAACACCCCTATTTTGCGGTAGGGATTCCCTATCCTATTTTGTCAGGAGCTAGGGTTTCACTACGCACGCAACGGTTTCAAACAACCTATAATCGGGTAAGCAACCTGTCCTAGCTTGAAATGGTCACTATGGATTCCGAATATGCACTAGGTCGAATGGTCAAAAAGGGTGCCCCGGTGACAACTGGGGTTTGTGTTCCCATCGTGGCAGAGCTCGTAACCGGTCAGCCTTATGGCACACTTCTCGAAGCGAGCCTCCGGCAATCCGTTTAGGAATAGCAGACGGCAAACACGGTGACTTAGGTGCACCAATGCAAATGCAATGTAAAGAGACACATAAGTGTAATCAAAACAAGATATCACGAGTTCAAGTCAAGCTCTCTAAACTCCCCAGCAGAGTCGCCAGAAACTGTAGACGTCCCCGAACGTCCCGGGAGGAGATCCCGTTTTGTTCACTGGGCTCACTACAGTTCAGGACTCAATGTCACGGTCCTGTATCTAATCTCGCAAAGTGCAATGCAAGACCGATGAATCATCAAAGAGTCCAAATCCGGCAAATCGTTTTGGAAAACAGATTTTTTTGAAAGAAGTGCCAAACATGGACTGCTTTGCCAGATACAGAGTCGCCACCTAAATATTTTATTTTTGGGGAATTTAGGAAACCCTGACTCGTGCCTGAGGCCACGTGTCCGTCATCACCAAAGTTGCCTCGGCTCGGGAACTTGGGTATGATTAGGGAAGGTCAGCTATGAGCATCCCCTCTCGCCCGATCAAAGATCGGCCTCTACTAACCATGATATCTAGTTTTGAAAACATTATGTGTTCTTATTCTGATTAATTAGCTAATCTTACTATATGATGCACACAGCACAAAAGTATAGACTAGATCACCTAATTTGGAACAAAGCATCGCATATCCGTTCGTTTGGAAAATGGTTTGAAATTTGCTACTCGCGAGTAGGCTAAAACGCGGATTTTAATGAGTTGTTCCAACTCAAACAATCCAACCTTCACCCACAGGCATTCAAGCAGTTATATCACATAAGCACATAGCCTCATGGTAAGCATACTATCATGGCAACACTCACACACATGCAAGGATGCTAAAGCATAAATGCTTACCTAGTACTCCAAGCCAAAACAGAAACTAGTTAGTAATCAAATGCATGATCCTAGTTCATGTTAAGATGGCTAATGCAACACATGCAAGATGCAACTACAATAGGCTCGGCTATTCTAAGATGGCAGATGATGATGTTACAACTAACATGTATTCAACTTAGAATTAAAATACAAATGCAGTTAGTATGATGTGCCGAGCCCGGTGCATGTAATACAAATGAATGGATGCACGCATGCATAGCATAAGGTATGCTAAATTGAATATGCCCTGATACTAACCATCAAAAGCAGGTAAGTAAAAGGGAGAAAGAAGTGGGGGTTGGAGGACATGCACACACGCACCCACACCTATTACAAATTTCCCCTCGTTCGGAGGGACCAAAAGAATAATACAAATTAATCAACTGACAAGCTAATTAAATAGTTACAAACCAATTAACTAGTTAAGCAAATTAACTAAGCTAATAAAGTGGTAAACAGCCTCGGGAAGAGGGTCCAATGCATGCATGCTCGGTTTCGCTCAGAAATTCACTACCATGCACATGTTGCCTCTGTTTTCACTGTTTTCCTCCTCTGAAGATTGCAAAAGTCCCAAGGTACACTCTCTGAACACTAGGGGATGCCACCGGCCATAAGGAATGGTCACCGGCCAGAGGGGAGTGGTCATCGACCATTTGTATAGCTCTCGGCCAAAAATGTTTGGTCGGTCGGCAGTAGAGATGGTCGGCCGACCATGTATGCTTGCAGAAACCTGTTTTGATAGCAGCAGAGGGCAAAACATGGCATGGCAATGCATTTCAAGCAATGTTTGCACCAACCACACTCCTTATCATATTCATGACTCAAAGGAGTTTGGTACTCGGCCTTCGGACCACCAATCGCGCATTCCAATGCGTGATGGCCAAAGAGGCCCAGTTGTGCATTTTGATTTCAAATGTAATGCAAACTGAACAAACACATAAAGATCCAACCTCTATCATGGTTATTCAAGAGGCAAGGCATGCGTGCAAGATGCAATGCAACCTAGGCATGCGAGCTAAGTATGCACTATGAACATGAGGGCAAGCAATGCAAACATGCAACATGGACAACACACAAACATGTAACACCATGTTAAGTGGCTAAAAAGAGGGAATACATGCCAAATGTATTACAACCTAATCATGCAACAACATGTCATGTAGCTCAAGCAATGCAACAAGATGCAATTACACATGGCATGCGGCACAAGGTAAAATGGAGCAAGCATGCGACAATATGCAAGGCATGCATGCAATAACATGGTGGGATGGACTTACACTAACATGGGTAGCTCTCAAGCATGCCAAAATCAGTGGCCAAATGCCAAGGAAATGAGGGCCAAAACACATACAAACATGCATGCAAACATGGTCCAACACTTAGGCATAAAGAAGCAACTTTTAAGCACACTTAAAAGGGATAAACAAGGGCAAATAGCATGCATATAACGCTCTGAAAATCATGTTAGAAAAGGGTGCCAAACCAACTTAACAAGACAAGCATAGCATGCAATAATGTCCAAAACTCAAGGCAAGCCAAGGGGCTTAAACCATGGCCATGCCAACCAATCCTCAAAGGGCCAAGGGGACTCAAAACCACCCTAAGGCAGACCAAAACAAGGTCAAGGGCACACCTAGATGGCATATAAATGGCCCAAATCTAAAGGCATGCAAAATGAGCCAATCATGGAGCATAACACACAAACTTTTTGAAACATCAAAGGAGCCATAAATGCAAGTATACAAGCATGCTATATGGACTGAAATGACATGGTAAGTGGTTCCAAAGCACTGGAACAAAGCAAGTAAAGCATGCTAGAGGGGTCAACACTCAAGGCTCACAAGGGGAACTGCATGGTAGCTATACAAAGCAAAGCATGGATGACCCGAGCAACCAAAAACAGACCTCAAGAATACTAAAACATGCATAAAAGCTTCACAAAGCTAAGCCAAAACAAGTAAGCATGATAGTCTAAATGCTAGGCACATGTTAAGGCAATTCATGGCATTACAAGACAAGTATGCACGGCAAGCATGGTGTGTCTAAACCAAGTAAAAATAGTGCTATATCATGGCAAAATAAGCACAAATAACACTTAAGACATGGCCAACATGAACTCAAGAATGGTGCTCACACATGAGGCAAAAATGACACATTTTGAAGACAACAAGGAGAGAGGATGGCCGTCTCCTTCTTAGGACCTCAAACCACCATCCTCACCACTGAAATCCCTCAAGATTTCAGTGGTGAGGAGGCCCAAACAAGGTGGTCCCGGAGCTCACCAAAATAGCACAAAATGGGGGCCAAACAAGGCCTAAGAGGGGTCAAACAACCCCAAACACTAAAACAACCTTAAACAACTATTTTAAGCAAGTAAAAATAGAACTTTTATACGTTACATACTAAGCTTAAAACAACAAGCAAAGATGGATAAAAGCCTATGCAAGAATGGGGAATAAAGGGGAAGGTTTTTACCCTTGAAGACTTCCTTCAAGAATAATGCTCCAGCAGCTTCCTCAAGCTTGAATCCACCCAAGAACTCCAAGAACAACCCTCTAACGCCTCAGCAACTAAAGGTATAGTGTAACACTAGGTGTTTGTGCACAAAAGTAAGGACCAACACACACATACACACAAAGAGAGGAAGATGTAGAGATAGAATAGATACACTATGCTAACCCTAAAACCAGACCTCTGGAGCTTTTTTGTAACCCTAGAGGAGGGGGGAGAAGCCTCCTCTTTATAGAGCTTCACTCTTGCAAAGCTTACAAAACAAGCTAAGCAAGAGTGAAATCCCTCCATACACGTGTATGGAGGGGGGGCAAAGTGTATGCCAGCTAGCACAGCTGGCATAAAAATATCTGCAAAAGCAGATGCACAGTGGTCGGCCAGCCAAAAATGCCAAATTGACCAAATACATGGTCGACCAACCAAAAAAAGTGCCGGCCGGCCATCACCAATGGCCGGTGGCAACAAAACATGGCCGGTGGCCTCAAGCCATGGCCGGTGATGTGTGGGGATGGCCAACAAGCCATTTCCTGCCCCTCAAAAGCAAACACAAGTGTTTGGTGCAAAACCAAACACAAAACAGTCGAGTCGAGAGATCCTAAGGCAAGGCGCATGGCCGAGGCCTCCGGGAACTCAAGACGAACACGAACGTGGATGACCACCGAGTGTTCAAACGGTGACGTCCAAGTCTTGAGGACGGTCAAAAATGGGGTGTCTACACCGAGGCAATTGGGAATTCGTCGAGGGTGAAGATCGCCTAGATCTTGTGCCAAGGCGAAAAGGCGAACCAGGTGGCCATATAGCTCACTCTAGTGTCTTTGATTACCTTATTTGTATTCGGCTTTGCTTCCATGTGTTTACCATTTTGTTTTTGCAGGTAGCAATTTGAAGAAAATGTTGGTTTCATCTGACGACGCTGTACTTGCAGACATTAAAGTTGCTCTACAGTTCATTGGCCGTCCAAACTTGCAGAAACAAGGGAGGGCGGCCCACATTCTTTTGCGATACGCGCCGTCTTACTCTACGTTTTCGGTGGCAGAACATATTCCAATTCCGAGTGGTGAAGACCATCTTACCGCCGAGTTGGAGGCCTCTCTCTTAGCCGAGTTGGAGGTCGCAAAAGCAGTGGAAGAGAGAGTTAGGGCCGATGTAGAAGCAAATGAGGCCAGGACTGCTGTCGCACTGAAAGTGGCCGTTGAGGAAAAGGCGAAAGCGAATGAAGAAGTGCTCCGACTGGCCAACGAGATGATTGCCAAGTTGGAGGCCGACCTGGAAGAGTCGAGGCGTGCGAAGGAAAATGCCGAGTCAGCACTTTTGAGTCGTTCTAGGTTGGCAAGAATGCGGCCATGGCGGACTACGTTGAAGAAGTGCTGAAATTCGAAAATAGGGGGTTCAAACACGGCTGGCTCAAAGCCTTGGCTGCCGCTAACGTGATATCGGAACAGCCGATTCCGTACGAGCAGGTAGACGTTGAGCCGCTGGAGTCTGACCCCAAGGACAGTTGAATATTTTCCATTTTGCTTTTGATATTAAGCGTATGTAGATTTTGCTGTATGTATTAGGTTTTTTTTTTGATTGTTCATTTTTGTGAGAAGCTGATATAGGGTATTTTTCATTTGTAAAATGAATTCTATTTGTGGTCAATTTACGAATGAAAATTATTTTTGCTATTTGCGCGCAGCTTATGAATGGAAATTATTTTTGCCTTTTGTGCTCAACGAATGTGCTTGTTAGCAGCCAAGTAAGATGTAAAATCATGAAATGAATGAAACAAGCTGATGAATTAAAAATAACTGTAAAGTGCTGTAGCTTAACCGAATAGATTGATGAATCTGCCCTTGCCCCAGCAAGTTAATGAACCCAGACAGACTTGAAAACGGCAGTTCAGGAATTTGCTGGGGGCACAATGGTAATTCGGCGGAGCTCTGATAGTTATGGTGAATAGATTGATGAATCTGCCCTTGCCCCAGCAAGTTAATGAACCCAAATAGACTGAAAACGGCAGTTCAGGAATTTGCTGGGGCACAATGGTAATTCGGCAGAGCTCTGACAGTTATGCCGAACAGATTGATGAATCTGCCCTTGCCCCAGCCAGTACTTGAACTGGGACACCGAAAATAGTTAGTTCGTGGCATGAGGCTTTTGAAGTTTAGCATTAATGATATCATGTCAAAGGTGCTGCCCCCGTAAGGAATAAATGGAGCAAGTGCTTGGTGCACGTAGGTCCTATTAATGTGCTCAGACTTAACAACTCAGTCCAGTCCGTTAAGGAAGGTTAGACAAGCGCGAATGTCAAATAGACTATTCTTCAACAGCAGAGGAGAGGGGAGGACATTGGCTGAGCTGGAAGGAGAGATGAATCGAAATGGCGAACCTATGCGCACGGGAAGTAGGACTTCGAGGGAGCGGGAGAGATGCCAGTCCCCTCATGGTCGAAGTAGATCGCCCAGGAGGGAAAAGTAGAAACGGGGCAAATCCCCTCAACCTCGCTCCGAAAGAGAATCCGATGCGACACCGCGCCCGCTGAGTTTTGCGGTCTTTGTGGGGAATAGACCAATGACAGAAGTGGATTCAATCGTTCGTGACCCAAATGTGGCAGTCGAGTTCGCTCGATAGATTTTTCCACCTGTAGTCCAGCAGTCGATGGTAGGTTGACAGGATTTCGAAGTGTTTCGGGAAGGCGTTCACGGGGCGGTGAAGGGGCTGTACACCGCCCATGAAATCGGCATGCGTCTTCGTGCCGCACGGAGGGATATAGAGCAGAGAGACGAATGCATTCGAAGCTTAGAAGCTCGCGCGGAGAAGGCTGAGCGCTAACTAAGAAAGGTCAAGACCACCGAGTCATAATTGGCTGGACATCCTAACCCGGTCGTGGAGGAAAGGGTGACCCAGCAGCTAATAAGTCATGCGATTGCCGATCGAGATACGACTAGCATGTTTGCAATTGAGACTGCCAAGTCCAGGGCTTATGAAAAAGGCTTTCATGACGACCGAAAGGTCGGGATAGACAAGACCAGGGAAAAACTTGCCAAGGAGGTCTGCCGATGTGAAAATCATGGATTTAAGCATGGTTGGATCAAGGCACTTCAAGCTGTGGACGCTCTCTGGGTAGCAGACATTGATTCGGCGTCGCCGCTATATCAAGGTCAACATTTCCCCTTTTCCGCCTTCGAAGTCGAGAATAGTGATGATGAGGGAGATGTCGAATAAAAATAGACATTGTAATGCTCAAATACGGATTGAGTGCAAATTATGTACTTATTGGATAATTTAATAAAACACTCTGTTTTAGATGTTTGTATGCTTCAACTTATGTTTATACACTTTGTGCCGTTGATCAATTTAATGAAACATTTCATTTTGAATGCTTGCATGTTTCAACTCATGTTTATACACCTTGTGCCAGTTGATCAATTTAATGAAACATTTCATTTTGAATGCTTGTGTGCTTCAATTTTTGCTGTGCATCGTGATAGCCACGCAGGGTGCTCCGAATCCGGAGTCTTATTCGGCCCAGGCGAGACTTAGTCGGATGGGGCTCCGAATTCAGAGGCCAATCATGAGATCCACGAAGGGCGCTCCGAGTTTGGACGCTTTATTCGACCCAAACGTGACCTACACTAATGGGGCTCCAAATTTGGAGACTTTCTTATTTTGGCCAATCGTGAGATCTACGAAGGGCGCTCTGAATCCGGAGTCTTTATTCGGCCTAAACATGACCTGCACGGATAGGGCTCCTAATTCGAAGACTTTTTTTTATCTTGGCCAATCGTGAGATCCACGAAGGGTGCTCTGAATCCAGAGTCTTTATTCGGCCCAAACGTGACCTGCATGGATGGGGCTCCGAATTCGGAAGCTTTTTTATCTTGGCCAATCGTGAGATCCACGAAGGGCGCTCCGAATCTAGAGTCTTTATTCGGCCCAAACGTGACCTGCATGGATGGGGCTCCGAATTCGGAGGCTTTTTTATCTTGGCCAATTGTGAGATCCACGAAGGGCGCTCCAAATCTGGAGTCTTTATTCGGCCCAAACGTGACCTGTACGGATGGGGCTTCGAATTCGGAGACTTTTATCTTGGCCAATCGTGAAATCTAGGAAGGGCGCTCTGAATCCGGAGTCTTTTTTCGGCCCAAACGTGACCTACACGGATGGGTCTCTGAATTCAGAGGCTTTTTTTTATCTTGGCCAATTGTGAGATTCACGAAGGGCGCTCCGAATCCGGAGTCATTATTCGGCCCAAACGTGACCTGCACGGATGGTGCTCCGAATTCGGAGACTTTTATCTTGGACAATCGTGAGATTCACAAAGGGCGATCCGAATCCGGAGTCTTTTTTCTGCCTAAACGTGACCTGCACGGATGGGGCTCCGAATTTGGAGGCTTTTTTTATCTTGGCCAATTGTGAGATCCACGAAGGGCGCTCCGAATCTGTAAGGAGAAAATAGGAAACTTTGCATTGCAAAAGTGAAATATATACATGGTGAACCATTCAAAACAAGTATCATGCCTCACAGGTCGGGTTTAATGATAGAATTTACGCAAGTGCGTTGAATTCCAAGGCCGTGTCAGACTCCTCCCAGACATGCCTTTGAGCCGATATGCCCCTACTCCCGTGATTGAGTCGATCTGATAGGGGCCGTCCCAGTTAGGATCCAATTTTCCATCAGCCGAATTCCTGGCATCTGGAAGCACTTTCTTTAGGACCAACTCTCCTGGTGTATAGCGGCACAGCTGAACACGTTGATTATACGACTTAGCAAGCTGCTGCTGGTACCGTGCCATGGATGCAAGGGCACGGTCTCTTCGTTCTTCAATCAGAATCAAATCCAAGGCCAGCATCATGTCATTTCGGCCCATATCAAAAACTTTTGATTTCAAGGTTAGGAGGCCGATCTCCAAGGGGATGATTGCCTGCGTTCCGAAGCACAAAGCGAACGACGTCTCCCTAGTGGACCACCTCAGAGTAGTGCAATGAGCCCATAACACACTCGGCAATTCTTCGACCCATCTGCCTTTAGCTTTCTCCAGCCTCTTCTTGATGCCGTCCAAAATAGATTTGTTAGAGGCTTCAGCTTGGCCATTGCTCTGCGGATAAGCCGGGGTGCAAAAATAGGGCCGAATACCATACTTGCTGCACAGTTCTCAGTAGACACGACAATCAAACTGGGTGCCGTTGTCTGAGATAAGTGCTCTTGGAATGCCAAATCACGTTATGATATTTCTCCATACAAAACGCTTCATATCAGTATCTCGAATATGCATTAGTGCCTCCGCTTCCACCCATTTTATGAAATAATCTGTTGCGACAATAAAAATCGCTTGTTGCCCAGGGCGCAAGGCAATGGTCCGACGATGTCAAGTCCCCATTGGGCGAATGGCCAAGGACTGGTTATAGAGCTTAACTCTTCAGCAAGCGGATGGGTTAAGGGAGAAAACTTCTAGCACTGTTCACATTTCTTCACGTAACATTCGGCATCAACTCTCATTGTCGGCCAATAATACCCCTATGTCACAGCTCGATGGGCCAAAGAGCGCCTGCCAGAATGAGCACCACAACTACCTTCATGTATTTCAGTCAGGAGTTCCTCGATTTTATCCGGATGAACGCATTCTAGGTACGGGCCAGAAAGGGATTTTTTGTAAAGCTTTCCTTGCGGATCCAAGTAGTATCGCAGGGCTTTGTTTCGCAGCTTGTGTGCTTCTTTCTTATCCGACGGGAGCTGTTCGGAAGATAGGAATGCAGCAATGGAGTCCATCCAACTCGACCTGACTCTATGACGTTGATCTGGACTTCCTCTGAAGGGCCAATGCTCGGCTTAGGGATGAAACCCACTTCAATTGTTCGTTTAATCTCCGAGTTAATAGCGGAGGCCAGGCAAGCCAGGGCGTCTGCATGTGTGTTCTGATCATGGGTTATTTGGTTCAATTCATGATGATCAAATTTTTCCAGCAAGGAATTTGCTGTTTTCATGTAAGCAGCCATACGGTCATTTTTGGCCGCGTACTCCCCCTTTAGTTAATTGATCACAAGTTTTGAATCACAAAATATAAGCAAACGCTGAGCACCAAGGAGATGTGCATTCCGCAAGCCGGTTAGCAGGGCTTCATATTCGGCCTCATTGTTCGATGCTTCGAAGCCGAGTTTGACAGCCTGCTCAATTATTGCTCCGTCGGGAGCCATGATCACTACTCCGGCTCCATTGCTGCGTTGATTAGACGATCCATCACAATACAACTGCCAAATGTCCCAAACATAAATTCTCCAGTTCGGCTTAGGTTGAATTTGATCAGACTTCAAGTCGGTAAGACCCCCAGTGAATTCAGCCACAAAGTCAGCAAACACTTGCCCCTTAACTGAGGTTCTAGGCAGAAACTGAATATCGTACTGGTCGAGTTCAAGAGCCCACTTTGAAACACGCCCTAATGCTTCTGCACTGCGGAGTACTGCTCGGAGGGGGTAGTCCGTTAGTACCCCGATGGTATGCCCCTAAAAGTAATGCATCAGTTTTCTTGCTGCCATAACGACGGCTAGGATGAGTTTTTCCAACAGAAGGTAACATGTTTCGGCGTCAACCATTGCCTTGCTCACAAAATACATTGGCCGTTGCTCCCCAAGCTCTTCCTTTAATAGTACGAAGCTGACGGCCCGGTCGGAGACTGCCAGATATAAAATGAGCGGGTCACCTGTTGAAGGTGTTGTCAAGAGTGAAACTGATTGGAGGTAGGTCTTCAGACCGTTGAAAGCGGCTTTACATTCAGAGGTCCATTCAAAAGCCTTACCCTGCTGTAGGGTATGAAAGAATTGTCGGCAGCGATCTGTGGAACGACTGATGAACCTGTTGAGTGCGGTGGCCATCCCCATCAACTTTTGAACCTCCTTCACCGATCAGGGGGAGCCGAGTTCCAAGATTGCTGTGATTTGCCTTGGGTTGGCTTCGATTCCTCGGTGGTTGACAATATAGCCAAGGAATTTGCCAGATCCGATCCCAAATGCACATTTGGAAGCGTTTAGCTTCATTTTGTACTTGCGTAAAATGCCGAATGTCTTCTCCAGATCGGCTAGATGAGTTTTCTCTTCTTTGGACTTAACCACCATATCGTCAATGTACACTTCCATAGTACGGCCGAGTTGCTCCTGGAACATGGCGGTGGCTAGTCTTTGGTAAGTTGCCCTGCATTCTTCAGCCCAAAAGGCATAACCTTATAGCAATAGGTTCCTCTTGGGGTGAGGAATGCAGTTTTGTCTTGGTCCTTCGGATGCATGGTGATTTGATGGTAGCCTCGGTAGGCATCGAGGAAGCTCATATGTTGATGACGTGCCGTGGCGTCTACGAGTTGGTTAATTCTGGGGAGAGGAAAACAATCCTTGGGCAAAGCTTTATTTAAATCGGTGAGGTCCACACAGACACGCCAAGTCCCATTTTTCTTCTTTACCACCATAGTATTCCACAGCCATGTAGGGTAGGTCACTTCTCGGATTGCCCAGGCATCAAGAAACCGGTCAACTTTTTCGACAACGGCAACAGTGTGTTCTGCGGCTGACCGTCGGCTTTTCTGAATAATCGGCTTACATTTGGGGTCAACATTTAAACAGTGTTGAGAAACAGATGGATCTACCCCCGGCATCTCATACGGCTACCATGCGAATACATCAAGGTTGCCGAGTGCGAAGGTAATTAGCTACTACCTGTCAGTTTTATTCAAGGAGGCGCCGACCATGAAGAATTTGTCAGGGTCCCCGTCAATTTCAACTCGATCTAGGGCTTCTGTGGCCTTTTCACTTGGGAGCCATCCAACATCGTCGAGGCTCTCGCAATCCAGCACCTCAATAGAATTCACTTCCAGCTTTCTTGGTGTCTTTGCGGCGAGAAGATAACATGCTTGTGCCGATTTTTGGGAACCACAGATTTGTTCAATGCCGCGTTCAGTCGGGAAACGGAGCAGTTGATGATAGGTGCTTGGCACGGCATGCATGGCATGCAGCCAAGTTCGTCCCATGATAAGATTATATGGCGAAGGCAGTTTGACGATCAAGAATTCCTCATCCACTGTTCGGGAGCCCGCTCGAACTGGCAGTGTGATTTTTCCCAACGAGTATTCTGGATTAGCGTTGAAGCCGAATAATAGATAAGGAGCTGGAGATAGGTCTGACTCGGTGAACTCGAGTTTGATGAAGGTCTTGTAATACATAACCTCTGAAGTAATCTCCTGGTCTATGAGAACGCGTTCAACGGTGAATCAGTTTATACGTAGTTCGATGACCAATGGATCAATGTGGGGGAGTGTTACGCCGATCAAATCAGAATCGTCAAAGGTAATACTCGAAGCTTCATGGGGCCGTTTTACTGGTGTGATTTGCTTTTGAGGGCCTGGATGCGACTGAATTGCATGCACGGCGAGGGCAGTCAGCAGGCTGTATATCATATGGATAACGCCGAGCGGAGGTGAATCCTGCCGTAGGGCAACTATTTTGGTTGAGTTGTTCTTTTTGATGTGTTACTGGAGCCGACCGTCTTGTACCAACTCCTCAAGGTGATCTTTCAAAGCATAGCAACTGTCGGTATCATGACCGTGATCTTTGTGATATTCGCACCGCCTATCCCGTCTTCTCGTGTCGGGAGGTCCCACCATTTTTTATGGCCATTTGAAGAACGGAAGGTGTTGAACCTTAGCCATAACCACACTGATCGGCTCCAATAACTCCGTGTATTTCTTGTTGGCACGCCTTGCGCGCCTACTATCCACTTGAAGCTGCTCATTAGCTCGGTGTAGACATTGGTCGTTTGATTGGTGTGAATCCTATCTTCTATCTCGTTTAGCCTGATACTGTGATTCAGGGCTCCGTGGTGGTACAGTGTTTATTGACTGCACGACTTCAGGCGGGGCTGACTTAGTGGCTTTATGCCCGTCTTTGACCCGGAGGGCATCGTCTTCTACTTTGCAGTATTCCTCAAATTTTTTCATCAACGACCAGACCGTTTTTGGGGGTTGTCTGGTCAAAGAGCTGCGGAGGGCACTGTCTGGATGTAACCCCATCTTGAAGGCGGTAACGGCCATGGAGTCATTGCAGGCATCATCTACTAGATTAAAACATTCCCAATACCGCGCCGAATACGCACGAAAGGTTTCCCCCAGTTGAATTTGCATTGCCCACAGAGAATCGGCTTGCTTCGGCTGGACCTCATTAGTGATGAACCTTGCCCTGAAAGATTTTTGGAGTTGGTGGAAGCTTTTGATCGATGTCGACTCCAGTTTATAATACCACCTGACAGCTAGTGGTCCCAAACTGCTCAGAAATATTCGACACATGAGGGCCTTGTCGTCTGCATGAAGCGTCATGGCTTGCTTGTAATGGCGAATGTGATCGGTGGGGTCTGATTTACCATCATATAAGGTGAATGATGGTGCTTTGAACTTTTTGGGTAGCAATACCCTTGCAATCTGTCATACAAAGGGGTCATGCTAATCCTCTTCATCTGAATCATTTTTTATTCGCTTCTTCCGTGCATGCGGACTTCCCTCAGAAGAACTGGAGATGTCGACTCGTCCCTTCTTTATAGATTTTGGGGATGATGAGTCAGAGCCACTGCCACTATCATGTCTTCGAATTCGAGATCGTCGACCATCCTTTCTCAGAGGTCGTCCTAGGTCTTGGTGCGCAGCTTGTTGGGATTTTGCCACTTCCAAGGCCAAATCTTGTTGAAGACGCTCGTTCTCAGCCATCATGTTTTCCAACCTCTGCTCGTTTTGCTTCGCTTGCTCCATAATCGCTTGCATTGCCTCATGTGCTGATGTCGAGGGTGAATCGAAGTTCAAGACCCTTCTTGCGGTAATATTCTCTGGCCCAAGCATGTTGCTTGGAGTGGTTTCGTCTTGTGGCGTAGGGTCACCAGTGACTACCGGAGGATCTTCCGTCACGCCCGCCATGGATGTGCTTGAGTATTCCCAAAGACAGCGCCAATTGTGGGGAAGTGGTTCTGGAAATACTCTTTGGATCCAATGGGGCACTCGAGATCCTCAGCTAGTAACCTGAAAAGGAATGAACACTCTGGTCGGGGGTGCCGGAATTAGCACTCCGACGGATAAGTCAGTATGTACTCTCTCGATTGCTTGTATCTTAAGTTAAGCGTACTAGTTCTCACATACCTCTCTCTGGTTGTTGTTCTTCTATTTATAAACGCTCCTAGTCCTCGGGGCAGGGCCCACTATTAATCCGTCGCGTGATTGCTTACTCGGCTCTTCTTTCGTCATATTCCAACTTCCAATTGGCCCCTCGTTCGACCGGCTTTATGGCCGACTAAGATATTCGGCATCCAGAACATATAAGACGGGGGCGGGTATAATATGTACCGATTGTCTAAATGTGTACTCGGCCTATCTGCGTCCCCTTTTATCTGGCTCCCACAAAGAGATTTCACTAATTCTCCTTAAAATTTTTATTTCCTTCTCTCTCTATTATATATGTTATATATATATATATATATATATTATGAAGATTTGGGTGTAGGTTTTTGAGTGGGTTAACTCATTATGAATTACTGAGTTAGATAGGGAATATAGAGAATGGATCATTACTCATAAAAGAATAAGTCATGTGCGTGTGTAATTTTTGTGAAAAATTGTAATGAATATTATCAATTAGACCAAATTGATACAAGCGGTAAAATACAAGGACCGTCAGTGTGAAAGGTCGAGCAAATCATCCATTTATCAATCATTTATTCAATCAATATAAGTGGGATAAGAAAAATTGATTTCTTATTTATTAGTTGTTAATAGAGTTCCAATGAAATGTTGAGCATGTCATTTATGTAAAAAATAAAATTGTTCGGACAAAAATATTTACATGACTGGATCATATTTTCTTACAAAAATGAACAAGTATCTATATAATGAAACATAAAAGTTTTCTATATAATATAACAGAAAGATTTTCAAAAATGTCTTAGAGATAGAATGGCTAGGATTGATTTTGGATTTGATTCAACGGTGTAGATGGTTTATTGAACTCACAAAATCCCGTCCAAAAGTGTCAATTTCGACTACTCCCAAATCTTGCACCGATTCTTGCTAGATACCCCCAAATCTTGCCAAACCCAAATCTCTGCAACAAACCTCTCTCACCTAACCCAAATCTCAATTGACTTTGTTTCGAAACAACTTTTCAAACCTTAACCTAAAATTCTTGAATTTTTATAATTTAAAAATGATTAAAAAATATCACACTCAATTTCTATTGGATCATATTTCATTTAATCAAACAAAAAAAAAAGTAAACAAACATTTAAATAAGTGTTAGCTTTTTGAAATAAAAAACAAATACAAAATGTAATAACAAATGACCAACTATATATATGTTATAATTTAAAATTCAAAATTGTTAACTATCCCATGATTTATATGGTTTTCAAAAGGTCTATCCTAATATTTATAATTTTTAAAAGATGAATGTTACTATTATCTTGTATTGTCATTTACTAACCTATACCTATAAAATAGGAGAATTCAATATCTATCTATATCTATTTGTTCTATTTGTAACTAATTTTTCTTTATTTATTGGATGCAATGAATTGTTTCTCGTTGTTTGTAACGAAGAATCGTATAACTCTCATTCTTCCTATTGATGCAATCCAAACACATGCAATATTAGTATAGTAAATTTATCATGCTCTAATTTATAGCTATCATCAGATTAATATCACTATTAGTTACGGAGTACACAAACCTAATGGAAACTGAAACTTGAGTTTGTTTATTGAATCCGATTAGGGACACACCACTAGTCGAATTCAGATGCATGTTTAAATTTTGTGAATTTTTTTGTTGGTTTTATTTTACGTTGAAGTATCTAAATCCTTTACATATAATTACATACTTTTTGAATTTTTATTGTTTCTAACAAAAATAAAAAGTACATGAATTGGTATATAAGAGAGAGAGAGAGAGAGAGAGAGAGAGAGAGAGAGAGAGAGAGAATGGAAGAATGGCGGGGGAAAAAGATCCAGACCCCCTTTTCCCCCGCACCCCCTTGACCCCCTCTCTTTCTGATTGGTCAGATTTTTTTTTTTTCCTTCTCCTCCAATCACCACCCGCCACGTGTGTGTGGGGGGTGGTGGGGGTGGTGATTGGAGGGGGTGCAAATGATACCTGGACATTATGAGCTCTTTCTGTTTTTGTAGATTTTTATGATAGTTCTTTTTTTTTTTTCCCTAAAATTATATATTTCATAAATTTTTTTCAATGATGATCTATGGCACTCTATGGAATGGCTATATAATACCCTATTTTCAAAAGGGCACATAAAATAAGAGTCATGTTTTTCCCCGAACTTCTATTGTTGGGAAGATGAGTAACCTTTGTATGAATATGAGACAATTCCCTTTCAAGATGCACACGCTTAAGGATTTACAAAGATAATTGAATTTTGGAGAAGATATCAAGTGAGTTACCCAAAAGTTGAGAGAATTTTAGATGTTGATGCTAGTGTTATATCAGGTTAATCTTAACAAATAATTATTAACGTATATACATTGAATTTTGTTTTAATAAGCAGGCATTTGGCCTAGTAGTCGTGTAGCATCTTTTGTGGTGTGAGATCTCGGGTTTAACTACTATAGAGAGGAGTTTGATACCTTTTGTAGCAGTTTCCATTTTAGGGGTTATATGGGATTATTAGTAGTTGTTGGGATTGACTTGATGGGCTTAGGGGATTAGTTGTTAGACTTTATTGACTTTCTAACTAATGTTGACTGGTGGTCTGTTTAGTGATGCAAATATTTCTTGTAATGTAACTACTTTTCTATCTATTGACAAAAAAATATAAATAAATAAATAAATAAATAATTGTTTTGGTTATTAATTTTGAATAACTGTTATAGAAAATAAATACATTAAACTTTGTTTTGATTAATAATTCTAAATGTTAAAGAAAATAGTGCAAAATGTGTTTTACCTCTCTGTGGTATGACTTGATAACACTTTATCCTCTATTGTTTTGGATTTTATCCTTTCCTATGAGGAACTAGAATTCTAATTTCTTATGAATTGTTTAAAATTTTATTTCATTGGGAGTACCTTTAGATATGAGCCAATTGGTAGTCTATGTAATAAAACATAATAATTTTTTAAAATATATCTCTAACAAAATTAGTTAGAACAATTGAGATCATCCGATTCATGTAATTGACAGTTGGATTTACTTGAATCAAAATAAATTTCCTGCTGAAAGCAATTTCGTAGCACCTTCCTCCTATCATTCATGCCATATATCTCTCTTTCTCGGAGCACGACTTATTGGGCCCATTCTGGGGCCCATTAATCAAAATCATTCAATTTTTAGAATATATCGAAACTAACCATTCATTAAAACACATTTGTATTTAGTTTTTTTGGACACAAATATGATTTGATGAAAGGGCTACTGATGCCCGATCAACTTAATGTTTTGTAGGTGTGTGCTACTCAAAATACACCAAAAAGTTAATGGGTTGTGTGATAACCTCACCACTTACATACTTATATTTATTTCAATTTTGATTTGTGATTATGTGCTTTGTGTTTAATTTGTATGCATCTGTCTAATTTGTGAATTATATGTTATGATTTCTGCTTTGAATTTGAAATTGAAAGCCTTAATGACTTCAGAAATAGAAATTGATGAGTTTAATTAGGATGTCATAATTTTTAGAGCCTATTGGAAAGTTTGATTAAAAATTGACTCAGTTTAGTAAAATTAATTTTGATTAATTAGTCTTAAGTCCTAATCAATAAGTTTAATCTTTAATTAGCATTCTAGGCTAATCAACATGAATATAAGAGTTATGAGAAGAGAATTGGCCTATTTTTGAGCTCAAAATTTGCTGGAACAGTTTTAGAGCGAGAGTGAGTTCATTTTAGAGAGAGAGAGAGAGAGAGAGGGAGAGAGAGAGAGAGAGAGCTTGGAGATTTGTTAGGAGATTGGAGAATTGAGAAGTGGGACTCAAGATTTTGCCAGAACAAGCAAAATTCAAGAATCTAGGTAAGAGTATGACCTTTAATTCATGGAATCAAGTCACCTAGCTAGTGAATTCATGGAGGATATGTGATTAATACAAGTAATTAGGAAGAAATGAGTTTAACGATGAGTTAAATTGAAGCTAAGCATACATGCATGCATAGTTATGTAAAGTTTCATCATTTTGGACATGATTTTTGTTATCAATGTTGAATATGGGAGTTGAATCATACGTGTATCTATGAATTATAATGTTTTGAAGTTCAATTTCATGTTTTGAGAGTTGCAGAAAAGAGTTTGCAAGCAATTTATACATGCATGAAGATTTGAGTTTCAATTTTGAAGAATTCTTGTAGTTTTGAGCTAAGGGTTTGAAATTGACTATATGTTAATGTCTATGAAAGTGTTTTCATGGTTTAGAACAAGCCATGCAAGGGTTTTTGCTTTGGAATTGAGTTTGGAGCAATCTTTCTCATGTTTTGAACATTCAAAATTCGGCTTCATCGCTCGAGCAATGAAGTTATCGTTTGAGCGCACAATGAGAGCTTCCAGTATTTTTGCAGAGCATTGTACATAGTTCGAGCGACCACAGTTTTCATTGCACTTGGCTCGAGCAATCATCGAGCCTACATTTCAACTATCTAGTACTTTTGCAAACCATGTGATCTGCTCGAGCGACAAATTGTGCGCTCAAGCGATGGCCCGAATTTCATCTTATTTTGAAAAGTTGCATTATGAACATATTTTCATTCTCATTTCTTTCTTAGCATTCTTAGACATGAATTAATCCACATGAATGAGTTAATAAGTTAGAATTGAACTTAAAGGAATTGGTTAAGAAATGAATGATTCGATTAAGCTATATGTTCCAATGTGCGTATATGTTTATGTGTTATGTAGGTTGATCCACAGAGACATGACAACAATCTAATCACTGTGAGTAATATCTTAGTAAATATATTTTTGTGTGATCTATTTTCTAAATGTTCTAATGTGATATGCTTTTCTAAACTTATGATTTCTCGAATATCTATGAGCTCTCATCCATTTGAACAATATGCTATTTGAAAGTATAAATGTGGATGATGGACCCAAGGTTGTTATGAATATCTGATAAGATGGACCCTAGGTTGTTCTGCATATCTAATAGGTCTGAAACATCTGAAATGTGTTGGACCAAATGGTCATTATATTGATCTGATACAGTTGTACTTAATTGGGCCCAAGGTCGTTCCGTTAAGCTATGATGTGTTTTGCTCTATATATTTGTCATATCTACTATATGATGCACCAGAGGTCATTCTATCATATATTGGACCAAAGGTCATTCTGCTATTTAACGAATTTGATATGAGAAGGTTTATCTTTATGTATTGAAACTCATTCATGAAGCCCTTTACTTCGATGCTATTCACTAGGCTTTAGTTCACTCCGTTATATATATCTATGAAGGTGAGCAGCAGGATATCCAACCCTAGAGTTGCATGAAGATTACCCAAGTTTTTGTGATGTCAGCCAAGGAGTGCCTCTTGAATAAGGCTTTTTCTTTTATCTTTCTTTGTTTTTGTTGGTCATATTTGACCATATTTTGTTTGTAAGAGTTTTGGGTTTTGTATAATAATAATGTGTACTCATGTAAGTCTTTTTGGATATGTAATCATGTATGTACGAATGTATTTTGAATGTGGGCTATTAACTGAAAGTTTTTCGATATGCCAGATATGCATAGCTCATTGGACAATTATTATTATTATTATAATTATTTGCTTCCGCTTTTGGCCCCATATTCTTAATTACATTTTGAATATCTGTTTGAGGATATAGGTAATCTCATGATTACCTACCGGTTATGATCCAAATCTCTAGAGGCGGATTCGAGTCATGACAAGTTGGATCATTAGAATGAGCCCAATATCACAATTGTATTTAGTTTTTTTAATTTTTTTTTTTACATTTATTGGATTCATTATTGTTTTTCATTGCAAGATGAAATATATTAATTTATTAGATTAATTAATTGTTGAACTGTTGAAATTAAGTTATGTTTATGTATAGGCACAAAATATACTCCGCATGTGTATTCCTCGTGATCAAGCCCATACCACCAAAAATGATGTCATTTACCTTGAAAAACAGTTCCGATGAGCTTACCGGCGGGTGTATACCGAAAAACTGATTTGATTCTGGGGCAATTTGAGATATTTTGGGCAGTAATTCAATTCCAAAATCTGAGGGTTCAATTTGGGTAGTGATTCGATCTTGATTATGATTTTAACAGTTAGTGGAAAATCAAGGGGTAGTTTCCCAATTTAAAGGATTTGAGTTTGAATTTGAATTCTTACCTTAGTGATCAATTGAAAATGATTGCCTTTACAAAAATTTACATAAAAGAATCCCCAAGAAAATATATGATCAAAGAATAACTTTAAAAAAAAAAAAAAAAACTTTCCAACTTAAGTAAAGCCTTGGAGATTATGTAATGTGTTTGATAAGTTATAGACTTCGGGGGAATTTCAAATCTTATAGAAAAATGGTAGATAACGAAGTGGTGACCAAGTGTTCCATTTTGAATGAAATTTCAATCCCTCTAAAAGATATTTGACTAGAAGACAATTGTTTGATTAGACACTTGGAATAAAATCTAGAGGTCCTAGGGGGAGAAAAAAATAAAAAAAATAAAAAATCCAAGTAGAATTTTGAAAATTATGAAAAGTTTTCGATTAGATGAAAAACTTTAATTTATTGACTTTAGAGGGAATTTTGGTTAGACAAGGAGGTGATGACCAAATCTTTCACTTTGAAATAAAATTTTGAATTTATTTATAAAGCATTTGATTAGAAGATAATTGTTTTGATTTCTTGGAATAAAATCCGAAATTCTTTGAAAAAAATTGAAATAAAATTTGAGTAGAATTCAAAAATTAGAGTAAATATTTTTAAATAAATAAAAATCCTTGGGCTATTGACTTTGGAGGAGCCTGGATTTTATTAGAAAAATGGTAGGTAAGGCAGTGTCGACCAAGTCTGCCATTTTGAATAAAATTTTTTATTCTTCTGTGAGATATTTATTTGAGGGGTGATTATTTGATTGGGTACTTGGAATAAAATCTGAGCTCCTCAAAAAATTTAAAAAAAAAAAATGGGGAAAAGCCTTATTTTGAAAAAAGAAATGGAAGTTGTGATTTGATCATATGCTTGGGGCATTCTTCTTTGGTTAAGCAATAAATAATGGAAAGACAATTGTTTTGATTGATCACTCTAATAGTGATTTTAAAATTCCCTAAAATTCTTGGTTGGAAAACCACAACCTAAATGATGGTAATGATGATTTGAGTATCCATGGTAAGTCTTGATCATAATTTGACTTGGTCCATTCACTTATCCACAAGATATTTCGCAACCATTGCTCCTGAAATGGAAGTTTCCCAAGCTTAGTGGGCCAGACTCCGACATTTGTCCCATACTCAAGATATGATTTATGGAAAGCCTGTGTTAGTCTCACTCAAGCCACCAACAAGAAAAATTCGCAAGCCGAAGTTGAATCCCGCTTGAACAGTTCAGCCGGATTCAAAAATAGTGGATACAAAATAGGCCAGCTTGCATTTGTCAGCTCCTCCTAGCCTAGAGCACTTTAGGTCCAAGTCCAGAACAAGAAATCTTGATGGCCTAAGCCCAAGAGTTGACAGATTTAATCTGTGCACTTCAAAGGTCTGTGGACACTATTTGTGACCGTGGACGCCCAGACCCAAACTTTGAACTAGCTGCAAGCTCAAGCAGCTGCACCACTGCCACCACCACTGGAGCTGTAACAAGTTCCGAGGGAAGAAGTGCTAGCTATACTCATTCCATCCCTGGATCAACCAAAGAATGAGCCCAAGGTTGAAGTGCCAAACCTCAACATCAATGCTGACAGAATAGTCAAAGCAACAAAGAAGACTAAAGGTCCTGACTGCATTCCAGACCTAGATGCTGGTTTAGGTGAAGTGACCATCTGTCTTCCTAAGAAGTTCAAATGCCACACATAGACAAATTTGATGGCTTTGGAGACCCCATGGTGCATGTCCGACATTTTGCCAACATTCTAACGCCCATGGGACTCACATGCCAACAAACCTTGTCTTTGTTTAGCCAAACCTTGTCTAGGGTGGCAACCAACTGGTACACGAAGCCTGATAACAATATCAAATGGAAGTGGGATGAGCTGGCTGAGGCATTTGTCACCTAGTACTCCTACAACACTTAGCTGGAGATAACTATGAGGGAATTTGAACCCACTAAACAAGAACCAACTGAGAACTTTAGTGACTTTGCTACAAGATGGAGAGCTAAGGCTGCCAGAATGACCAACAGGCCTGACAAGAAGGACCAAGTAAGGACCATTGCGAAGAACCTACAACCGCCTCTGCTAAGCATCATGTTGCTTTTAACACTATTTAGTTTTCGAGAAATGTTCGACATCGAATATCAAATTCAAGATAGGATCAACCAAGGCTTAATCAAGGTGGAATCCACAGCCCAACCTCAAAAGAAGCCCTTCACCAGAAATGCCACATCATCCAATACCAAACCCACTGAAATCCATGCAATAGGGACCCAAGCTATATCTGATCCCTTTGTCGGAACTACCCAATCCACCTGCACCCAAAGAACCTTCTACTAATCTTGGATCCCCTACTCGCTAGTCATGACCCTGCCAAATATTGTGTCTTCCACCAACAAGCTAGCCATGAAACTGATTATTGTGTCTCAGTTCGTCATGAGATCCAAGACCTCGTTGAGAACAAGTCATAGCTCCACTACAAATTCCAAACGTCACTATTAATCCTTTGCCTGAGCATAACAAAATCTTCCCTTCGTCACCTCATGTCAATGCCATATAAGCCACCCTAACATCCTTTAACTGTAGCTAATACATCGTGCCGGCTAGCCTACCTAAACCAGTGGTGCTTGTACCTAAGGAAGTGGAGGTGGATATTAGCTAGAAAGCACTATAAGTGCATAAGCCTGATCCGACAGTGACTTTCCTTGCATAGATGGAACCATTAGAGATGACAGAAGAAAAGTTGAACCAGCCGGGGCTACCCAAAAAATGTGGAGGATTCACTGATGATGTATTGTTGGATTTTGTGTTTGGAAGAATATAATCGTTAGAAAAGGTATCGACAATCTCTGCAACAAGAGAGCAAAGTCGCCTCGGGGAGTCATATGATCCTAGTAAGTACATTATGCCTGCTAGTGAGCCCAAACCAGACATGGTATTTCCTTAATCCATGGAAGTCGATTTCTTGGACGCGGAATCCATCAAAGAAGATCTTCTAGGCCACCCCGATGACTTTTGACAGATCCCAACTTATGGAGAACCAAGGATGGGGGAGCGAGTTTGAGGAAGAGGAGGATAGCGATAAAGAGAGGAAAGGAAAAGACGAAAAACAAGAAGAATAAACCAAAACTTATCCATAAGACTACTTAGAATAGAGGATTGGGAGATAATTGACATCTGAGAGTCCATTTGGATTGTTTAGAAGAGCAAATTGCCAACCCTTGACTGCTATAATGAAAGGGAAATGCTAGAATGGACGGATGTTGGGCAGGCTGAAGTCCATTATACTCTGAAGTTCACTGCCATGAGACGCTATAGGAAGTACAAGGAGAAAGAAGACCACACAGAGGTGGATGAGGTCTGGTTCATAGGGACCTTGTTCAAAGAAGATGAGTAAAGAAGAGGTAAATAGGCAAAACAAATTGACATGGGCTGCCTCTAAAGCTGACTTGAGTACTGAGATTAACCACTGTGGCTTGGGAAATTTACATTCTGAGATGATGCAAAATGTGGAAGCATTGGAAAAAGATGTCACTAAGCATGTAGTAAATGCAATGAGATGCCAATTGACAAACTGGCCTGTTGAAAATTGTTTTGCTTATGGATTTGGTAGTGAATCTAATAAAATGAGTCAAGTAAGTCAAGCGAGTTAAGTGGGTCAGAAATCTGGCCTGTCAGATTTTGACGTGTCAGTCTTTTCAAGTAATAAGTTGAGTCTATTCTTTTGCTTCAATTCATTTTCATTTGTTTCTTTTGAGTCAAAGTTAGATGTCGGAACCCCTCATTTTATCAATAATACAACTAGTAATTCTTGATACTTTATGGTTCCAAAAGTTGATTACATTAAATCCCAAGAGTTCTAAAAAAGAAAAAACAAAAGATTTTTCAAAGCTTCAAAAAAGATCTAATTAAATGGGAAAAAGAAAGATAAGCCGAACTTGAAATGGATGAAATAAGGTCAATAAATTTGGGTAGTCAGGGAAGTCCTTGCCTGGTCTAGATTGGATCCATGCTATCTTTTTTAACACGAGCACTTAGTTGCTTTTTTAAAAAGAATTCGAAGAAACATATTTTTGTGAGATCTTATAAAGACATGCTTGGAATCAATCCTAAGACAATGCCACGTGAAACCCTTTTAGACCCTAGAACCAAATCCATGGTAAGAGTGTCAAACATTGATCAAACTGGGGTAATTTTCTATTCCCCAACACAAAATAAGGAACATCCTCTCACTATGATTAGTGAAGGCATGAAGCTGACATCTTTTTAGGAACATCATCTAAGGAAGACATTCAAATCAAACAGAGCAAGGTTTCCATGACATGAAGGAACCGTTATTTTAGCAAATTTGAATGGAATGAAATTCACACAATACATTGACCATGTGAGGAGTTGTTAGGTCAAAAACCCCAAACTGTGACCTAAGCAAAATTTGGAGCAAAAAAAAAAAAAAAGAAATGAAAAAGGAATAAAAGCTCGCAAGATTAAAAACTCAAAAGAGTGATTTTGACAAAAGCTAGAGCACAAAAATGAGAGAGTTAATACCTGAGTGAACATGACCCTGAACTATGGATGGCCTTATTCCCATCCTTGGGATATGTAGGCAACTTCATCGTGATGTTCGGCCCTATCTTATTCAGATTTCACCATCCATCGGCACCTATCATCAATTCAAATACTTGAGTGTCTAACTTTTAGAAAGAAAGGGGTTTAGCTGTGCAATTCATTGGATTTGACTATAGAACTTTCTAATTAGTGAGCTTGCAACAATCATCATTTGGATTGTTTTTAAATAAGAAAAGTGAGTGGTTCGTGTTCCTCTTCCAATAGATCAATTACACAACATCTTCAAAACAAAAGGAATAAAACTTCAGTATACTACTTTATTGATAATAATTTCAAACATCACAAATGAAAGCAAAGCTAACTAATTCTCATTCAATGAAAATCTTTAGAAGCTAAGACAAAAATAAATGGCATTTAAACTCTAAACTAGGGGCACTATGAGCCCAGTCATAATTACTCAGTCTTTTATCCTTTGTGTGTCTCAACCCTCTGAACCTTGTGTTCAAGCCATTCAATGAATGCCCATGATAGCCTGCAACTAAAGGCTTTCTCGGCTGCTATGAGTACTCTGTTCCGCTAAGCTTTGGCATTGGCCTTCAAGTGGAAAACCCTACAAAGGGGAACCCATGTGAGCCACCTGCTCATAACTAAACTGCCATAGAACTCAATGAGGGAAATAGTAGGCCATATGAAACAAGCCAACTACCTCTACGCCAGGAAATAGGGGCATCTGTAGGGTTATGACTGGAAGCACCAACCAAGGCAACTGGCAAGCTATGTCCCTGTAAGTTCGGGAGTTCATCCAACCATGCCAAGCTTCAACAGAATCCATCGTCACCAACTGAGTACGGTTATGGTATGAGATTGCCGAGTAATGGGTAGGAGTTGCTCGCACCTTCAATTTTTCCATCAACCACATCTAAAAAAATAAAGAAAAATAAAAGATAGACAAAAGAATAGAGAGGTGTGAGATGAGTGGAAAAAGTGAGTGGGGGTGTGCTAAAAACAGAAAAAAGAGATAAAAGAAGAGAGAGGTGAAAGGTGAGAAACCAAGTAAGATGGGTGGTACTTGGAGTAATAATGGACTCCCACCAAATTTCGCAGTCCTACCACACAAATCTCATCCGAACCCATTAGGGTATCTGCTAAGACAACCCAAAGAAACTCCTCTAGTCTTTAACTTGCTTGGCCATATCAACCAAGATAGGGCTAGCTACCCCGTTACTCGGCACCACTAAGAACTAGGCAAGCAGGTAGATACACAGAGCATCTCGCTTGTACCCCTGGAACTTCCAATCCCTTGGATCTTTCCTGTTAGTGAACTTATCAATCAAAGTAATAAAGCAGGTTTTGGTTTTGCCTGTAGACAACCAACATATCTCACTGAGTAACTTCAGATAGCCTGTCAATGGAGTTGGCCGCACTAAATCAACTCTTGGAGGACACTCCAACAAGGCCTCAAATTCCTCGAAGGTAGGGCGGAGTTCTTGGTGTCTAAGCTGAAAAACACAGACGTTTGGATCCCAAAACTGAGCTGCCGCACAAAGGAATGGGAAGTTAATGTTTAGGCTGCTAAAAGGAAATAGGGAGTTCATGATATAACTGCAGAATTTAACATGCTTAGCGCCATCCAAACTGTCCATCCATATGGACAAACCATCTCGGGAAAACATGACTACGAGCTAAAGAAGAGGAATGAAGTTTGGGACTAGGTTGATTGGAAAAGAGCTGTGTGGATAATCCTTAATGCAAAATGGAATATTTATAGGCCAAAACAGAGCAATGGTGGCATGGGATGCTTTTGCGGTTACCAATCGCGCCCTATAGTTCAGACTTTCGATCTCCTGATCTAGTCTCACTAGTGCAATGTGAAACAGAAAATGAGAGTCCAAATCCGACAACTTTTTATAGAAAATTCATTTATTGCAAAATATGTCAAAAATGGAGTTCATCACCAGATCTCAGAGTCGCCGCCTAATCTTTTGGAAAATGGAAACCTATGACTCATGCCAAAGGCCACTGTTCATCATAACCAAAGATGCCTCAGTTCGGATCCTTAGGCATGAGGCGGAAAGGTCATGAATTGAGCACCCATGCTCACTTGATCAAAAGATCGGCCTCTACTAAATCATGATATGAGTTTTATAAACATTATAGGTTCATGTTCCAGTTTTAATAATGCTAACTTTACTATGTGTATCGAACAAGTATAGATCATGTCACTAATTTTGGTATGCTTTGATTTCATGCATTTTGAAAGGATGAATATCAATCAACGTCATTCCAACCCAAACAATACAACTCTTTATCCACTGGCATTCAAGGAGGTATTTCATTTAAGCACTTAGCCGCGTAGTAAGATACTAAACATGGTAAAATAAAATACACAACCGGGATGTTACAATTGTAAATGCTCACCTAGCATTCATCTATGGCAAGCCAAAAATAACATGCTATATACATATGCATGATCCTATATGAAAATACCTAATGCAACACATACACAAATGCAACTAAAGATCTGCCTACTAACATTTGATACATGAATCATCTCAAGGCATGGATTAGTGCACAAAGGCACATAAGAATTGATGAAACTCACAGATGCAAACTAGTCAATCTTAATGCATGAAAGATGAATGTAAAGCATGGACATGATAAACAAAGAAAGACGTGGGGTTGGAAGTTATTAAAACAATTAAAATGAGAAGAGAGGGGGGAGATGGGGAGGGAATTATTATAACAATTAAATGAATGATAAAAAGAAATGAACAGATTCAGCCAAATTACTGCTGAATCTAACAAATCGTATTAAATAAATAAAAAAACTTGATCAACAGCTCCAAAAGCACCCAGGAGAACACTCCCCAGAAACTGTCCTATTCTCCTATGGAAAATTCATCTAGCCAGACACAAATTTGTCCAGCCAACTAAAAAGATGTCAAGCCAAACAAAACCTTTGAGGAAAACTCTATTCAGTGCAGAAGGTCTAGAACAGAAGCAAAATACAACTTCTAAACGGTTCTCATTCTTTCTACCACTTTCTCTCATGAAGACATTCAAGAAAGAGGTAGGTAGGCCTCATCCCACAATTAACAATACAAGAGGCTAAATACAACAGGATATTTATAACAGTTTATCAAATTAAATGAATTAAAGCAAGAACAAATTCAAGCCTAAGAAATAGATGGGAACCTAAATCATCTTTTTGTGAATAAGGGCAAGTTAATACTCGAATCCATGCTATTAATTGGAGAGAATAGATTAGTGCACACCATTTATTAGTGGAAGCTTTGCTTTGAAAGTAAGAGATTCATCAAAATTGTTGAAGACTTCTCTTCATCTCATGGAATAAGGATGTTTCCATCCATTTCCACGTTCAAAATGCTCGAGAAGAGAGTTTTCAACATCTTTGACCAAAAATCTCTTACTTTACTTCCAAGAGAAATATCAACAAAATGAAAGCTAACAATCGCCTAAACACCAAATCTCAAGAATCATCTAACTAGTTCCATGCAACAGTAGCCACCACTCATTAGAATTGAGCATGGATTGAAGCAAATGAGCCTGCATGTTTGGATGATGGGATAGATGACGAGAAAGTGTATAAAATGGAAAAAAAAAAACTATACTACATAATCAAACTTGTGGATGGGTGGCTACTTTCTACTCCCTCCACATCCACAAGGTTCCAATTAACACATTTATATACAACAACAATGAATTATAGTACTAGAAAGCAAGAAAAGTATGCAAGAACATAATAAAGTAAATAGAACAATCAACTCAATGGATGGGTGGCTACATCCTAGTTCCCTCCACATCCATGAGGATCCTTCACATTATTATAACAAGCTAATAGTGAAATACAAAGTTTAGAGACAAAGGAAGAAAGAGATAAAGAAAAAGGATGAAAAAAAGTTCCAACTCTTACCTTTTCAAGGCAAGTATGAGTTTTTGATTACCAAACTTGCTTCCAAACACCCTCAAGGTTTTAGGATATGGCTTGAATCCTCAACAAGAACTTCAATGGTGTTTTTGTTGTGTAGGTATCAAGAGAGATGTGAAGAAGTTTGAAGCTTTTAGGTTCAAGGTGAAATAGGATATCCTTCAAGCTCTTACAAGTCTCTAAGGCTTGTAACCAAAATTTCCAACCCTTAACAATGAAGGGAAAGGGTATGTTTATAGACTTTTTGAGGCAAAAAAAATATCTAAGATATTTTGCAGAAGATATTTGTGGAGAAAAATATCTAAGATATTTGTAGAAGCAAAATATCTAAGAGAATATCTCCAAAAAATATCTCTAAAAAATATCTTTGAAAATATCTCCAAAAAATATATCTGAAAACATCTCCAAAAAATGTCTCTGAAAATATCTCCGAAAAATATCTTCAACATATCTCTGATATTTTTCGTGCATGGAAAGCCAATTTCTCAGAAAATGCTCTGTTTTCTGGACAACTTATCCGGCCGGCACACTTTTCATCCAGCCATGGGTTTTTTGTATGGCTGGATAGAAAAAGTGCACGGCCAAATTAGTTACTTTATGGCCAAACAACTTTCAAAGGGAAAAATTGGGTTTACTAGAGAATCATCCTTCTTCTACTCATTTCCACTTTTTCCTTTGCTTGGTTTACTGGAAAAACATAAAACTTGAATTTTGAAAATGTAAGCCTTTGAACTTTATAGAAATGTTTGGAATAAAACGACAAAAAAATAAAATAAATAAATAAACGAAAAGGGTTTTAAGAGGTCTAAAATAGTTTGGCCAAAATGGGTGTAAGGTTGGGATTAGAGCTTGAACCCAGCTCTCCTATTAAGGAATTCGTAAAATAGCACATTCCAACTTTCATCATCAGGTGTTTGGAAGAAAGCACCCAAGTCTTAGGAACGGTCAAAATGGGGTGTCTACCGGCGGCTTGGGAGGCAAAACCCTAAAACTTAGGCATGACAGGAAGTTGTGTATGTGCACGTGCCTTATGCGTGCATGCATCCTATGCTGATAGAGAAGTTTAGCTTATTCAGAGGCATGACACATGACGTTCCAGAGATAATAGGGGCATTCCAGCATCATTGATTGAGTTATGTTAGGTTGTTAGGGTATTTGTTCAACATTTTTGAGTTGTAATTCTGGTTTTACCAACTACTTTTAGTTTTGTTCAAATGAGTTATTACCAAGTCCATGTAATAAACACAAAAGGTCGGGCATTTGAAAGATATACTCAAAATTTTGACACAAGGAAAATTGGAATTCATTGCATACACTACAGATTTCGAAACTATATGTAGCTTGCTTTTTGTGCTCCTTTCAGATAGGATCAGCCCTACAGTTTGGATTGTCATGGTTCTGAATCTGATTCTGCAAGTGCAATGTGAAATAGATAAATACAAAAGAGTCCAAATCTGGCAAATCTTTTGGGAAATCGATTTTGAATAAAAAATGTCAAAAATGGACTGCTTTGCTAGATTATAGAGTCGCCACCTAAATATTTTTGAAAAATTTAGGAAACCCGAGACTCGTGCCAAAGGCCACTTATCCGTCATCACCAAAGTGTCTTGGCACGAGAACTTAGGTACGAGAGGGAAAGGTCATGAATTGAGCACTCTACTCACTCGATCAAAGATCGGCCTCTACTAAGTATGATGTGATTCTTATTTACATTATATGCTCTTGTTCCGATTGTTAGACTATTGTTACTATGTATTGCACACAAGTATACACTGATTTGCAAAAGTTGAAACACTTTGATTTCAAGTTTTGTTTTGAAAAGCGTTTTGAATATGTACCACTTGAAAAAGTGATTTCATATGTACTTCGATCAAACTATTCCAGTTTAAACAATTAGCCTCCATCCACAGGCATTCAAACAATTTATCACTTAAGCAATTAGCCTCATGGTAATCATGCTTGACATGGCAACAATCACACTCATGCATTATGCTAAAGTAATAAAGCTTACCCCAATTCCCAAGGCGAGCCAAAAGAGAGAAAATATTTAGAAAAATGCATGATCCTAACTAATGCAATATGCCTAATACAACACATGCAATATGCAATTAATAGGCTAGCTACTAGCATGGCATGTGAATCAATTTGATAGCATGCAGTTTTAAGCATGTTTTCAAAGAAGCAATAAATAACAATGCTTTGTTAGAATGATGCGCCGAGCCTAATGCATGCAAGGCAATGGATGCAAACATGGAAAATGCCAAACAAAATGTGTTGTGCTACACTATCCATCATAAGCAGATAAATAAAAGGGAGAAAGACGTGGGGTCGGAAGACAAACACATTATTACATATTTTGCCCTCGCCTAGGAGGGTCCAAATAAATGAATTAGCTAAGCTACTTAACTAATTATTACAACACCGAATTTAACTAACTATTCTAGCTAATTAAAGAATTACAACTAGCTACTCTAACTAATTAATACAACTTAACCAACTAAACTAATGGCTTATGCATGTATATGAATTTCTCCCCCCGAGAATGCCTCTACACTGTTTTTACACCTCAACCTCAGTCTTTGCTCTGCTCTGTGAAGAAAGTTGTATTGCCTGGCTGAAAAAGGTGGCTGGCAGGCTAGAAGTAGTGGCCAGCCGCCCACTAATAGTGGACAGCCGCCCAATAAAGGTGGCCTACTGGCCATTAATGTTGGGTTTCTCCTACTGTAACAAAAAACAAACAAAGCACAAATAGAGCATCCTCAAGGGATGTTTGTCCACCTTGCCTCTTCTTATCATCAAATAGCTCAAAGAAGAGGTAGGCTCAATTCGCAAGCCATCAATCGGTGCAAATTCACTGCGTGATGACATATAAACTAAGGGATACAATTTCAATAAATGCACAATGAAAGACTCGTAAACCTCCTCCGTATCATGATTTGGTTAAGGGAAGTGGTTGACATTGGAAACTTGAACCATTTCATCACTAACAAGTATGAAATGACTCAAGTCTCCACGTGTTCAATTAACGTCTGATTGAACACCAAATTATGTTATTATCTTGTTACCTGTTTAATCCTAATTTTATTACTCCATTTAAACTACCTTTCCATTCATTAGTCAATTAAGTACAATAATGAAGATTGAGTCCACTAATGGAGAGAAGTATCAAACAAAGGTTTGTTTTGGCCAGAAGAGAGATGTCATGCCGTTGGTAATGAACCTCCGAGGAGATTAAACCATTAAGCACAATGCGCTTTATCTCAAGCTTAGACAAACAATCGGTTTGAAATGACTCTCAAAGAAAAGGAAAAGCCAAGAACTGAGGAAGGTTGCAGAGATGATTAGAGATGAACACAAGTATGGAAAGCTTGAAATAAATGCTATCAACTCAAATAGGTTGGTGTCTAAGACCTAAACCACCAAACCTATGAGAATTATTACACTACAAGCATGCTATACAAAGCATAAATGAAATAAACAATCTAAAACAGTCCTAAAATACCTAAAAATAGTGCTGAAATTAATGTACAAAAAGCTAAAAGAGTAAGATAAAATAATGGAGAAATCAAGCTAGTAAACAAGACAAAGAAGGGGTGGCTAGCCCCTCCATTTTTGGGACTTCAAAACCACTTTTTTAGCCTCTGAAAACCTCTAAAAAATCAGTGGTAAAAAGCTCAAAAAAAGTTGAGAAAGAAATGGGAAACACAAGGGGATAAACTTAGAGAAATAGGTTTAAGGAAGGATGGTTTACCCCTTCACCTTTGATAGATTTAAGCCACAAGTTTTAGCTCATAAAAATAGTTCAAAAATAGCAAGAAAAGATAGGAGAGAAGTAGTATAGAGATGCTCAAAATTATACCTCTTGAAGCAAGGTAATCTTTTGTTAACAAACCCACAAGTTCTCACTCTCAAGGGCTGAGATTTGAGCTCAAGAACCTCAGCAAGAAGTGCTAATTTTTGGTTTAGGAAGTATAGAGAGAGAGTGTATAGGTTGCAAGATAGAGAGAGAGAGAGAGAGAGAGAGAGAGAGAGAGAGAGATTTTCAAGAATTTGAGTTTTGGAATTTTTTCTAACCTTAAAAACATGAGGGAAAGTCAAGTATGTATACAAAAATAGGTTGATATCTTAGAAATATCCATATTGAGACAACTAGTGTAGTGTATGCACTTGTGGGGGACAGCTGGCAAAAATATCAGCGTTTTACACAAGTGGTCGGCAGGCTGCTAAAAGGGGGCCGCAAGCCACTAGTGGCCGACCAGACAAAAATTTGTTTTCAAGCCCGACTTCAGACGGGCATATCTCTCTCATCCAGACTCGGTTTTAGGACATTCTTGTCTACTTTCTAATGGTTGTAACCTCATATCTAAATTCTAATTATGCAAAGAGATATGCCTATTTTTGTGAAGGCTGCTCATTTCTTTCCTAACGGATTGATGCCCAACTTCTTCCCCAACAAGTTTTCTTCCCTCCCCTCCTATTTTCTTAAACTCCAAACCTATAAATTATATTTTTTAAATATTTTCAAAGAGTTCACCTCTCTTTCATTTATTTCCACTTTGTCCTTACTCGATTTACCGAAAAGTGCAATATTTTAAATGAAATGTGACCTTGGAACATCGTAGAAACATTTTGAAAAATATTTTGAAAAAGAGGGTTTTAAGGTCTAAAATAATTTTGGTCAAAAATAGTTTTCGTCTAAAATGGGGTGTAAGGTTAGGATTTAGAAGCTCTTCTTGTTGAAGAAATCAAACGTTTGTACAGCATAACTTTCATCATCGAGTGATCAACCTGAGGTACCCAAGTCTTAAGGGCGTTCAAAAATGGGGTGTCTACACTATACAAAAGATTTTACAAAATGTGGGGCATCCCTTAATGGCATCCTATAAAATGTTTCTGAAAAGGCAAAAAAAAAAAAAAACAAATATAAAAAGTGAAAAGAAAAAATATTTCTAAGGCTATGGTGCATGGTCCCAGCCAACCAAGTCGAGGGCACTTTGAAGCACCCTGAGATGGACCCTCCTTTTCATCATTGTTATCATCGTCACTACTGAGCTCAAATTCATCATTAAAATCACTTCCTTTTGTAGTAAATGCAGCTCCTGCATGCCCAGATGGACCAGTATCCTGTAAAGAATTAGAAAAGGACTCAGATTATGCCAAGAATCCTAGAACAGTTCACCAATAAGGAAGGAAAGGGAAACACCTCAATCACGGCTTGGGTGCCCGTGGCAAACTCCCGGATCAACACCACCATGCTGTAGACACCTCATTTTTTATGGCCCTTATGACTTGGACGTCCTCGCATGCACACCCAATGATGAATGTATTTGCTTGCCAAGTGCTCGAAGTCCTTGACGGAATGCCACAGCTTTGAGCTTTTCAAACCCTATACCCTTGCTGCCTCATTTTTAGACCAAGCCTTAGTTGTTCAAGCCTGTAGCTTTTGGTGGCCTACCGGCCACCTTATTGGGCTGCAGACCATCACTTTTTGGCTACCAACCACTGATGTGGCTTGCTGGCCACCAGTGTATTTTGCAGATATTTTATGCCAACTATGTCAGCTATTTGCACAGATGCATGCATCTTCACCCAGGTGTAAGACTGGATATCCTTGTAGAGAATTCATGTTTTCTATATATAGGAGCCCCCTCTCTCATGTTTTAAGGTTAGAAAATTTTGAGATAAAAAATTTTCCTCTCTCTCTCTCTCTCTCTCTCTCTCTAGCAAATTTCTATACTTTTGCCTATAATTCCTTAACCTTTGCCTATACACCCTTAACCAAATCTCACCATCTTTGAGATGAGGTACTTTTGTGCATGGTTTGAGCTCTAGAGGGTGTGTTTACTTGGTTTTGTTGCTTGGAATTGCTCTTCTCTTCAAAAGGTATAAGACTTTGCTTGTAGCTTAGCTTTATTTGTTATTATTCCTACTATTTTTCCATTGTTTTGGGGCTGTCAAAACTCCATATTTTTGGGCTGAAGCTTGGGTCCTAAGGCCATTAAAGGCTGAGGGGTGGTTCACCCTTCTTTATACCTTGTCTTGGAGGCCTTAGCCCTTGTGTTTTCCACCCTCTTACTATCTTTTTCCAAGCTTTTAAACACTAATTTTTAGAGTCACTTCAGTGGCCAAAATCATGTTTTGAAGTCCAAATTTGGAGGGGTTAACCTCCCCTCCTTGTGTCTTGCTTACTAGCCTAGTTTATGCCATGTTTTATCCTATTAATCTAGCTATTGTTAGCTCAATTCTAGCATATTTTAGGACTTGTATTAGACTATTTTAGCACTTTTTTAGGCTGCTGGTTGCATTTGAACTTTGTTTTGCATGTTCATAGTGTAATAGTCCTCATTAGCTTGGTGTTCTAGGCCTTAGACACCATCTCCTTTGAGTTGATAGCATTTATTTATGCTTTTCTCACTCATTTTCAGCACTAATAATCTCTGCAACCTCTCTCCTTTCTTGGCTTTTTGTTTTTCTTTGAAAGTGGTTCAAACCACTTGTTTGTTTGAAGCATGAGATTGAGATGTCATGCTTAATGGTTTAATCCCTTAGGGGGTTCATTACCAACGGTATGATGTCTCTTTTATGCCTAAAACAACTTTTGGTTTGAGCCCTCTTTCCATTAGAGGACTTAATCTCACCTTTTGGGACTCAATTGATTAAATGATGGAAAGGTAACTAAAATGGAGTAACTAAAACTTGGAACTAAAAGTGAGCAAGATAATAGTTTTGTTGTGTTCAATCGGACGTTAATTGAACACATGGAAACTTGAACCATTTCATACTCATTGGTGATGAAATGATTCAAGGTTCCAAGGTCACCACTTCCCTTGATCATTCATGAAAGGGAGGAGGTTTGTGTCTTGTTTTGCATTTATTGAACTTGCACACTTGAGTTCACAAGCCATCATGCAATGAAATTGCTTGAGTTGGTGGTTTGTGGCTTAAGTTCACTACTTCTTTGATTTGCTCATGAAAAAGAGGGGTGAGGTGTGCAAACAAACCCTTGAAAATACCCTGTATATGCTCTATTTGTCCTCTATTGTAGCAAGGAGAATTGGACAGCAGTGGTCGGCAGGTGGCCAGCAGACCACCTTTGATGGCCAGCCGGTCATTACTGGTGGCCGGCAACCTTCACCACTAGCCGCTGGCCACTGGTGCAAAATTCAGCAGTGTATTAGTAAGCCAGAGCAGGGTTGTTTTGGAAGGGCAGCAATGTTGGTGTTCAATTGTGCAAGAGAGGCTCTCCGAAAGCAAAAACAATGGCTTTTTAGGTGGAAACCGAGCACGCGCATGAGCATTCTTCGCATTCCAAGCAAGTTTAAATATTTAGATTAAATATTTGTTGTAATTAATTAATTGTTGCTAATTAATCTTGATATGAGTTGTAATTAATTAGTTAGTTAGTTATTCAATTTTGTTTTGTAATTAGTTAGTTAACTAGAATAGTTAGTTCATGAATTTGTTGTAATAATTAGTTAAGTAGCTTAGCTAGTTTTTTTGTTTTGATTTGTAATAATTAGCTTAATTAGCTTTAGCTTTAATTAGTTAGTTAATTAGCTTTGTTTATTCATTCGGACTCTCCTTTGTGAGAGTGCAATGTAATAATGTGTATATCTTCCAATCCCACGTCTTTTTCCCTTTTATTTACTAGCTTATGATGGTTAGTTTAGGGACATCATATTTTATTTAGCATACTCCATGTTTGCATCCATTTGTATTGCATGCACCGAGGCTCGGTTCATCATTCTAACTGCATTATTAGTTTACTGCTTTGAATACGTGCTTAGACCGCATGTTATTTAATTGATTCATATGCCATATTAGTAGCCAAGCCTATTTAATTGAATATTACATGTGTTGCATTAGGCATATCGCATTTTTAGGAAACACACATTTTTCTTACTTTTTTGTTTATTTTGGCTTGGAGTACTAGGTGAGCCTTTACTTGTTTTAGCATAATTGCATGAGTGTTGATGTTGCCTTGTCTAGCATGCTTGCCATGAGGCTAAATGCTTAAGTGTTAAACTGCTTGAATGCCTGTGGATGAAGGCTTATTGCTTGAATTGGAATAATTGGAGTAATGATCATATGCGATCACTTTTTCAAGTGGTACATATTTTGAAACAACTTTGCAAACAAACATGACTCCAAATGTTCCAATTCTTACAAAGTTAGTCTATACTTGTGTGTGCACATCACATAGTAATGCTAGCCTAGTAACCGAAACAAAAGCATATAATGTAAACAAAAAATCATATCATGATTAGTAGAGGCCGATCTTTGATCAGGCAAACGGGTGTGCTCAAATGTATTCATGACCTTCTCCCCTCATACCTAAGTTCAAGAGCGGAGACAATCTTAGTGATGACGGACATGTGGCCTTTGGCACAAGTCATGGGTTTCCTAAATTTCCCAAAATATTTAGGTGGCGACTCTGTATCTGGCAAAGCAGTCCAATTTTGGCATTTTTTATTCAAAATTGATTTTCCAAAAGAGTTGCCGAATTTGGACTCTTTGGTGTTAATCAAGGGGCTTAACTCATATTTTTGAGCTCAAAAATCTGCCAATAGGGCTTTGGAGAGACAAAACACTTGATTTAGAGAGAGAGGGACCAAATTCTTGAAGAATTGACTTGAGATTGAAGATTTGGAAGCTAGGCTCAAGAATTTGCTAGAGTAGGAAGGATTGAAGGCTCCAAGTGAGTATGTGAACTCCAGTTCATAAGTTTATGTCCATAATTATGTGAATTCAAGAAGAATTGGTAAATTGATGTAAAATACAAACTTAACATGAAGAATTTGGTATCAAAACTGACATGCATGCATAATTTTGTTGATTCTCATGAATTTGAGCATCATTTGTACCATTTAAGATGGAATTGGAGACTATATTTCACGTGCATGCATAATCCATGAAGTTATGGTGCTTGATTGCATGAGTTTTGAAGTTATCAAGAAGAATTTGAAATGATTTGGGACTTGCATAATGAATTCATGATGATTTGAACTTCAATCTTGTAGAATTGACTCATATGATAATGTTAGTAATTGTATGGCTCAAATATAGGACATAATATGCAAGTTGTACCAGTCAAAATTGTGTTTCGAACCTCAAGCAACATTCTGGAAAATCCAGAATTCGTGCAAGTCACTCGAGCGAAGAAAGTGTTGCTTGAGCGTAAAATGCAAGCTCCCTTTTTTTTTTGTAGACAATTGCATGGTGGCTCAAGCGGCAAAGCTTGCGCGCAAGTGAGCTTGTTTTGAAACTTCTTATGGCTCGAGCGACCAATTCTATCCAGTACTTTTGCACTCTTTACAGACGGCTCGAGCGACCAAGTGTGTGCTTAAGTGAACCCTTTTACAGTTGTTTGACCGCTCGAGCGAACAATGTAGTCCTCGAGCGAAGAGCTCTATTTTAGGAACTTTTGAAAAGATGTTTTATGCTTCAATTTCAGCTCCCTTTCATTTATGAGCATTCTTAGGCACACATGGAGCATCCTAAATGAATTAAAAAACATGAAAGAAGCATAAGAAAATTAAGCAAGCTAAAGAACAGATTGAATTGTATTATGACCCAATATGTTGTGAATTATATAGGGTCAAGTGCAAGGACAAATCAAGCATCAGAACACTGTGAGTAATATCTTAGTAAAGATATTTTTCTGTATGTATTATTTTCTAAATGTTACCTATGTGGTAAGTTTCTAAACTTACGAATTTGTACTATGAATGAGTATTCTATCCATTTGATTCGTAATGGAATTTGTAAAGTGATTGATGTATGAATATGAAATGGGCCAAAGGCCGTTTGGCATATTTGACAAGGATACGGATTGGGCCTAAGGCCATTTGGAATGATTGATCAATGGATTGAAGGTCATTTTGTATGATTGTTAAATGGAGCAAATGTCGTTTTGAGTAAGGAATTGATTGGACCTAAGGTTGTTTTGAATATGAATACGGATGCGATCATGACCATGGATATGAATATGCGCATAAATATGAATATAAGAATGTTGGACCCAAGGTCATTTTGTATATAATGGACCTGAGGTCGTTTTGTATATGAACATGATATACTGGACCTGAGGTCGTTTTGCTTTGATATTGATCTACAAGTATAGTTTATGGATTTTGATGTTCCTATGAATGAGAATGGTAGTTCAAATGTAGAAATTATAAGTACGATTTATTTATGTACGAATCTCATTCATTAACCTCTTTACTCTGGTATTATTCAATGGGCGTTAGCTCACTCTTTATTTATATGTATGTAGGTGAACAGCGGGATGCCCAACCCCAGCCTTCATGGAAATGTGAAAAGAATGCCGAGAATTTGGGGTCAACTAAGGTCGCGTCATGGATGAGGCTTTTGTTTTTGGTTTTCCTTTAGGTTCTCTTTTGTGGTCTTGTGTGACCAAATCTATATGTATAACCTTGGTTTTTGATAAGACTATTCTAAATGATCTTGGATTTATGTATTTCTATTTTAGCGGTATACTGTGAGTTATTATATGAATGGAAAAAAAGAGAGTCTATATTATGCCATGTATACAGAGGTCATTGACAAAAATTTAAAGTTCTGCTTCCGCATTTTGCGCCATATGATTAAATATAATTTGATTTCGGTTTGAGGCTATAAGTAATCTCATTATTACTGGCCAGTTATGATCCTAACCTATAGGGGTCGATTTGGGTCATGGCAAAAAATCAATATCAAGCAGAGACCAGATATAGGGGCAAGTCTGATAAAGACAGAAAAGATACATGCTCGGCTCTGGAAGGGACATGATAGGGCACTATAGCTGGCTCTAGGATGGGCACTGTTGTTGTGCCATGTCGCACCATCATTGATACAACAGTAGGCATCATCGGTAGGCCCTCTACTACTATAGCAGCACTTACACCCCTAGTCGGCATTGCGCTTGGGACTTAGACCAGAATTAGAACTTCACCCTGTCCTCGACCTTGTGCAACACGAAAGATGGTTGGGTCCTCTATAGCTTCCATAATCATCTTCCCAGATGGGACTAGATGCACTCCATGTAGCCTTCATCCACTAGCTATCCCTCAGCAGTAGTGCCGCCTCGGACAAGGAGAAACTACTCTTTAGTGAACGTAAACATGAGGAGATGCTGGAATCCTGTGCTGGGCCATGCCCAAAGACTGGTAATAGAGCCACTCGATCAAGTACTAGACATGACAGAATGACCCCTCTAGTAAAAGTCATTGTTGGGTGGTTGCCTGGATGACTAGATACTAGGCCTCACTAGTATGGAGCGCAACAGCCCATGCGTGCCACATGATCTGTAAAAGGCAAGTTTGATAATCAGTATAAAACCACTGGCAAATCAAGAATCAAGGCAGTCAGGGTATGGATGGATTGGAAGGACTCACGTGGTCATGAGTAATGGTATCGAACATCTGTTGGTACTCGCAAGCAGTATAAAGGAGGGGGTGTAGACATCCCATTTTGACTGTCCCTAAGACTTCGGGTGCTTGCAAGTGTCCCGATGATGAAATTATATTTAGTTTATCTTTAGAATGTTTACAAATGTTTGGAGTTACTGTGTAAACCTAGTATGGCAAAAAATTGACTTTTTACGAAAATGACTATTTTACCACTAAGCTCATTTTTTAGCCCAAAACTAATTTCTTAAACCCAAGAAAGAGAGAAAAGCTCTGTTGTCCTTTGATTGAATGTATTTTTCAAAATTAGTGAACAATTTTATCAAAAACATTGATCAGAAGACAATTTGGATTTACTTAGGCCACAAGCAGGCTACTAACATGGAGTGCATGCAAGAATGATATGTGTACCATGACAAAAGGTGAGTGCACACCTTATTTGTGCATATGCACAAGAATGGTGTGTGTGGACATCCAAGCATGATAGAGTTATTTTTAAAAACTTAATAATGGTGCATTTTTAGTGGGAGGCGGAGGGAGAAAGTGATGGAACACTAAAAAGGGTTCCAGAACCTCCCTTGTAACAACCTTGTCATGTATTACACTCTTAATCATTGATTTTGAATGTTACTTAAGTGCTTAGTGTAAATTTGAATGCTAATTACGTGTTTAATACGATTCTTGGATGTACATCTATTAGCCATATCAATATTTGTTGTAATTTCTGTTATAATCTAAAATTGAAGGCCTTAATGGTGCCAAAAACCAAAATTGATTAGTTTATTAAGAACAACATAATTTTTAGAGCCTAATAGGAGATTTGATCAAAATTTGATTCAGATTAAATTAATTAGATTAAACTAATTAGAATTAGGTGTGATTAGTTAATCTTAAGCATTAATTAATAGCCTAATCTAATCCTCATGTATATATGATGCAATTAAGAGTTTGAACTGCTTAATAATAATTTGATCTCAAGAAAATTGAAGAGAGATCTTTAGAGAGAGAGCTTTAGAGAGAGAGGGAGAGAGGGAGAGAGAGAGAGAGAGAGAGAGAGAGAGTTCAATTTAGAGAGGGAAAAGGCTTAATCTTGGAGTTTTGGCTTAAAGGTTGGAGAATTGGGTAGAAGAACTTAAGAATTGGTTGATACAAGTGTAATTAAAGACCTTAGGCAAGATTTTGAACCTTAATTTATGAGGCTAAGTCATCAAGATGTCAATTCAAGAAGTTTATGTGATTAAATGTAAGAATTGGGCTACGATTTTTAGAATTAAAGTCAATTCATACATGCATGCATGATTTAAAAGAGTTCGACCATTTTTGAACATGTTTTTGCTATCTAAACTTGAATTGAAGGTTACGTTATACATGTGTAAACACCCCATTTTTGACTGTCCTCAAGGCTGGGACGTCATCACTTGTGCATATGATGATTGTGTTTGTTTGTGTTCATTTTGAGCGCCCGAAGTCCTTGGCGGGATGCCCTGTCTTTGAGCCTTCAGACCTTGTCCTTTCTGTGCCTTGTTTTGGATCAAAACTTGGTGCCTAGAACCTTGTGGTGACCTATCAGCCACCACCAGAGGCTGTCGGCCATGGCTTATGCTTGTCGGCCATTGGTGTGGCCGGTCAGCTACCAGTGGTGGCCAACGACCACCAGTCTCTTTTTCTAGATATTTGTTGATATTTGTTAACAGTTGTGCTAGTTGTTAGCACAATTAGCTGCATCTCCCTACACGTGTCTGGTAGGATGTTTCTAAGCTAAAGGCATGTTTTTCTATATATAAGGGGGTTCCTCTCCTATTTTTGAGGGTTAGAAAATTTAGAGCAAAAATCTCTCTCTCTCACTAGATTTCTCTCTCTCTCTCTCTCTCTCTTTTACAATTTTGTGCCTAATTGCTTGTTTTCTCTACACTTTTGCATACACATCCTAAATCAAATCCTCTTACCTTTGAGCTGAGGTTACTTGGGGTCTTCTTGGAGCTCTTGAAGGTGGTATTAGCTTGGTTTTGTGCCTAGAATTGCCCTTTGCTTTAAAAGGTAGTCTACTTGCTTTGTTTACTTTGTTTTGCAAGTTTGCTTTACCATCTTTTCTTACTGTTTTGGGGCTGGTTTTGAACTTAAAAAAACTCTATTTTTGTGGCCTAAAAGTGTTGGTTTGGGCTTCTTTTTAGTTAGGGAGTGGTTCACCCTTCTTGCTTATTAGTTTGTAAAGCTTTTGTGCCTTTGTTCATCACTTTCAAATCAAATTTTTTAGGCCTTTTAACCACTGAATTTCAGAGGTTTTTCAGTGGGAAAAAAACTTATTTTGAAGTCTAAAATTGGAGGGGTTAGCTTCCTCTCCTTGTGTCTTGTTTGCATGCCTAGTTAGCTTCATATGTTATCATGTTTTTCTATCGTAACTTAGCTCAAATCTAGCATGTCTTAGCCTCTGAAATAACCTATTTTAGCTCTGTTTTGGGCTAGTTAGTTTGTTTGAGCCTTGTATGGCATGGTTGCAGCGTTAATTCCTTCACTAGCTTAGTGTTTTAAGGCTTTAACCCTCATTGATGTGAGTTGATTGCATGTTTTAGTGTTTTTTCTATTTCATTTTTAGCACTTATAATCTCTGTAATCTCCCTCATTTCTTCACTTTTGATTTTCTTTGAAAGTGGTTTCAAACCACTTGTTTGCCTAAGTATGAAATAGGGGTGCTACACCTAATGGTTTAATCCCTTAGGGGGTTCATTACTAACAGCGTAATGCCTCTTTCATGCCCAAAGCAACTTGAGGTTTGAGCCCTCTTTCCATTAGAGGACACTTACCAATGGGCTAAATGGATTAATGAATGTGCTGGTAATTAAAATGAGTAAGCAAAATTGACACGTAAAAGAGGCAAGATAAGCATTCTTTGTGTTGCATTGCATGTGTTCAAATCGGACGTTAATTTGAACACAAGGAAAATGGGACATTTCATACTCAAAAGTGATGAAATGTGCCACTTTCCTTGGTCTCCATTGCCCTTGATCATGCATGATAGGGTGATGGACATTTTGGTCTTGTTGTGCATTTCTTGAACTTACACAATTGGTTTCACAAGCCAGCATGCAATGAAATTGCTTGATTGATGGTTTGTGAACCAAAGCTTGTCCCTCCTTTGATTTTCCCATGAAAAGGAGAGGCAAAGTATGCAAACAACCCTTGAGAAATATACTGTTTTTCTCTGTTTTGCTCTCTGTTGCCGCAAGGAAGTTCAAACCAGCAATGGTCGACAACCATCACCAGTGGCCGATCGGCCCTCTATCGGGCACCAATGAAATTTGCACAGTGCATTGGTAAGGTGGAGCAGAGGTGTTCTGGAAGTGGACAGCTTTGTTGGTGTTCATATATGCAAACAGAGGCTTTCAATAGCAAGGCAGTGGCTTTTCAGGTGAAGAATCGAGCATGCATGCATCATTCGCTTCCCGGTATTAGCTAATTGGTTTAATTAGCAATAGCTTAAATATGTGTTGTAATTAATTAGTTGTAGCTAATTAAGTGTTGTAAATAATTAGTTAGTTTAAGTAGTTATTCAATTTCGGTTTGTAATAATTAGTTAACTAGAATAGTTAATTAGTTTCGAGTTTTGTAATAATCAATTAGCGTAGCTAGTTGGTTAGCTCATTCATTCGGACCCTCCTTCGCGAGGGCGTAATGTTGTAATAAGTGTGCGTGAGTGTGTGTACGTTTTCCAACCCCAGGTCTCTCTCCTTTTATTTAATCGCTTTTGATGGTTAGATTAGGGTCATGTTTTAATTAGCATACCTTATGCTTGCATTCATTCATTCGTATTGCATGCACCGAGGCTCGACGCATCATTCAAACTGCATTGCCATTTCAATATCTTATTTGAATACGTGTTTAAACCGCATGTTATCAAATCGAATCATATGCCATATTAGTAGCCGAGCCTATTAAATTGCATATTGCATGTGTTGCATTAGACAGCTTAACGTAGTTAGGAATCATGCATTATTTTCTAACTCATATCTTCTTAGCTTGGAGTACTAGGTGAGTTTTTATTCTTTAGCATAGTTGCATGAATGGGAATGTTGCCATGACTAGCATGCTTGCCCGGAGGCTATGTGCTTAAATGCTAAATTGCTTGAATGCCTGCGGATGAAGGCTTGTTGTTTGAATTGGAACGATTCGACAAATATAAGTTTTAAGCCTACTTTGTTGAGTGGCAAATCATGTTTTAAGCCCACTATGTTTGGTGGCAAATCCACAACCTTTAAGCCCACTTGAGGTGTCAAATTCAAACCATTTTTGCAAACAAACATGAGTTGAATTGTTCCAAATTAAGCAAACTAGTCTATACTTGCTTGTGCGCATCACATAGTAAAGCTAGTTTAATAATCAACAAGAACACATAATGTTTATAAAAAAATCATATCATGATTAGTAGAGGCCGATCTTTGATCGAGCGAGCGGGGGTGCTCAATTTATGACCTTTGCCTCTCGTACCTAAGTTCTCGAGGCGAGGCAACTTTGCTAATGATGGACACGTGGCCTTTGGCATGAGTCAGGGTTTCCTAAATTTCTCCAAAAATAAAATATTTAGGTGACGACTCTATATCTGGAAAAGCAGTCAAATGTTGGCACTTACTGATTCAAAATCAATTTTCCAAAATGATTTGCCAGATTTGGACTCTTTGGTGTTTTTCAGTTTCACATTGCACTTATGAGATTAGATTCAAAACTGCGAGAGTCTGAACTGTGAGGCCTTTCTTTCAAACCTTCTGAAAGGGGGGCGCGAAAAAGGCGAGCCACAACATGCATCCATAATTCACAAGTTTTAAAGTTAAATTTCATGTTTTTGAAGTCTTAGAAAAGAATTTGAAGTCAATTGATACATGTATAGAGATTTTGATTTCAAATTTGGTAATTCTCGATGCTTTTGAGCTCATGATTTCAATTTGAGTACAAACATATGTGTTTCCATGTATCTTTAAAGGTTTGATACAATTATGCAAGTTTTTACACCTTGAACATGAGTTTTGAAGTTTAAATTTTGTTGTGGAAATTCTAGAATTCGTCCGCACCGCTTAAGTGAACAATATATCGCTCAAGCACGCATTCTTTGCATTTGCATTTGCATTTGCATCGGTACGCCTAAGTCACAGTGTTTGCCATTTGCTATTCCTGAATGGTTTGCCAGAGGCTCGCTTGAAAAAGCTTGCCAAAAGGCTGACCTGTTAAGGGTTTTACCACGATGGGAACACAACCCTTGGATCTGGATTACTGCTGTACCGTTTGATCGTCCTTTCACTTCTTGGTGTTAGGTGTGAGAGGTATATTAGGTGGTCATGCTAAGGTACCCTTTTTGATCAATCGACCTAGTTGCATATCAAAAACCATAGAGACTGTTCCAAACTTGGATAGGTTGCTTACGCGAATGCAGGATTGTATGAAACCGCTTGTTTTGCATAGTGAACCCCTAGCTCTTGACAAAATTAGGATAGGGTAGCCCTACCCATCATAAGGGTGTTTTGGCTCTCACTTGCTTGATATGTGATTTTGGAGTGAAAGTCTGTAGGAACTTATGTATTAGTTGCAAGTCTGGGTATCAGTTTTGGGGCAAAAATCAATGTTGAGTACAATTCTCCAACTTATGATTGCAACTGCAAATTGTTTGAGTCTGAGCTGAGGTGCTGTGCAGTTTCTGATTTTTGTTTTCTTTTGCTTTATTTTCTTTTTGCAAGGTAGTTTTTCACCATTGCTTCAGACGATTCTGTTACCCCTCAAGCACTCTGGACTCGAGTAAGGCGACTTTACCAACCTAGGGATCTTGTAAGAGGACAGCCAGTGTTTGCTTCATTCCCACTGGTTACCAGACGGAGGAGGATCAAGCATAACTCACTAGTCCAGCAATCACCTTTTCAGGCCCAGTCGTTTACTTCTACTCCGGAAAGAGAGTATTCACCAGTTTTGATAACTCAACATCCCTTAATCAGTATAGAAGATATGCTTCGTTAGCTCCAGCAGACTATTGAGACTATGCAGCTAGATGTTGCCTGCCAAGTTGAGGTCACAGGCCGCCAAGCAGAATTGATAGATAGAATTCAACCACAGCAACCCCAACCGGCAGTAGCCTCTGTGTCCCATGCACCCCCAGCGGGAATTCCGGCACCCGGGGTCACGATTAATGTGAAGGAAAATGTGGGTATTCAGGCAGATCCCATCCCACCTCAGACCTCCAAGGCATCGGTTTACCCAACGGAGGTGCCGTTTGAATTCGAGGTTGACCCTACTACATTGAAGGTTAGCAAGCTAGAAAAACTCTTCAAATGGGTAGAGGGTGTAAATTCAATCCCTGATATTGAGGATGGCTATACTGATTCGACAATGACGTTGCCCGACAGATTCAAGCTGCCACACATAGACCAGTTTGATGGTTCCGGGGATCCTACGGTCTATCTACTGTTATTTTCGGATATCCTACGACCAATGGGTCTCTCCAGACCGCAGAACCTATTGCTTTTTGGCGGACCCTGCCGGGTATAGCGACCATCTGGTATGCAAAACTGGAAGACTTGGTGACACGGAGCTGGGATGAAATGGCCGAGGCCTTTGTAGCGCAGTACTCCTACAATACCCAGATTGAGGTCACTACCCATGATCTTGAAGCAACTTGCCAAGAACCGAAGGAGGGTTTCTCTAACTTTGTGACTCGATGGAGGGCCAAGGCTTCTATGATGACTACCCGACCATCCGAAAAAGATCAGATCAGAATGATTATCCGTAACCTACAAGGGAGATTGCTGCAGAAAATGATTGTCTTGCCCTTGTTCACATTTGCTGATCTTCATGAGATAGGAGTTCACATTGAGGATGCAATGAGACAAGGGTTGATAAATGATGAGAAGAAGCAGCCCAAGAGGGCTTTCACACGCAGTTCCAATGCGACTACTAGCGGTAGCGTAGCTGCATGGCCTTCGGATGTGAGCACGGTCACCACCACACCTAAGACTGCCAACCCCTTTGCCAGTACATCCAACACAACCTGACAAACCTCAAGCTATCAGGCTTGGGGCCAGAGGGTCTTCACCCCACTCTATATGTGCTTATCTGTAGCCCTGAGGGCCCTAACTAAAAAAGGGCATCTTAAACTGTTAGAACAACGCCCACTGCTCGATCCTCTCCCACCTAAACACAACCCGGCCAAATACTGTGCTTTTCACCAACAAGATGGTCATGACACTGATCAGTGCTACAGATTACGTCATGAGATTCAAGATCTCATTGACAATAAGGTGATAGCACCTCCTCAAAAACCCAACGTCACTACAAATCCTCTCCCACGATATAATCAAGCCCCTCCACCCCGGCATATAAACCTTATCCATACATTGGTCGTCCCTTATGACCCTAGTATATACATCACCCCTTCCCACCTACCTAAGCCAGCGTTGTTCATCCCTGAGAGCACAGACTTGCGCATGATGAGCACGTCCTCACTTCAACCCGAACCAGTGGTGGTGACAGTGGATGATGAAGGGAGGTCAGCCTTGGTGGAGAATGCCAGTCCGTTGCCCAAGGGCTCTGACGACTTATCTGTTGAGGTGTACAACCCGAGCTGCTATATTGTGCTAATTAACCAAGATAGGCTAGAAGTGGTGTTGCCGACTGGGATGGAGGTCAGTGTAGTCTGAGAGGATAGACCAAACCAGGGATTAGATGATCTAGCCGACCTGGAGGAGGATATAGACAATTTGCAGTTCTTTGATGAGCAAGATCAAGGGGACATGCATATTGATTGCTTTGATCTGAACGGGTCAACAGACAATTCTGGAGGGCTAAGTGATGAACCCGATACAGATGAGGGAATTGAACTAAAGCTGGAAGAATAGAAAGTGGGAACCACTGCAATGGCTGGAATGGCCGATGGAAAGGGTAAACTGCCAGAAAACACTAGTGCAAAACAAGTGGCTCAAGAGCTGGGCATGGTTAGTACTGTACTTACAGAGCAAGAAGCTGCACTGAGGTGCCTTGAGCAAGAAGTGGATCAAAACAAACAAAAGGCTGGAAAGGCCCAAGACCCTGCGGGGGAAATTCGTGATGAGAAGAAGACCCGAACAGAGCCGGACAACTACTTGTCGGCTGTCGAAGGAATCTAGTGGGATGACGATGACCTGCACTTGGCCATACTGATGAGGACTGGGGTAAGGACCTTCTTGACAATACCTGGTACATGGAAGAGGTTGACCACATGACAAGAAGTGGCCGATATTTCAAACCACCACATTTAGACCAACCCGAAGCCTCCGGAAAGGACAAGGAAGGAGAGAAATAGAAGGAAAAGTAGTTAGAGGAAGAGGCTATGCTGAAACAGTTGAAAAAGATTCAAGCTAACATATCTATCTGGGGACTGCTTATGGCTTCGCGAGTGCGCAGATAGGCTGTACTGACGGCAATGGATAAAGCCAAGTTGTCCATTGAGACTACCCCAGAACAACTGGTGGGATTAATTTTCCAGGGAGGCGCGGCGCCGACTTTGACCTTTTCAGACAAGGAATTGCCACCGGAAGGCTCTACACACAACAAGCCTCTCTGCATATTAGTGGAGTCCCGAGAAAAGTGGATACCAGTGGTGTTAGTCGATACCGGCTTAGCAATCAATGTTTGTCCTTGTCACACGACTTATGTTATTGGTCTGAAGCCAGTAGAGTTCGTACCTACGGTCCAGGTGATCCAAGCTATGACAATACAAGTAGAGAGGCGATGGGGATAGTGCAGATTAGAGTACAAGTGGGCCCGACTCAATAGGATATCGAGTTCCACGTCCTAGATGTCCTGGCCACTTTCAACTTACTACTTCGGCGACCCTGGCTACACCAAGTAAGAGCTGTCTCTTCCACCCTCCACCAAATACTGAAGTACCCCCATAGGAAAGGCATAGCTATAGTCTTCGGGAATTCATCTATACATCCTCCGCCAGAGGTCACTACACCTGTACTGGAGATTGTGCATAGTGAAGATGATGTCTTCCTTTTGGGGTTTACCTTGGCTGAGGCCTGGGTAGTGTAGAATATCCTAGCTATTGATGAGGGCTTGTATGTCAGTGCCCAATCTGTATACTTCATGAACAAGCTGCAGCATATGCCCAGAATGGCATTAGGAAGGAGTGACCGGAAGGGCGTCACTGTATTGGCCGACTTGCCACATAACCCGCATGCCTTTGGTCTTGGCTATACGCCCACCAAAGAGGATTGGGTGAGGAAAGGGAAAGAAATAACCAGAAGAGCCAGAGCTAAGCAGACTGGGAAGCACAATGAACTTGTGCACCGACCAATTTAGGGAACCGTGAATGGCTATTTTGTTCGGGAGGGTGAAGACTTCCCATTCTGCAGTTTCCCCGAGCCTTGGTTCAACTCTGAGAAGCAGCAGGTTCCCGACTTTGAGATTTTCTTTGACTTGTAACTGCAAGAGAGTGACACAGAGGAACAGACTGAACTAACTGCTGAGGCTATGAAGAGCACAGAAAGTGATTCCAACAGCAGTGAACTTGAGGTAGGAGCAGCACTTGCATGTCTCCTTTCGGATCCTCAGATCAACTCAGAGAGCTTGGGGGATAACCTGACCGTTTCCATGATCAGAGGCTAAGCAGGTGCGAACTCTTCCAGTGGTATCTTGGATGCATCTGACGCACCATCCCTCATTTGGTAGCTGGAGGAGGGCTTCCTATCCAGTAGTTCTGAGTTGGGTAGTGAACCAAAATTTGATTCCACAAAGTCTGTGGAGTCGGAATCAGATTCCAGTTCCTCTAAGTCAGAGTTCGGTATTCCGGGGGCTGATAACCTGGATGTCGGGGTTTTGTCCAGGTCATCTTTTTCCTTTTATTTTGAGTTGGTTGTAACCAAGGAATTGGATGAGCTGAACCTTTTGAATAAGAATGCCACTACAAATTCTGAGTACTTCTTTGTGCCACTTGTATATTGCATTGATCATGATTTTCAAAATTTTGATGAAAACGATGAGGAAGGAATTCCTCTGGTTTTGAAACATTTGATTAATCGAGAGGAGGAGAGGTTTGTAAAATCCCTTGTTGATGAAATCATTTCAATTAATGTGGGTACTGAGAAGGATCCGTGTCTCAGCCAGATCGGGTCCACGTTGTCTTTGGAGGAGCGCGAGCGCTTAGTCGCTTTATTAAAAGATTTCAAAGATGTTTTCGCGTGGTCCGAGGGAGACATGCCTGGAATCGATCCTGAGATTGTACAGCATCGGATCCCTCTTGACCTCGAGGCCCGTCCCTTCAAACAGAAGCTGCAGAGGATACGCCCAAATTGGGCTTTGGAGATTAAGCAGGAGGTCACCAAGCAGATAGACGCAGGGTTCTTGCTAGTATCTGAATATCCGACTTGGTTGGCCAACATTGTTCCAGTGCCAAAGAAAGATGGCAGAATTTGGGTGTGTGTGGATTTCAGAGATCTGAACAAAGCCAGTCCGAAGGACAACTTTCCTCTACCGCACATCGATGAATTTGTCGACTTCACCGCAGGCCATGCGTTGCTCTCCTTTATGGATGGATTTTTCGAGTATAACCAGATTCTGATGGCAACCAAGAACAAAGAGAAAATTGCTTTCACAACACCATGGGGAACCTACTGCTACAGGGTGATGTCGTTTAGGCTGAAGAATGTCGGGGCTACATATCAACGGCTGCAACCACAATTCTGCATGACATGATCCACAAAGAGGTTGAGGTGTACGTCGATGACATTATTGTCAAATCTAAGGAAAGAGAGGGCCACTACACCGCCTTGAAGAAATTCTTTCAATGGATCAGAGAATACCGGTTGAGGTTGAATCCATAGAAATGCACTTTCGGTGTAACAGTAGGGAAAATACTAGGTTTCTTGATCACACAAACGGGCATCGAGGTAGATCCTTTCAAAACCAAGGCCACCCTAGAAATGCGACCAACAAGGACTAAAAAGGAGGTGCGAGGCTTTCTGGGTAAAGTGCAATTCATAAGACAGTTTATTTCAAAATTAACCTTGACTTGTGAACCACTATTTGGCCTCCTGAAGAAAGGAAAGAAATTCCAATAGGATGACCAATGTCAATTCACTTTCGAGCAAATCAAGCAATACCTCCAAAACCCGCCTGTGTTGTCGCCACCAGAGCCAGGGAAGCCGTTGATTTTGTATCTATCAGTAACGGACACGACGATGGGATGCATGCTTGCTTAGGATTCTAAGGATAGGGTGGAAAAAGCCATCTACTATTTGAGTAAGAAAATGCTGGACTATGAGACTGGTTACACCCTATTGGAGAAAGCTTGCTTTGCCTTGGTATGGGCTACCAAGAAGTTGAGGCACTACTTGTTAGCTCACTCCGTAATTCTGGTTTTGAGATTAGATCCCATCAAATATCTCTTTGAGAAACCAGCACTTACGGGTACGCTAGCCCGTTGGTTGCTTCTCCTCTTCGAATTTGATCTGAAGTATATTACTCACATGTCTGTCAAGGGAAGGGTGGTAGTTGAGTTCCTGGTAGATCACCCAGTGGAAGGGGATGAAGCGGTAGAATACCTATTCCCAGATGAAGCTATTCTGCATGTCGACGAAGAGATTTGGACAATGTACTTTGACGAAGCGTCTAACCAGTACGGTTATAGGATAGGGGTGTTGCTGATAGCACCCAACAATTCCCATATACCTTTAGCTTTCAAACTCCGGTTCAAGGTATCTAACAATGAAGCAGAATATGAGGCGTGTATCACTGGTTTGGAAGCCGCCCTGGAACTAGGGGCAAAAAGGTTGGACGTCATCAGGGACTCGAGCCTAGTTGTGTCTCAAGCAAATGGAGACTGGAAAGTCAAAGAAGAAAAGATGAAGGTTTACCATCAGACCCTGGATGTTCTGATTCCTAGGTTTGAGAAATTGATCTTCACGCATCTACTAAAAGAGAACAACCGGTTTGTTGATGCTTTATCAACTCTATCTTCTATGATAGACATCCCGTTTGGAGTCTGGATGCATCTGATCATCATTGAACAGAGATATACGATGGCCTACGAGACTATCACCACAATCGATGAAGTGCAAGATCAAAACCCCTGGTATTATGATAACTGGAACTTCTTGGAAAAAGAGGTTTATCCACCAAGGGCAAATGCCAAAGATAAAAGGGCAATACGCCGGATGGCCATTCAATTTATCATCTGCGGGGGGTAAGTTGTATAAAAGGAGTCATCTACGAATGCACAAGTTGTGCGTCAATGCAGAGGAGTTGAAGCACCTAATGGAGGCCATTCATGGGGGAAACTGCAAAGCACACATGAGCAGAGTAATGTTAGCCTGGAAGATTCTCAGGCAAGGTTATTACTGGTCTACCATGGAGAAGGATTGTATCGATTTTGTTTGGCGATGCCACAAATGCCAAATTCATGCCAATCGCATGAATATCCCGCCGTTGAAGCTGTATAACATGACTTCACCATGGCCTTTCTCAATCTAGGGAATCGACGTCATTGGGGCAGTTACACCGAAAGGGTCAAATGGGCATGAGTATATTCATTATTTCATGAAGTGGGTGGAAGCTCAGTCTTATGCAGTGTTGAAAGCAGCGCATGTGGCTAAGTTCATCAGAAACAACATCATTTGCCATTATGGAGTCCCGAATGAGATCATTTCAGACAATGGCTCCCGTTTCAAGAAAGAAGTGATTGACTTGTTGGAGAAATACAATGTGGCTTTTCATAAGTAATCTACATATCGGCCGCAATCCAACGGAGCTGATGAGGCCATTAACAAGAACATCAAGCACATTTTGCAGAAAATGGTTAAGACCTACAGAGACTGGCTAGACAAATTGCCATTTGCTCTCTTAGGCTATAGAACTTCAATTCGGACATCTACTGGGGCAACTCCATACTCTCTTGTTTATGGGATAGAAGTTGTTCTGCCGATTGAAATAGAAGTTCCGTCGCTGCGGGTTATGGCTGAGTGCTAGATAGCAGAGGTGGACTGGCAGTAGAGCAGGTTCGAAGAACTGATGCTGTTCGATGAGAGAAGGCTGAAAGCACTGTACCATGTTCAACATTATCAACGCAGGATTGCTAGGGCTTTTAACAAGAAAGTTAAGTCTCGGAATCTTAAGGAAGGGGATTTCGTATTGAAAGACAACCGAGCTCCCATCCATAACCCTAGGGGCAAGTTCAGACCCAATTGGACTGGTCCTTACATTATCAAGACTATTTGGGCGGGTGGAGCTGTTATTCTCATGGGCCTGGATGGCCTAGAATTTTCCCAATTGATCAACATGGACAAGTTAAAGAAATATTACCCCCGAGAGGCTCGCTAGGCCGAAAACCCGGAAGGACGACCTAGGCAAAAGTTAGAGCAAAAAAAAATTGGAAAAAAGAAAAACTGAGCTCGCAAGGTTGAAAACCCAGAAAGGACGGCCTTGGCAAAAGTTAGAGCGTAAAAAGAGAGAGTTAATACTCGAGTGAACCCGGACTGAACTACGTAAGGCCTGATTCCCATCTTCGGGATATGTAGGCAACTTCATTTTGAAGCTCGGCCGTAAACACCTCCAAATCAACTGTGTCCGTGTGTTTGATCAAGGCATCTTTGTCTGTTCGTTATTTGAAAGTTTGGTTGTGATCCTTACTCTGAGAGAAGAGTTGACTACAATGCTGAGCAATGCTATTCAGTCTAGGGGCAATTTTCCATTTCTGGATTCGGGGTTTCTACACCTCGAGGATGCGTTCCATGTGTGTCAAGTTGTGATCCTTATCGAAAATGGTTTTGAAAAGTTTTAATAAAAGTTGATTTTGTTCAAATTAATTTTTTTGCAACTTAGACTATTTTTGGACCAAAAGGAAAATTTTCAGTGCCCACAATTTCAATTTCATTGATTTCAATACAAAGTTCTCCAACTCTCGATGCAAATTAAAGTTGCTTTTATTACATTCAAAAAGAAAACTTGAAAAGTTAGATCAAAGCAATAAACTTGGGGCATAGATGAGTCAGGTGTTCTTGCGTCCCTCGCTTGTGCTTGTGGAAGCTTCTGATGCTAAAGTGGGCCCAATTTGTGCCTCATCTTCAAGACAAGTTAGGCACTCGCCGGAAAGTGTGTAGTTGAAACTAGGGATAGGAGCTAGGAGCTCTCTCGTCCTCCACGCAGTGGGATATTGAGCCAATTGTAAACCTCGGATTGGAAATGAAGTTGGGTACTCTACCCCCTCTTTTGGGCAAATCTGGTCGTGTCCGAACTGATGCCTGAACCGGAACGAAAAATAGAACACAAAGTGTGTCAAGCCAATCAGCTGAATGCCAGGTTGCCGAGTCATGCTGTAGCTCATCTCGGGCAGATCAAACTAGGGGCAACACCAAGCAGTGTCAACAGCAGACCTGTTGCACATCCAATGGCACCACCACTCCTCGTTCAGGAAATCCACTAGCCATTGGTGAAAGAAATAGCCCCGGGCTGAATATGCAGGGCAAGAGTCCATTATCTTCAGCTTGTCCATAAGCCATATCTAGGGAGGGATGAAAGAAAAGAGAGATTAAAGAATAGAGATGTGTATGTTGGGAGAAAAAAGTGAGAAAAGGGCTTTGAGAGAAAAACATAGCGTGAGTGCCGAGAGATGTGAGAAACACATGTTAGAAATGGTGGGAAACGTTACTTGAAGAAGTAGTGGACTTCCTGCGAATTTGGTTGTCTCTCATCGATGAAAGGCGTCTAAGCCCATCAAAGTCTCGGCCAACGCCAAACCAATGCAACTCCTGCCCTCTTTCAAACCTTGGGCTACTTCAACTAGCGAAATGCTAGACCCTCCAAAACAAGGGGCAAGAAGAAAGTGTGCTAGCATACACAAACAAAGGGCGTATTGCCGAAAACCCCGCCAAAGAAGATCGCCTCGGTCACCAGCGTCAGAAAATCAATGAATCAAACTGGGAACGTCCAGCTCTTCACTGTGAACCAAGGATCGGGCCTCGTGTAGAGTAAGCCAGCACATCTGTCCTAAAGCTTGGATATGACCAAAATGGGGCTAAGGCAAGATTTCCTCATCACGCTGGGACTCCATTAGCACTTGAAATTCTTTGATTGTCGGGCATATCTCTTGTCCCTCGAAGTCAAAGACTTGTGTAATCGGGATCCAATATCTAGCTATGGCATGTAGGAACAGAAAACAAAGCGGAGAACGACTCAGTGGGAATAGTGTATTTATGCCGAAACCCCAAAAATTCAGCTTTTCCCAGCCATCTAAAGTTGCAATCCAATTCGAGATTTTTTTGGCAAAGAATGGCTTCATTTGTGAAGAATTTGCAGCTGAAATGAAGAAACTACGAGGTCCAAACCTTTTGTAGAAGATAAGGTAGTGAGTGGAAGCCGGGTGTCAACATTCTAGAGGTTCCTTGCATTGATGGCCGACCAACCATTGGCGATGGCCGACATACCACTTTGGTGGCCGACCGGCCACCACTAATGGCCAATGGCCTCTATTCATGGCCGACATCCTCCCACTCTAGCATGTTGTCCTTCGTGTGGTGGAAAGTGCGGGTAGCGTGAGCCTTGTTCTGTTCTTTACGTGTTTTGGAGTCTTGTTTTGAGTCTTTTAAAGCCGTAGCATGCTTGTTGAGGTCTGTGTGTTTTGTTTTGTTTATTGAGTTGTATTTGTCTTGTTTTGCTCATCGAGTTGTATTCAAGTTGTTTTGTTGTATATCAAGTTGTCTAGTTTTGTTTATCGAAATTGTTATTTGGGGAGAAGTGGTTTGGAAAACCCTGGGATCCTGAAGGACGTTCTTGATCCTCTGATTGCCACCTGAAAAAGGGATTAACACTCCGGTCGGGGGTGCCAGAGTTAGCACTCCGACGAACAAGTTAGTATATGCCTCTCGTTTGCTTGTGTCTTAAGTTTCTTTAGTCTGTTCTCACATTCCTCTCTTTTGGTTGATGTTCCCCTATTTATATTCACTTCTGGGCCCTAGGGTCGAGCCCACTCTTAATCCATCACGTGATTGCTCATTCGGCCTTTCTGTCGTATGCCAATTCCCACTCGGCTTCTTGTTCAACTGGTTCTGTGGCCGATTTATCTATTCGGCTTCAGGATCTCCCTGGGCGGAGCTGAATAGCATATATCTTGATTTTCCCCAAATTCATTTGGCTCTTACATATAAAAGATAGTCGGCTCCCACAATTGCCCCCCAAACATCCTACTAATGCCAGTTAGTCGGCATGTCTGGTTTTGAACTTGGAGAGTCAAAAATATGGCGGCTTCCCTTATTCTAACGCAAGTGTCAGAATGTTCACACTTTTTATGAATCATTATAATTTCCCGCGCCTTCATACACTTCATTCATTTAATGCGATTTGAAACTGTGTTGTTCCTTCAAATGTATGTTTTTTGAATACGCAAAGCTTCTTGGTTGCCTGCCAGTTTGTCTCATTCATTTCACGACCTCTGCACCCTATCCTCATTTCTCAATGTCTTCCTACTTCTTGTAAGTTCTCCTCTTCTTCATTTCGACTCCTATTTCCTTGTTTGTTTTTTTAGTTTAGCATACTTCCTATACTGGCTAGGATGGCGAAACATTTGAAAGCCCTTCTTTCGGCAAATTGAGTTTCTAGTTTTCGACACCATTTTTCCATTCCTGGCGACGTCCATCTGTCACTCGTGGCAGAGAGCGTGACTGACATGGAGAGGACTGATGAGAGTACAATCATCTTTCTTCTCCTGTCAATCGCTGAGGGCGGAGTCCGTTTCCCCCTTCACCCATTTTTTAGGGCCGTCCTTCGTCACTGGGGTCTAATCCCTTCTCAGCCTAACGTAAATTTTTATCGAATCATAATGGGAATTGTAGAATTAAACCGACGCCTTAGGCTCAATCTTGGAATTCCCACTATTCGGCATTGCTATGCCTTGGCCAAATCCTCTGGCCGGTAGGGGCGCTACTTCCTCAAGGCCAACGACACCGACCATCATTTGTTGACTATGCTTGCCAGCTCTGGCAAGCGTGTTGATGATGTCACAGTCGTTATCCGAGGCAATTGGAAATTTGGCAAGGGTGAAGATCGCCTAGATCCTGTGCCTAGACGAAAAGGTGAACCAGGTGGCCGTATAGTCCTCCATGTGTATTTGTTATATATTTACTCAGCTTAGATTCTATGTACTTACTGTTTTATTTACGCGGGTAACGATTTGAAGAAAGTTTTGGTCTCGGCCGACGACGCTGTACTTGCGCAAATCAAAATCGCGCTCCAGTTTTTCGGCCATCCAAACCTCCAAAAGCAAGGGAGGGCGGCCCACATACTTCTGAGATACAAGCCGACTTACGCTACATTTTCGGCCACAGATAACATTCCGATTCCAAGGGGCGAACAACAGCTTACGGCGCTTATTTTCTCAAAGTTCAAAAATCTTAGGCAGATTGGTCTGGAAGCTTCAGATTTAGAGTCGGCGGACGAATAAATAGCTGAACAAGTCGCTGAGCAGCCAAATCAGCCCACCTTGGACAGATCCGATAGTCTCAGGGAGGAGGTTGACGCGGCTCTAAATTTGGGTTTTGAGGAAGCCGGCCTTAATCCATCCAACCCTCCATCCACTTCAGGCCGAGTAGACGTCTCCTTTGAAGATATTTTTACCGACTTGGGGGACCTTCCTGGCGCATATCCTGAGAACATGGCAAGGGAGTCGCTCGCGCAGATGGCCAGGAGGAAAAATGCTGAGAGGATGGCCACCCAGCGGAGAGCCAAAACCAACCGATCTGAACCTCCACCTGTTGGGACTAAGTCTTCTCCGCCTGCTCCTGCGGAAGAAATGACTCAGATTGATATGGCTGAAACGGAGCACATTGTCGACCAACAGGGCAATCAAAAGGCCGAGCAAAGGGGGGAAAAGCGCCCTGCCAAGCACAAAGCCGACTTTGTAGAAAACCTAACCGATAAACGGCCGCATATAGAGGAGTCAAACTTGGTTGTGTCATTTATCGTTCAACCGAGGATAAAGAATGTGCCGATTGCTTTTGATGCATCGGCTGTGAAAGACCCTGATGTGGCCTTAAGCATGGCCTCTTCAATTTCCTTACCGATTGATAGAGCAACCTTTCGGGCAGAGCCAGATTTACTGTCAATAGCATTAGCCGCTCAATCGGCCATATTGGTACATGACTTGAGCCTTGTCTGTAGTCTTGCGCCTATATTTTTTATTTTTATTTAACTCTATGCAGATGGTGAGCAGGATAGCTGAGATTGGCCGCCGTTAACATGATGCTATTGAACAAATCGGCTTTCTCATAGCTAAAGTTGAAAATGAAAAGAGCAAAGCCGTGGAGGCCTCTCTCAGAGTTGAGTCCGAGGCGATAAAAGCAGTGGAAGAACATACGAGGGCCGACGCCGAGGCAGAAAAGGCCAAGAGTTCCGACCAACTCAGGTTGGCCACTGAAAAGAGGGTAAACGCAAGTGATGACGTGCTGAAGTTAGCCAAGGAGGTGATTGCCAAACTAGAGGCTGATTTGGAAGCATCGAAGAAGGAAAAGGAAATAGCTGACTACGAGATTTCCAAAGCATTCCATGATAGGAAGCAAGCCGCCTTGGAGAACTACATGGAGAAAGTACCCAAGTTCGAGAATCAGAGCTTCAAACACGGCTAGCTCAAAGCCCTTGCTACCGCTAATGTGACATTGGCACAGCCAATTCCATATGAGCAAGTGGATGTTGAGCCACTGGAGTCTGACCCAGAAGATTAACTAGGGTGTGATTTTGATTTTTGTTAGGCATCTTGCGTGCGTAGTTTTTGTAGGTTTTTGTTTATAAATTTTTGTTTATTTATTTCGGTTAGAAGTTAAATGTAGGGTAATTTTCATGTGTAAAATGACTACTGTCTGTACTCAATTTATTAATGAAAATTTCCTTTGCCTTTCTGACTGCTGCATGTGCTAGTTAACGGTTAAGTAGGATGTAAGATCATGGAATGAGTAGATTAATTTGGTTATAAAATAACTGCGTATCATTGCGATTTAGCCGAATATATTAATGAATCTGCCATTGCCTTAGCTAATGAATGAAAAGGGCTGCCGAATATCGGTAGTTCATAGATTGGCTGGGGAGCATCAACTTAGCGGCGCAAAGCTTTGAAATTTAGCCAAGTAGATTGATGAATCTGGCCTTGCCTCAGCTAATGAATGAACTGGACCGCCAAATAGCGGTGGTTCATGGATTGGCTGGGGCACATCAACTTAGTGGTGCAAAGCTTTGAAATGTAGCCGAAAAAATTAATGAATCTGCCCTTGCCCCAGCCAATGAATGAACTAGACCGCCGAATATCAGTAATTCATGGATTGGTTGGACACATCAACTTAACGGCGGAAAGCTTTGAAATGTAGCCGAATAGATTAATGATTTTGCCCTTGCCCGAGCTAATGAATGAACTGGACCGCCGGATATCGGTGGTTCATGGATTGGCTGGGGCACATCAACTTTTCGGTGCAAAGCTTTGAAATGTAGCCGAATAGATTAATGAATCTGCCCTTGCCCTAGCTAATGAATAAACTGGACCACCGAATATCAGTGGTTCATGGATTGGCTGGGGCATATAAACTTAGCAGTGCAAAGCTTTGAAATGTAGCCGAATTGATTAATGAATCTGCCCTTGCCACAGCTAATGAATGAACTGGACGCCGAATATCGATGGTTCATGGATTGGCTGGGGCACATCAACTTAGCGGCGCAAAGCTTGGAAATATAGCCTAGTAGATTAATGAATTTTCCCTTGCCCCAGCTTATGAATAAACTGGACCGCCGAATATCGGTGCGCAGAGCATTGAAGAGATCGCCTCAGGAATGCTACACCCGTAATGAATAAATAGGGTCGGGGCTGCGTGCTCGTAGGTGCCATTTTTGCGTTCAAATCCAACAAATTGTGAGAGGAAAAAAAGCAATGTGTCAAGCCTATTCTTCAACAGTGTGGACGACTGTGGATGGCAAGAAGACTATTCTTCAACAACAAAGAGAAGCGCAGGACATTGGCAGAACTGGACACAGAGATGAATCGAGGTGGCGAGCCTACGCGCACAGGGAGTAGGACATTAGGGGAGCGTGAGAGGCGCCACTCCCCATGTCGTTGAAGTAGGTCACCCAAGAGGGAGAAACAACAATGAGGTAACTCCCTGTTGACACCCCATTTTTGACCGCCCTCAAGACTTGGACGTCAACGTTTGAACACTCGATGATCATCCATGTTCGTGTTCGTTTTGAGTTCCCGGAGGTCTTGGCCGCGCGCCTTGCCTCAGGATCTCTTAACTTGCCTGTTCTGTGCTTGGTTGTGGACCAAGAACTTGTTTGTTTTTGCTTCTGAGGGCAGAGAATGGCTTTTTGGTCATCCCCACACCTCACCGGCCTTGGTTTGAGGCCACCGGCCCTATTTTGTTGCTATCGGCCATTGGTGATGGCCGGTCGGCATTGTTTTTGGTCGGCCGGCCATTTGTTTGGTCAGTCGGCCATATTTTCTGGCCGGGACTTCTTTTTTGCCTTTTTTAGGCATTGTGCATGCCAGCTGTGCCAGCTGGAGCACACAGACCTGTCCTCCATACACGTGTATGGAGGATTTGCACCCTTTGCACCCTTTTGCTTTAACTTCTTGAGGAAGCTTGAACCCTTTGCTCTAGCTTCCTCAAGAAGCTTGAACCTTTGTCTTAGCTTCCCTAAGAAGTTTGGACCTTTGTTCTAGCTTCTTGAAGAAGCTTGACCCCTTTGTCTTAGCTTTTCCAAGAAGCTTAGGCCCTTGTTTTGTTTTATAAAAGAGGGCCTCCCTTCTCCTTTAGAGGGGTTGAGCAAATCAAAGATATATATCACATATATCACTCCCTCTCTATATCTTCCTCTCTCTCTCTCTACATTCGTGTGTGGAATAGTGTTCAAAAGTGTGTTTTGTTCTTTTTTTTGCACTAAAGCACCTAGTGTTACACTATACCTTGGTTATTGAGGTGTTGAGAGTTTGTTCTTGGAGTTTTGAGTTGGTTTTGATCAGAAGGAGGGGGCTGGAGTTGCTGTTCTTGAAGTGTTCTTCAAGGGTGAGCACTATTGCTTTATATTCCCCATTTTTGCACTAGCTTTTAGCCTACCTTGCATGCTATTTTGAGCTTAGTGTATAACTGATAAAAGTTCTGTATTTTCATGCTTAAGATGTTTGTTTAAGGTCATTTTGGTGTTGGGGGTCGTCCCCCCCCCCCCTCTTAGGCCTTGTTTGGCCTCTTTTTGTGCCTTCTTTGTTGAGCTTTGGAACTTTCGTGTATTGGCCTTCTCACTACTGAAATCCAGAGGATTTTCAGTGGTGGTGAAGTGGTTTTGAGGTCTTGTGTAGGGGAGGGACACCCCTCTCCCTTTATGTCTCATATGCTTGTGTTTTTGGCTCATAAGGGTAGCATGCATGCTTAGTCGATTTTGGCTCCATCTCAGTGGGTATTTAGTGATATTTGGTCATGGTTTACCTCTATTTTAGGTTGGTTTGTTGACCCCTTGCATGCACCATACACTTGCCTTGCATTCCTCTATTTTGCTTAGAAATGCATCATGCATTTAGACCACCATGCTTGCATGTTTTGACTTAGCTTTGTGAAGTTTTTAGTCATGTTTTAACGTGTTTAAGTTCTGTTTGGTGTCAATTTGGTCATGCTTGCCATGCTTTATATAGCCTCTTTGCATTCTAGCTTGTTGGCTACGGGTGTGTGAGTCATTAGCATGCTTCATTTGAGCTATTTCAGTGATTTGGCATCACTTGTCATCATATTGCAGTCCATGTTTCATGGCCACACACTTGCATTTATCACCTATTCTATACTTTGGAGAGTTGTTGTGTCATGCTCCTTATTTGGACCATTGCATGTGCCTCCATGATTTGGTCTTTGGAAGACCTTTTCATTGGGTTTTAGGGTTTGTTTTGGTGTATTATAACTCTGATTTTATTTGTCTAAGTCATGTCATGTTCGGTTGTAAGAGGTGTAGTGCATTTGCCCTTTTGGGCCTTGTATGCGTCTTGTTTTGTGCCCTTCTTTACAGCATGTTTTGGCTTTGTTCCATATGAGTTTTAGCTTCATTTTGGTCTGCCTCGAGACTGTTTTGAGTCGCTTTGACCATTTGGGCCTTGGTTGACATAGTCATGGTTCAAGTCTCGTAGCTAACTTTGAGCTTTAACTCCATTAACATGCCATGTTTGCATTGTGTAGTCGGTTTGGCATCATTCTTCATGTGATTTCAGAGTTCATTGTAATGCCATATCCTCATATTTATCACATCTCGTTCATGTTTGAAGGTTGTGCATTGTGGCCTAATTGATGGACCAACATGTGTGCATGTTTATCTCGCATTTTGGTGCCTTATTTTTGGTATTTTGGCCACTGTTTTGGGATTGGCTGAGGTCCTCCCATTTCGGTTTAAGTCCATCCTTGTACATAGTTGCATGTTTGGTATGTTGCATCATGTTGCATCTCGTTATATGCTTGCATTATATCATGTTTGCATGTTCTTGTTACGTTAGCTTAGCTTACATGTTAGATCGCATTGCATTGCATCTTGCATGCTTAGCACATTGTACATTTGCATGTTTAGGTTGCATTGCATTTGGCATGCTTTGCTAACTTAGCCTCATATTGCATATTTGAGCCATATCGCATACATGCATTGCATTATGTTTGGTTTGGGGTGTCAAACCAAACATGAGGAATGAGGTGCGTTCGTACTTAAAGTGACGAAACACATCTCAATCCTCGGTCGCCGACACTCTTGATCTCAACATGATAGAGTGTGTAGCATTTATTTGATTTGTTGCATTCATTTACATTGATTTGCAAACTTGGTACCTTTGGCCATCATGCGTCGAAATGCGTGATTGGTGGCCCGAGGACCGAGGGCCATACTCCCTTGAGTTCATTACATGATAGGAAGAGTGGCTATGCACACATTGTCTTGAAAATGCTTTGCCATGCACTGTCTGTCCTCTGTTGCAGCAAAACCAGTGCTCTGCAGGAAGAAATGGCCAGTCGGCCACTTTTAGTGCCGGCCGGCTACCAAAGTCTATCCGGTGGTCCCACTTTTGGTCGATAACCGTATTCCAGTGGCCGGTGACTTGCATTATGGCCGGTGACATCCCACAGTGCTACGGGAGTGCTCCAGAAGCATCACAAGTATTTTCATAGTTCTCAGAGGTACAGAACAGTGCAAACAGAGGCAACAGTGGCATGGCGACGGGTTTCCAAGCGAGGCGAATCGAGCATACATCATCCAAGCATTCCGAGGCGGGGCTACAGCGGCCTCCCTTTGTAACTAATTTGCCAATTAATTTAGGGTTTTGTAATATTTAATTAGCTAGAGTAGTTAATTATTTATTCGGTCTATAATTGTTTATTCGGACCCTCCGAGAGTGGGCACAACTTTGTAATAAGTGTGCGTGTGTGTGATGTATGTCTTCCAACCCCACGTCTTTCTCCCTTTTATTTACCAGCTTGTGATGGTTAGTTTAGGGCATGTTTCAATTAGCATCTATATGTTCGCATGTTTGCATTCATTCATCTGTATTGCATGCACCGGGCTCGGTGCATCATACTAACTGCATTGTATTTCAATTCCAAGTTGAATACATGTTATCTGTTGCATTTCATATGTCATGTTTAGAATAGCCGAGCCTATCTTAGTTGCATTTTGCATGTGTTGCATTAGCCATCTTAACATGAACTAGGATCATGCATTGATTACTAACTAGTTTCTGTTTTGGCTTGGAGTACTCGGTAAGTGTTTATGCTTTAGCATCCTTGCATGCGTGTGAGTGACTGCCATGATAGCATGCTTACCATGAGGCTATTTGCTTATGTGATATAACTGCCTGAATGCCTGTGGGTGAAGGTTGGATTATCTGAATTGGAACAATTCATTGATTGCGAGTTTTAAGCCCACTAGATAGTGGCAAATCACCATGTTTTCTAAGCCCACTTGAGGGTGGCAAAATCTGCATTTTAGCCTACTTGCGAGTAGCAAACCGCTTTCAAAAACAAACATGAAATGTTTTGTTCCAACTCAAACGATCCAGTCTATACTTGTATGTTGTGTGCATCACATAGTAATTCTAGGCTAAAAACCGGAATAAGAGCACATAACGTTTTCAAAACTCGATATCATGGTTAGTAGAGGCCGATCTTTGATCGGGCGAATGGGGGTGCTCATAGATGACCTTCCCCAATCGTACCCAAGTTCCTGAGACGAGGCAACTTTGGTGATGACAGACACGTGGCCTTAGGCAACGAGTCAGGGTTTCCTAAATTTCCCAAAAAAAAAATATTTAGGTGGCGACTTTGTATCTGGCAAAGCAGTCCATGTTTGGCACTTCTTTCTAAAAAATCTGTCGATGCGAAAATCGTGGATTTAAGCATGGATGGATCAAGGCTCTCCAGGCCGCGGACATTGATCCGGCATTACCTTTATATCACAGTTATACTTTTCTGTTTGAGGCTTTCAATGCCGAGAAGACTAACGACGAAGATGGAGCAGAATAATTTTTATGTACATTGTTCCATTTTATGTAAATCATGTACTCAAGATCTATTTAATAAAACATTTTATTTTGAATGTCTATATATTGTTTCAATCAATGTTTGTAAATTAAGTCTTGACCATCTACTATCTGTCAATCGCGTTTGTGCTTGTCAATCGCAATATCCATGAAGGGCGCTCCGAATTCCGAGGCTTATTCGGCCGAAACGTGTCATTCACTGATGGGGCTCCGAATTCAGAGGCTTTTTGAGTTGGCCAATTGTGATATCTACGAAGGGCTCTCCGAATTTGGAGGCTTACTCGTCCCAAGCGCGTAATTCACAAATGGGGCTCCGAATTCAAAGGTTTTTCTTTTTAGTTGGCCAATCGTGATATCCACGAAGGACGCTCCAGATTAGGAGGCTTATTCGGCCCAAGCATGTCATTCACACATAGGGCTCCAAATTCGGAGGCTTTTTGAGTTAGCCAATCATGATATCCACGAAGGCCGCTCTGAATTCGGAGGCTTACTCGGCCCAAGCATGTCATTCACACATCCACGAAGGGCGCTTCGAATTCAGAGGCTTACTCGGCCCAAGCATGTCATTCACACATCCATGAAGGGCGCTTCAAATTCGGAGGCTTACTCGGCACAAGCGTGTCATTCACACATGGGGCTCCGAATTCGGAGGCTTTTCTTTTTTTTTTAGCCAATCGTGATATCCACGAAGGGCGCGCCGAATTCGGAGGCTTTTTTTTTTGTTGGCCAATCGTGATATCCACAAAGGGTGCTCCGAATTCGGAGGCTTATTCGACCCAAGCTTGTCATTCACACATGGGGCTCTGAATTCGGAGGCTTTTTGAGTTGGCCAATCATGATATCCACGAAGGGCGCTCCGAATTCGGAGGCTTATTAGGCCCAAGCGTGTCATTCACACATGGGGTTCTGAATTCGAAGGCTTATTGTTACAACATAGCTCACAAGACGAGAGAAAAGGCATTGCATTGGAAAAATGAAAGATGTACACGGCGAAAATTCAAAACAAGCTGTCATGACGTACAAGTTTGCTTAATGATAAAATTTGCACAAGTGTGTGGAATTCCAGGGACACAGCAAACTTCTTCCATCCATGTCTTTGAGCCGATATGCTCCTGTCCCTGCGATTGAGTCAATCTGATAGGGGCCATCCCAGTTAGGACCCAACTTTCCGTTAGCAGGATTCCTAGCAGCAAAAAGCACTTTCTTGAGGACCAATTCTCCTGGTGCATAACGACGTAGCTATACATGTTGATTATATAATTTAGCGAGCAGTTTCTGGTACCGTGCCATGGAAGCAAGGGCACGGTCTCGGCGTTCTTCAATCAGAGTAAAGTCCAAGGCCAACATCATGTCATTTCGACCCATGTTAAAAACCTTCGATTTCAAAGTTGGAAGGCCGATCTCCATGGGGATGATTGCCTGGGTTCCAAAGCATAAAGCAAACTGTGTTTCCCTAGTGGATCGCCTTGGAGTAATGTGATGAGCCCATAGCACGCTGGGCAACTCTTCAACCCATCTGCCTTTAGCTTTCTCTAGCCTTTTCTTGATGCTGTCCAGAATAACTTTGTTCGTGGCCTCCGCTTGACCGTTGCTTTGTAGGTAAGCCGGCAAGGAAAAGTAGGGCCGGATACCATAAGTGTTGCACAATTCTCGATACACGCCACAATCAAACTGGGTACCGTTGTCTGAGACAAGCGCTCTTGGTATGCCGAATCTTGTTATGATGTTTTTCCATACAAAATGCTTAACGTCGACATCTCGAATATGTGTTAGTGCCTCCGGTTCGACCCATTTTGGGAAATAGTCCATCGCGACAATTAAGAATCGCTTGTTCCCAAGAGCCCGTGGTAATTCTTTGACGATATCAATCCCCCATTGAGCGAACGACCAAGGACTAGTGATAGAGTTTAACTCCTCGGCAGATAGATGAGTTAAAGGGGAAAACTTTTGGCATTGTTCACATTTCTTGACATAACACTCGGCATCGGTTTGCATGGTCGGCCAATAGTACCCCTGCATTATGGCTCGATGGGCTAGAGAACGTCCGCCCGAACAGGCACCACAACTGCCTTGGTGTATTTCAAACAAGAGTTCCTCGACTTTATCCAGGTGAACACATTCTAAATATGGCCCAAAGAGAGATTTTTTGTAGAGCTTCCCCTACAGATGCAAGTAGTATCGGAGGGCTTTGTTTTGCAGTTTGTGTGCCTCTTTTTTATTCATCGGGAGCTGCTCTAAGGATAGGAATGCAGCGATAGGGTCCATCCAACTTGGACCCGATTTAATAACGTTGATTTGAGCCGATTCTGAAAAGGCAATTCTCGGCTCAGGGACAAACCCTACTTTGATTGTCCGCTTAACTTCTAAGTTGATGGCAGAGGCTAGGCAAGCCAGGGCATCTGCATGCGTGTTCTGATCTCTGGTTATTTGATTCAGTTCGTGGTGATCAAATTTTGCGAGCAAAGAATTCACCGTTTTCATATAAGCTGCCATGTGGTCATTTTTGGCAGCATATTCCCCTTTCAACTGGTTGATTACTAGTTTTGAGTCACAAAAAACAAGCAGGCGCCGAGGTGAAGTGCGTTCCGTAGGCCGGTTAACAATGATTCGTATTCGGCCTCGTTGTTTGATGCATTGAAGCCCGGTTTGACAACCTGTTCTATTGTCGCCCCTTCGGGGGTCATGATTACTACGCCAACTCCACTGCCACGTTGGTTAGATGACCCATCATAATACATCTGCCAAACGTCTCCAACATACATTCTCCAGTTGGGCTTAGGTTGCACTTGATCAGACTTAAAGTCGGCGAGGGATCCTATGAATTCGGCTACAAAGTCGGTGAGCACTTGCCCCTTGATGGAAGTTCTAGGTAGAAACTGGATATCATACTGGCCGAGTTTGAGAGCCCATTTCAAAACCCGCCTCGACACTTCCGCACTGCAGAGCGCTAACCGGAGGGGATACTCCGTTAGTATCCTAATGGTATGCCCCTGAAAGCGGTGCATCCGTTTTCTTGCAGCCATGACGAGAGCAAGGATAAGCTTTTCTAATGGAAGGTAACATGTTTCGGCATCGGCCATTGCTTTGCTCACATAGTAAACTAGTCGTTGCTCGCCAAGTTCTTTCATAACAATACGACACTGACCGCTAGGTCAGATACTGCCAGATACAAAATGAGCAGATCGCCTGCTGTAGGTGTTGCCAAGAGTGGTACTGATCGGAGATAAGACTTCAAGCTGTCCAAAGCGGCCTGGTTCTCGGGGGTCCATTCAAATGCTCTGCCTTTCCGAAGTGTGTGAAAGAATTGTCGGCAGTGATCTGTGAAACGACTGATAAACTTGTTAAGCGCGGCGGCCATTCCCATAAGCTTTTGAACCTCTTTGACTGACCGAGAGGATCCAAGCTCTAGAATTATCGTTATTTACCTTAGGTTGGCTTCCATTCCGTGGTGGTTAACGATGTAGCCAAGGAATTTGCTGGATCCGATGCCAAATGCACGCTTCGAGCCGTTCAATGTCATCTTGTACTTTCGAAGGATATCGAATGTCTCTGCCAAGTCAGTTAGATAGGCGTGCTTTTCCTTGGATTTAAATACCATATCATCGATGTATACTTCCACGGTTCGGCCAAGTTGTTCCCTGAACATGGCAGTCACTAGCCTTTGGTAAGTTGCCCCCACATTATTTAGCCCGAAAGGCATGACCTTGTAGCAATAGGTTCCTCTTGGGGTGAGGAATGTGGTCTTTTCTTGGTCTTCCGGATGCATGGCGATTTGATGGTAGCCCCTATAGGCATCCAAGAAGCTCATGTGTTGATGATGTGCCGTTGCATCTACGAGTTGGTCTATTCTGGGCAAGGAAAAATAGTCCTTGGGACAAGCTTTGTTTAAGTCTGTGAAATCCACACAAACACGCCAAGAGCCATTCTTCTTCATTACAACCACAGTATTGGACAATCATGTGGGATAGGTTACTTCGCGAATCGCCTTAGCGTCAAGTAACCGATCAACTTCTTCAACAACAGCCAAAGTATGCTCCGTGGCTGATCGCCGACTTCTCTGAATAATTGGCTTACATTTTGGATCAACATTTAAGCGGTGTTGGGCCACAGATGGATCCACTCTTAGCATCTCATATGGTGACCATGCAAACACATCAATATTGCCAAGTAAGAAGGATACTAACTCTTGCCTTTCAACTTTATCCAAGGAAGCGCCGATCATGAAGAACTTGTCAGGATTTTCATCAATTTCGACCTAATCTAGGGCTTCGGTTGCCTTTTCACTTGGGATCTTCCCAATGTCTTCGAGGCTCTCTCCATCTGGTACCTCAATTGAATGCACTTCCAACTCCCTTAGTCTCTTTACAGCAAGAAGATAGCATGCCTGTGCCAATTTTTGAGAGCCGTGAATTTGTTCGATACCGTACTCAGTCGGAAAATGAAGTAGTTGATGGTAGGTTCTTGGCACGACTTGCATTGTATGCAACCAAGTTCTTCCCATGATGAGATTATACGACAAAGGAAGCTTGACAACCAGAGATTCTACATCTATTGATCTGGTGCCCGCCCGTACTAGTAGCGTGATTTTGCCCAAAGGATACTCCAGGTTAGCATTGAAGCCGAATAACAGGTAATCAGCCGAAGACAGATACGAGTTTGTGAAGCTAAGTTTGACAAAAGTTTTGTAATACATTATTTCCGAAGTACTGCCCTAGTCAATGAGAACACGTCCAATGGTGAATCTGTTTACGCGTAGCTCGATGACGAGGGGATCAGTGTGAGGGTGAGTTACTCCAACTAAGTCACTAGGATTGAAACTAATCCTTCCAGTTTCATGGGGCCATTTCGCTGGCGTGATTGGGCTATGGGGGCTAGACTGCAACTAAATTGCATGCACCTCGGATGACATCGGCAAGTTGTATATCATATGAGTTACACCAAGAGGAGGTGACTCCGGTCGTAGAGCTACTGTATTTGTTGGATTGTTCTTTCGGACATGTTGCGTAAGGCGGCCGTCTTGCACCAACTCTTCTAGGTGATCCTTTAGTGTATAACAACTATCGGTCTCGTGAATGTGGTCTTTATGATACTCACACCGTTTATCCCGTATTCTTGCATCGGGAGGTCCCGTCATCTTGGGGGGCTACTTGAAGAACGGAAGGTGTTGAACTTTCGACAGAATCTTACTAATCGGCTCTGTTAACTCTATGTGTTTCTTGCCTGAGCGCCTGGTGTGCCTGCTATCCACTTGATACTGTTCATTAGCTCGATGTGAACATTGATCGTTTGATCGGCGCGAGTCACACCTTTTGTCTCGTTTAACTTGATTCCGTGGCTCAAGGCTTCTTAATGGCACGACGCTAATCGGCTGAATAATTCCCAACATAAACATCTCAACGGCTTTATGTCCGACTTTGACCCGCAGGGCATCGTCTTCCACTTTGGAATATTCTTTGACCTTCTTCATTAATGCCCAGACTATTTTGAGGGGCCGCCTGGTTAATGAACTGCGGAGGGGACTATCGGGATGCAATCCCATCTTAAAGGCAGTGATGGCCATGGAGTCATTGCAAGCATCATCTCCCAGATTGAAGCATTCCCAATAGCGTCGAATATTCACGAAAGGTTTCGCCTATTTTAATTTGCATTTGCCCAGAGGGAATCGGCTTGCTTTGGCTGGACCTCATTAGTAATGAATCTAGCCATGAAGGACTTCTGGAGCTGATGGAAGCTCTTAATCGACGCCGGCTCCAGTTTATAATACCACCTGATAGCCAGCGGTCCCAGACTGCTTGGAAATATTCGACAGATGAGGGCTTCGTCGTCAGCATGAAGAGTCATTGCTTGCTTATAATGGCGAATGTGATTAGTAGGGTCTGATTTTTTGTCAGAAAGGGTGAATGACGTTGCTTTGAACTTTTTGGGTAGTACAGCCCTCGCAATTCGTCGCACAAAGGGGTCATGCTTATCTTCCTCATCTGAGTCATCGCTCCTCCCTTGTTTATGCCATACATACGAACTTCCTTCAGATGAGCTGGATACATTAACTCGTCCTTTCTTTTTGGGCTCTGGGGATGGTGAGTCAGAATTACTGTCATTATTGCGTTTCCGAAGTCGACGTCATCGGCCATCCTTCTTTCCTGAAGGTTGACCCTAGTGTTAGTATGCGGCTTGTTGGGATTTTGCCACCTCCAAGGCCAAATCCTAGCGCAGGCGCTCATTCTCAGCCATCATGTTATCCAGCCGTTGTTCATTTTGCTTTGCTTGATCCATAATCGTCTGCATTGTCTCATGCATTGCAGTTGAAGGTGAGGTCTGAGCTACTGAATTGAAGTTCTAGGCCCGCGCGTGCGGCGATATTCTCTGGTCCAAGCATGTTTCTTAGAGTGAAGTCATCTTTTGGCATTGTTTCGTCAGCGACTATCGGAGGATATGGATATGCTTGAGTATTCCTACCGACGGTGCTAATTGTGGAGAAGTGGTTTGGAAATACCCTTGGATCATGAAGGACGTTCCTAATTCTCTGATTGCCACTTGAAAAAGGGATTAACACTCCGATCAAGGGTGCCGGAATTAGCACTCCGACGGACAAGTTACTATATGTCTCTTGTTTGCTTGTGTCTTAAGTTTCTTTAGTCTGCTCTCACATACCTCTCTTTGGTTGATGTTCCTCTATTTACATTCGCTTCTGGGCCCTAGGGTCGGGCCCACTCTTAATCCATCTCATGATTGCTCATTTGGCCCTTCAGTCGTATGCCAATTCCCACTCGGCTTCTTGTTCAACTGGTTCTGTGGCTGATTTATCTATTCGGCTTCAGGATCCCCCTAGACGGAGCCGAATAGCATATATCCTGATTTTCTCCAAATTCATTTGGCTCTTATATATAAAAGATATTCAGCTCCTACGTTATTGTTGCTATTATCGAGTTCTATGTTGTGTTTAGAATTTCAGTTGTTGGTTGGTTCTTTACCTGATTCAGATTGTTGTGGCAATGCAAGTGTTCACATTTCATTATCAAATTCAATCTCATTTTCATGCGATGCAGTGCTCATGATGCAAAATACAACACTTTTTCAAATGAAAAACTGGTTTTCATTCTGATCATGGCTGTTTTTATAAAAGGTCAGTTCAAGTTTTTAAAGAAAATAAAACATGTCCGAAGCTGTACAATGTGCTAGCACTACTACCAAAAAGAAACTAAGAAAAAACTATAGAAAATCAATGCTGGTCGCCTTAAGCTCAAGAAGCCCTCTTTGTCCTCTTCTTCAGAGGAGAGGACTCTGCGATACTGTCTCTATTGGCACCACTGTCTGAACCGGAATTAGAGTCTGAACTGGAATCGTCTCCGCTCTTCGCCTCAGAGCCCTCCTTAGCATCAACACTCTTACTCTCAAAACCCGAGCCAACGCATTGTCTTCACTCTTGGATAACTCAACATGCTGACTCGCTGCCTCCTCGGCCTCACTAGTCTCAGTATCATCATCGCTCAGAATAGGCTCTGAAAGGCCACTCTCAGCTTAGGTGCCCCTAGCTCTGCCTCGGCTGCGTGCTAGAGCCTGTCTTTCTCTCCTCCCTGTCGCCGGAGGAGGCACCACTGGTGCTGGTACTGCAATTGCTGCTAGTGCTGTCGGTATAGGTGGAACCTGAAAAGATAGTTGTCATATGTCAGCTACAGTATGTGTATCAGAAGCAAGTATGATGTGCAGAATGAGTATATGCTGAAGTCAGGTGCAAAGTATGAATATAGTATGGAAGTGCAGTGTTTCAGATGCAGTGTATCAGTGTAGTGTGGGGAAGTTCTCATTTCAGTTTCAATGTGTCAGTAGAAATTTGATGACTGGAATGTAAGAAAATTGAAGAAATTACCTGAATTCCACGGAAGCCGAGCAGTGCCTCCCTTCTCAATATCATTCCCTCGAATAAGGCTAATAGCTCCAGCAGATCCTTGGTGCATCTTGGGGGTGCCTGCAAATGCATTGGGAATGATCAATGTCCGGAAGGAACAAATATCAGAAAGAGATAAGAAAACTAAAAATGTGGTACGTACCAGGGGTGCGTCATGAGCTCTGACATATCTATGCCCCGTTGCGGCAGGCTCAATCTGAATCTGATAGGCCTCCCCAGTATACCGCCAACATATGAGTGCAGTGCACAGCTACAACCAGCCAATCCTCTGCCCCACCTAAGGAGCCCCTCTCTTACGGGCCCTGGCTGCCCTAGTCGCTCTAGGCCCCGCCCTTGCAGTAGGGGCTCTCGCCCCCTCACCTCCACGAACACCGGTCAGAGGTGGCATAAGGTGTGTTTGAATAAAGACCGTGTAATCGCCCTCAACTTGGAAGGACTCTGCCTCCAAGCCTACCATGAACTGGATTACCCCATCAACAGATAGGTTGTCTGTTAACCTCATAGACTCTAGTAGCGTCATTGATATGAACGGAGCAGGCAGACCTAGAGACTAATGCACGACTCTCTCGCCTAAGTACCCGGCTTGGCAAACCAGACCCTCAAGAAGAATACGGTAGCGCGAAATGCCCAAGGCCATAGTGTACCAGCCTCGAACCCCTATTGGTATCACAGCCCATGGCTGCCACGTGATCTTCAAATAGAAGATGAATAAATTATTAGCCGTCGTTAGATGCTAATATGTGAATCAAAACAGATGTAGAGCAGAAATGATGGCCGTGTTTCAAGTTAGCTCATGGGCAGCTTTGGTGTGAAAGTAATGTCTGAAGAAAGTGAAGGGCTCGTGAGTCCTATGGCGAAGATGACCATCGTACACCCGCGAATAGGAAACTGTCAACGGAACCTCCACTGCAGGCTCTGGGGCAAGAGTAGGGAAGTATGCATACACCCATAGCTGTGGAGAAAGAGCAGTGACATGTGATCAGTATGCAGTGTTTGAGCAGATGTACAAAATGCAAAGCAAAAAGCACACATTGTTTGAACAGATATAAAAAGTGCAAACCAGAAAGTACATATGTTGAATAGATAAAAAGTAAGAAATGCTGAACAGAAAAAGCAAAGTTTGAAGAGGGAACTAAGATGTGTAATTCCCAGGCTCGCCAGTAGCCTCTGATCAAGTGTCCACTTCCGCGAGAGGTCGAACTCATATAGCTGTATAGAGCGGCGAGGTCGGTCCCGCTCCAATTATAGAAACTCACTTGGGGAAGGACCACCAATGTGCTCAGCAACTACAACCCTATAGTGTACGCCTTGTTCGAAAACAGGGTGGTACTGAAGAGGAACATTAGAAAATCCCGAGCATACTGCTCTATCTCCTCTACTGTCTCTGGTTTAGTCCCCCGGAACTGCTCCTCGAACCAACTGTATCTGACCATAGCTATCCGAAACAAAGGTGGGCGCGCCCCAATAGCTCAATCCAGGCAGCCTCTCACTCCCCCATGTCAAGATCGAGAGGAATCGGATCACCCCCTATGCCTAGGCTTGTGATCATGGCGAAATCGTAAGGAGTCATCTTCATCTCTCCAGCAATAGAAAGGTGGAGAGAGTTTGTGGTGTCCCACCATCTCTCCACTAGAGCTCCAAGAAATGGACGACTCGCTATAACTCGTGTCAATCCAAAGCAAAATAGGCCGAAGTCGGCCTCGTCAACAATGTCGCGCACTCTTGCGGGGAGCTCGTCATACCAATCTCTGGCCGTCGTGGCCCCGTAGCCCCTGTATGCACGAGAGTCACCCTGTAGCAGAGAACAGGTGAACTAGTGTGAATACAGTTAGTTGAAAAGGAAGTGCAAAACAGATGCAGGGGCAGTGATAAAAGTACAGTCAAATGGAGATAGTGCAAGAAATGCAAGTAAAGAACATCAGATGTGCAAGTGAATAAAGTTTATACCTCAACGGTAACGGCTGAAAGATGGGAATCAGGCTCCCTCAGTAGGAGATCCTTTGGCACGTCAGTAGGAAAATCAGTGAAGTGCCTAATGCTTCCAAGAGGAAAAATATGTGTCCGAGGATGATACCTCGCCAAATCAAAAGGCCTCACTCTTAGTGGCAATGGCTCCGGCTCCGGCTCCTCTTTAGAATCGAAGTCCGCCTCGAACTTCGCCTCTGGAGGAGCTCCATCATGTGGTATGTCGTCTGCCATCTGAAATACGGGTGAAGAGTCAATGAAAAGTGAAGAAAGTGGAGAAAATAGGGTAAACTTTGAAAAAGTCAAACCCTAGGAGAGAGAAAAGGGAAGAAAAATTCAAAGCCCGGAATAAGGCACCAAACCCGAGAGAAATTCGAGGGGAACATGTCTCAAGTGGTGAAACGCCAAGAAAAAGTGCCAAAATCAAATTTCAATCGATTCAAAACGAAGTAAACTAAGAGGGTTTAGCGAAGAAAATATGTGTGGGGCGTTGGAAAATGCGTATAAAGCTCGGATCTAGAGAGAAGGAAGGTCTAGAGAGAGAGAGGCTGAAATTTCGGACATGGAGGTGTGTGGAAATGAGGCCTCATGGCCTATACTTAAAGACCTATGTGTGAAAAGACCCTTTTGGCCCGATTTGTCATCGATGGCGGTTAGCCACCACTGATGGCCGACAAGCCTCATTGGTGGCCGACAATCTTGAAGGGTGGCCGATACCCTCATCTAGTGGCTATCTAGTGCCCAATGCTCCTATTTTGTATCTTGATGTTGTGGTTGTCCCTGTTTCCCGAGAGGTGCAAGGAAAGGTCACTGTTGAGTTCAAATTCTCTCTGCAGAAGCTCGAAATTGTGTTTTCGGTGATCGTTGTTCGTCACTGGTTAAACGAGGTGTATCCGTTTTGCATGTTGCAACTTTTCTAAGAGGTGAATTAGAAAGTTGCTATTGAACTTGTTTTTTTAGAATACATATGCATTCTCTCATTACGTATTTCAATCCTTTGCATAGAACATGCTGTAGACACCCCATTTTTGACCATCTTCAGTGTCGGCCGGCTATGTATTGTTGGCCGAGGTCCCCACAAATGGTCGATGACCAGTTCCTCTTGGCCGGTGGCCTTGAATTTTAGCCGGTGACATCCCACAGTGCTCACAAGGTGATTCAGAAGCATCCTTGAGACTTGCACAGTTTTGAGAGATACAGAGCAGTGTAAACAGAGGCTGCATGAGCATGGCGATAGATTTTCGAGTGAAGCCGAGCATGCATGCATGCATCTCTCTTCCCGAGGCTGCTTTACTACTTTCATAGCTTAATTAATTTGTTTAATTAGTTAAGTGTTATGTAATAATTAATTAGCTTGTTAGTTAGTTAATTTGTATTATTTTTTCGGTCCCTCCGTCGAGAGGGCACAATTGTGTAATAAGCGTGCGTGTGTGTGATGCATGTCTTCCAAACCTCCATTTCTTTCTCCCTTTTACTTAACCGCTTACGATGGTTAGTTCTAGGTCATTTTCAATTAGCATCCTTATGCTATGCATGTTTGCATCATTCATCCGTATTGCATGCACCGGGCTCGGCGCATCATGCTAACTGCATTGTATTTCAATTCTAAGTTGAATACATGTATCGAATTGCCGCATCTCACATGCCATTTTAGACTAGCCGAGCCTATTCTAGTTGCATTTTGCATGTGTTGCATTAGCCATCTTAACATGAACTAGGATCATGCATGATTTCTAACTAGTTTCTTGTTTTGGCTTGGAGTACACTGTAAGTGTTTATGTTTTAGCATCTTACATGTATGTGAATGTTAATATGAAAGCATGCTTGCCATGAGGCTAATTGCTTATGTGATATAACTGCCTGAATGCCTGTAGGTGAAGGTTGGATTACTTGAATTGGAATGATTCATTGAAATCCGTGTTTTAGCCTACTCGCAAGTAGCAAACTTCAAACCATTTCCAAACAAACGGATATGCGATGCTTTGTTCCAAATTAGGCGATCTAGTCTATACTTGTTTTTGCTGTGCACATCACATAGTAATTCTAGCTAATTAGCCGGAATAAGAACGCATGTGTTTTCAAAAACTCGATATCATGCTTAGTACTGGCCGATCTTCGGATCGGGCGAGCGGGGGTGCTCATAGATGACCTTCCCCAATCGTACCCATGTTCCCGAGCCGAGGCAACTTTGGTGATGACGGACACGTGGCCTTAGGCAACGAGTCAGGGTTTCCTAAATCCCCCCAAAACAAAATATTTAGGTGGCGACTCTGTATCTAGCAAAGCAGTCCATGTTTGGCACTTCTTTCTTAAAAATTAGTTTTCCAAAACGATTTGCCGGATTTGGACTCTTTGGTGATTTATCAGTCTCACATCGCACATTGTGAGATCAGATTAAGAATCGTGACAATTTAAGTCCGAACTGTGGAAGAGCATAAGCCCTCAAGGGGCGCGTCCACAGTTTCTGGCGACTCTGCTGGGGAGTTAGAGAACTTGACTCGAACTCATGATATCTTGTTTTGATTACACTTATGTGTTTCTTTGCATTGCATGTGCATTGGTGCGCCTAGGACACCGTGTTTGCCGTATGCTATTCCTGAACGGTTTGCAGGAGGCCCGCTTTGAGAAGCGTGCCATAAGGTTGACGGGTTGCGGGCTCTGCCACGACGGGAACACAAACCTCGATTTTCACCGGGGCACCCTTTTTGACCATTCGACCTAGTGCATATCGGAATCCATAGTGACTATTCCAAACTAGGACAGGTTGCTACCCGATTATAGGTTGTTTGAAACCGCTGTGTGTGTAGTGAAACCCTAGCTCCTGACAATAGGACAGGGAAACCCTACCCCAACATAGGGGTGTTTTGGCTCTTACTTGTTTGTTATGTGCTTTTTGAGTTGACCTCTACTGGGGTATGCACGTATCAGTTTGCAAGTTTGGGTATCAGGCCTGCGGGCATCAGTATCAGTGTTTTGAGAATCAGTTATATTTGCGGGTATCAGATTCAGTTTCGGGGCAGTGAATTTGGGAACAGTGATCAGTGGTCGAATACAGTTATTCAGCTATGCTTATGTCTGTTCGGGTGAAATTAGGCTGAAATGCTGCCTGTTTTCTCTTTCAGTTCAGAGATTTAGTTCAGAACAGCCAGTGTTCTCCTTCGCTGAAGCAAGGCAGACATCTGATCTGTTAGTCACCGGCTACATCACCTCCGTTCAGTTCAGCAGATTTATGATGGCACAAAATTCAGAGGAAATTGTGGTTATGGCAGCCGCATTAAACCAAGGAATCATCTTGCAGGGTGAGACCGATGTTGAAGTACCACACTCGCCCAGGTCGCCTGCCGCGTGCCCGATCTAGGAACCCCGGTTGTTTCAAGCTCGTGAACCCACCACATTTGAGTTAATGGGAATGATTGGCGACCTCCAGAGATCTGTGGCTGATCTAGCCTATGGAATATCGGCCCCACCACCAACTGTATCGTATGCCGGGAACTTCATGCCGCAAGAGCCCCCGCTACTGGGGCGAATTGTAATTGAGCTCGGCCAACCTGAAGCTGTCTCAAGCTCTGGCAATGATATGTTAGCGACAACGGGGCTTCGTACTGAAGTAGCAACCCAAACCGTCCACCAAGCTGAGACTAGTGGAAAGAATAAGATGAAGGTGGACACAGATCCCTATGAACAACTCCAGCAAGCTGTTGAGGCTCTGAAAGCCGGGGGGTTGAATAAGCAACAAATACTCGCAGTTGTGGCTAAGACTGCGGATGACATTTTCCCTGCTCAGACCGAGAGCAGTTCAAGCCAAAGGGAAAATCGGGATAGGGACCGTTGTACCAGAACAGTTCCTTCCAATCCTAACCCTACGCCTGGAAAAGATTAGAGAGTCAAGGCAGCACCTGCTGATCTTTTTGCTAGTGCGTCCAGCAAAGGTCCACAGACTTCGAAGTATCTGCCTCGAGGGCGCAGGGTCTTTCATGCCCTCTACATGCCTTTGTCCAAGGCTCTTCGAATCCTCACTGAAAAGGGTCATCTCAAACCTCTTGAGCCTCGGCCTCTCCCGAGTAATCTCCCTCTCTCACATGATGCTACCCAGTACTGTGCGTACCATCAAAAAGCTGGTCACATGATGAGGTCATCCTCCCACCTAGCTCAGCAAATTCTGTCACCACTGAGTTCGTGGACTTCAAGGATAATACAAGTATGTGATCAGGGGTTGGTCCACCTGCGGGCGGCGCTCGGTTTATTTCAGATGTGGCGTTTGGCACGCACTATTTTGAGCATTTGCGAATGCTAATTTTTGTACTTTTTGAGTTGGGTGTTGAGTCAGTTCTGTGGTTTTATTTCGAGTCTGTCTCGTTGTTTTGAGTCGGTTTTTTGATTAAGGTCTGTCTTGTTGTATCGAGTCAGTCCCGTTGTATAGAAGTCAGGTGATGTCGGGGGTGTTACCTCGAACCTCACTATTTTGTTTTGTGCTTTTCTTCTTGCTTTCTTTTGGGTCTGTTTCTGCCACGGAGCCAGTTACACCAGAAAATCTAAATGAAACAGCTGTGGTTTTCATGTTTTGTGCTTATCTCTGCTTTGAGCCTGCTGTGCCAGCAAGTTTAGAATGAAATGGTAGTACATTTCACCTGCTCTTCTATGCCTCGAAATCATTGCATTGACCTAAGTTTTTCAAAACTTTTCGAATAATGTGTTGAAAATGAAGAGGAAGGAATTCCTTGGGATTTGTGAAAATTTGATCAATTGAGAGGAAGAGAGGCATGCTAAGCCCTTAATGAATGGGATCATGCTTGTTAGTGTGAGTACTGAGAAGGATCCTAGCTTGATCCAGATTGGTTCTACACTGTCTTCAGCGCGAGCGATTAGTCGCTTTCTTAAAAGATTTCAAAAAATGTTTTGCGTGGTCCTGCGAAGACCTGTGTGGAATCGCTCTTGAGATTGCGCAGCCTAGGATCGCTCTCGGCCTCGAGACTCAACCCCTTTGCTTTCAAACCTTGAACTTGCATTCAAAATGTTCAACGGTCAACCACAATGTGTGGCTTGTATGGCCAGATCAAAGTACCCCTCGAACTAGGGGCAAAAGACGTCAGATAATGCACTCAAAGAGTCAAAGATGAAGATCGGCAAGAATGCCAAATCCCAGAAGGGAAGAAAGAAGAAAGTTTTGTTGAAGAACAACCGAGTTCCTATCCACAACACTAGGGGCAAATTCAGCTCCCATTGGATGGACTTCTACATCATCAGCAGACAACAGCCATTCTCCTGGATTCGGATGGCTTCGAGACCCTAAAACCATTTTGCATGGACAAAGCTACACTTTTACCCTTGAGAGGCTCGCTGGGCCGAAAACCCGAAAGGGCGACCCAGGCAAAAGTTAGAGCAAATGAAAAGAAAAGAAAAAGAACAAAAAGAGAAAAATGCAGAAAATGAAAAAGGAAAAAAAGATAAGAGAAAAATGCGAAGAAGGACAAAAAGAAATGAAAAGAAATAAAAGAATTGCAAAGAAAAGAAAAACAAAGCTCGCAAGGTTGAAAACCCGGAAGGGCGGCCTTGGCAAAAGTTAGAGCGTAAAAGGAGAGGTTAAATACCCGAGTGTACCTTAACCTGAACTACGTAAGGCTTGATTCCCATGTTTGGGATACGTAGGCAACTTCATTCTGAAGTCCAGCCATAAACACTTCCAAGTCAACTGTCCTGTCCATATAAGGGTTCTGATCATCTTTGTCATTTCTGTATCCGAGAGTTCAGTTGTGATCATCGCTGTGAGAACTGGTTACAGTGTGCTGCGGTGCATTTCAAACAAGGGGCAACTTTCCGTTGCCATACAGTGCGCTGTCGTGCCGTTCAAACAAGGGGCAATTTTCCATTGCTGTACAGTGCCGTTCAGACAAGAGGCAATTTTCCATTGTTATGGATTTGAGGTTGTACATCTCAAGAGTGGGTTCCATGCTCGTTGAGCGGTGGCCGTTTGCAAAAACAGTTTTTGAGAATTTTTACTGAGGTTGACTAATTTTCTCGAAAATTATTCCATTTTTCCAAAACTGGACCACATCTTGGACCCAAAAAGGAAAATTTTCAGTGCTCACAATCTAACTTGCATGATTTTGAATCAGAAAAGTTGAACAAGCATGTTAATCAAACTCTTACATTGATCAAAATTGTTTTAGTAGAAAACCAAAAAAAAAACAAAAAATGGTCAAAATGATGAACTAGGGCCACAGCTAAGTTAGGTGTTTTGTCTTTTCCCATCATCAACCAACTTGCCAGAAAGGGCACCTTGTTCACTAGAAAGGGCACAGCTGAAGCTGTCAAAAAAGGGCTGAAAGCTCTCAACATCCCCCAAGCAGTGAGGTATCAAGCCAAGTGCGAAGCACGAATTGGAATGGATCGAGACATTCCACTCCCTCATCCGGGACATCGACTAGACGCCACCAGAAGAAATAGCTGCGAGCTGATAATGTTGGGGCATGAACCCACAATTTCTTATTTATCCATCAACCACCCAGGAGAGGGATTAAAAATGAGAGATTGAAGAATAGAGAGATGTGCGTTGAGAGAAAAAGTGAGGAAAAGGGCTTTTTAAGAAAAATAGAGATTGAGTGCTAGAGTGATGTGAGAATCACAAATAAGAAAGGGTGGGAAACAATACCCGGAGAAACTGGCTCCTCGTGATCTGAGAGGTCCCTTGTCTTTGGAACACGTCTGAGTGTCGTGTCCGTTGTTTTGTTTGTCTCGATTCCTGCTTTGAGTCGTTCCGAGCGTGTCTCAATGTGTTTAGGTTGTTTGCCTTTTGTTTTTCTTTATTGAGTCGTAGTGCGCTGTGTTCAGTTGTAGGCTCAATACCCGGTTAACAACTAATTTTAAAATGATTTGTTTTGTGCTCAGAGTGCTGTGTCATTCTCCACATTTGTGCAAAACAAGATTCGTTCTTTCATAAAACCGCAGGGTTTAACCCAGGTCATGTGAGAACAGTAGAACTAGGACCTATCTGAAGCTATGTGGGTTCCAGACTGCGATGCAAAAGAAAAGAGGAAGAATTCAGAGCATCTGAGTTTGTTTCGACTTCTGCAAATTCCGTCTTCGCATCCCTTGTGTTCAAACTGAACAGAATGTTGTGCTATGGGCTGTGTGTTCAGAATCAACAGTGTCCCGCATGAGCTGTGTGCCGAATGAATAGAATGATGTGTTATGGGCTGTGAGTTCAGAATACGCAGTGTTCGAATGGGCTGTGTGTTCAGAATTAGCAGTGTCCTGCATGAGCCGTATGTTCAAAATAAACAGAGTACTGTGTTACGAGCTGTGTGTTCAGAATGAGTAGTCTACGTGCTGAACATGTTGGGAACTTGTGATTGGTTCCACTTCCAGTGCCTTCCGGTGTTCATTTTGCGAAGTCACACCGGTGTTACTTCAATTTGCTTATCGAGTTATTACTCATTTGCTTATTGAGTTGTTGCTTGTTTGTCTACCGAGTTGTTGCTCATTCGTTTCTCGAGTTGTTGCTCATTCGTTTACCAAGTTGTCGCAATTTTGTTTATCGAGTTGTTGCTCTTTGCTTATCGAGTTGTAAACTTCTCAAGGTCTTATTGTGCTTATTGAGTTAATTTGTGTTGTTTGTTACGTTGGTTCACTACCTGACCTGGTAGCACATACATGTTCAATTTCCATTCGATTACATTGCTATGTAATGCAATGTGATGCAATGCGATGCATAAAATGTACAAATGTAACACTCTGTGAACAAAAATAGTTGTTTCATTTCCATCATGTCTTTTGCAAAAAGTACATAGTTTTGAGGAAAATAAAACCTGCCTGAAGCAGTACAGTGTGCTCAAACTACCAGTAAAAGGAAAAATAAAGCAAAAAAAGAAAAAATCAACAAAATGTCTGAACAAAGCAAAAAAAAAAAAAAGAGCAGCGGAAAGTCTGGATCAAAATCAGTCATCTCAAGTACGGGGGTCGGTCCTGGTCCTCTTCCTGGACGAGGGTCTAGGGTCACCACCACCATCTCCGTAATCAGAGTCTGAGCTATCTCCAGCCTCGCCTTGGGACGACGCCGCCTCCTCAACTGAGTCATCGTCATCTGGAGTGGGCTCTCAGGAACTGCTCTCAGCATGAGTGCGTCTATGCCTGCCTCGGCTGTGGATGGTCATCCTCCGCCTAACTCGCCCTCCTTCTCGAGCAAGAACAGATGGTCCAGCTGGAGCACCTCCTGCGACCGGAATCTGGAACGGGGCCTGAAAAGGACAGATGGAAAATGCATCAGTTACAGTTAAAGCAGAGTATGAATACCAAATACAATGTGTGAGTACAGTGTATGAAGGCCGTGAACAACGCTGTGAGCAGTATGTGGGTTGTATTGTATCAGTGCCGTGAGTGCTGTGTATCAAGTGTCGTGTTGATAGTGTGATGCATCAGAGTATGTATGAAACAGATTAGGCGGAGTTTGAAACTGCAGTTGAAAGAACTTACCGGGATATTGTAGATGCTCAACAAGTCGATGCACCGCTGCAGCATCCCTACCGCTGAGGCTGTCAACTCCAGGGACTGGCGAGTGTACTCGACGGAAGCCTGCACAAGTGTTGAAGTCATTAGTATTCTGCGGGATATCAAGTCAATTGAAATGATTGTACAAAATGCAAAGTTTTGGTAGTGCATACTGAGGTCGAGCCATAGACTCCGACAAGCACATGATCAGCCGGAGGAGGAGCGAAGGGGATCTGATAAGTCTCCCCACTCTGCCATCAGCATGTGATCGTCGTAGGTAGCTTTGGCCACCCAGCTCCCTGTCCCCTCCGGGACCCACTCCTGCCTCGGACCGGAGGTGCCCTCGGTGCCCCCGCTCCTGCTGCTGGCACCGCTGGCCTCTCTCGCTCAGCTCGACGAGCACCAGTCAAAGGCCGCATGATGTAAGCCTGAATATACTCAGCGTAGTCACCCTCGTCCCTGAAAGGCTCTGAGTCCCAGCCAATCGTATAGTCTATCATCTCCTCCAGGGTGTACCTCTCAGTGTGCCTCGTGTGGGTAGGAGGAGGTGCTGGAACTGTCTGCTCGGGCACGCCCAAGGTCTGCCGCAAGAAGCGCTCCCCGAAGTACCAAGCGCGGCAAACTGGCCCTCCAACAAGACCCTAACCGGGCGGTCTCTTGAGCACCGGCATACCGCTCCCGAACTGCGTCAGGCAACGGGGCCCAAGGCTGCCAAGTGATCTGCAAGTGAAATGCAGTTTGTTATCTACTGATGTTGAAAGAACAATATAAAGCGAAGCTTAAATGAACTATAATGTTTGACATACCTCGGCTGCGGTGATGGTGTCAAAGTAGCGGAGGAAGAACATGAAGGACTCCCGTGGCCTCCGCTCGCATCTCACCTCGAAGCGATGAGAAAACGGAACACCGAGAGGGACCTCCTCATCTGGCATACCCACAACTGCAAAGTATAGCAGAGCAAATATCAGTATGCTTATCAGATAAAGCAGAATGCAGAATAAAGCAGATTATGTGTATACCGAGTGTGTAGTGTACAACCAATGTGAAGCAGACTGAATGTGTGCAATGTATAAAGTACAGATAATGTAAAGCAGAAAAAGAAGGTGTGCCTCCCAAGCTCACCAGTAGCCTCCGAGCAACTTTCCACTGCAGCGAGAGGATGAGCTCATATACCCGTAAAGAGTGGCCAAGCCCGTGCCACCCCAGTCGCAGTAGCGGATCTGTGTCACATCCACATGCGCGCTCAGCAGGTAGAGGGCGACGGTGTTCGCCCGGTCGGCGAAGAGCGTGGTCCCCAGCAGGAACATAATGAAGCCACGAGCGTACTGCTCCTCCTCCTCCCGAGTGGTAGACGCCTGGATCCGGAAGTGATCCTCGAACCACAAGTACCTCACAAATCCTGCCCGAGCAAGAGGTGGCTGAGTGCTGAGCAAATATAGCTGAGCGGCAGCCCACTCGTCCATGTCTGTATCAAAGGGGATCGGATCACCCCCTACTCCGATGCCTGTGAGCATGGAGAAGTCAAAGGGAGTCATCGTCATCTCCCCGGTGGCAGAAAGGTGGAAGGAGTTGGTGGTATCCCACCATCTCTCCACCAGAGCCGCAAGAAGGGGCCTGCTCGCAGTGAGGCGCGAGAGTCCCATGCAGAAGGTCCCAAAACCGACCTGGTCGACAATACGACGAACCGTGTCGGGTAGCTCCATGTACCAACCTCAGGCGACAGTGTTCCCATACCCCCCGAAGGCATGGGAATCTCCCTGTGATCAAAACAAACAGTTGTGAAGCAGTGTTACAAATACAGTGTTGAATACGCTCAGAATTGATGAGAATACAGCGTGTGTACACGTGTTCAGATTCAAACAGATATTGGGTGCGGGTGTGCTCGCAGTGAACTACAGCATATAAGGTATCAGTGTGTTTGAATTGTTCAATTGAGAATGCAGTGTGTGTACACGTGTTCAAAGTCAAATAGATATCGGGTGTGGGCGTGCTCACAGTAAACCACAGCATACGATGTATCAGTGTGTTTGAATTGTTCAGTTGGAAATGTAGTGTGTGTGCATGTGTTCAGATTTAAACAGATATCGGGTGTGCGTGTGCTCACAGTGAACTACAGCATGAGATGTATTAGTGTGTCTGAGTTAAGCAGTTAAAGAATAGAATCAACTATCGCAGTTATGTTTTCTACATTGTAGAAAGTGAAACAGGGGAAGAGTGTACCTCAGAAGCGCCGTAGGACAGATGTGACTCTGGCTCGCGCAACAAAAGCTCCAGTGGCGCGCCTCGCGCATAGCTCCTGAACTGGCAGATGCCGTCGGGAGGCAACACATGTATCGCCGGCCTGTAAGTCGCCGGATCGAATGGCCGATGTGAAGAGGTAGGAGCTCGACCTCGGGATCCACATCCATCTCCAGGGGAGTCCGACCACGTGGAATGTCGTCCGCCATCTCAGAAAGAGTGCAAAAATGCCCGGGAATGTGGAAAATAGGCGAGAATGCCAAAAGTCAACCCAAAAGTCAACCCCAAGAGGGTGAAAAATGGGAGGAAAGGTCGAGGTGTGGAAAATGCACGAAGAACGAGGTATGACTCAGGGAAAACAAACCCCAAACGATGGAAACCAAGGAAAGGGCACCAAAACCAAGATTCGTTCGGTTCAAAGTGTGCGAAACAGTGAGAGTTTCGCGAATCGAACGACGGAAAAGTGTCGAAAACAAGGGAAAAACGAGGATCGAAGGTTGGAAAATCACCTAGAGAGAGAGGGAAGGGTTTTTCGAGCTAGGAGGAAGTGAAAATATAGGGTTTGAGGCCCTATATTTAAAGACCCGTGGCTAAATGTCAAAACTGCCCCGACTTTGCCATTTTTGGCCGGTCGGCCAGCCAAATTGTTAGCCGATCGGCTAAATAGTTGGCCGATGGGCTCCTTTTGTGGCCGATGGATGGCCAGTGGCCTCCCCTTGTGGCCGGTGAGCCTCCTGCACCCTTGGTTGGGCCAATTCTGTGGTTTGGGACCTTCATCTCTCAAGGCAGTGCAAGAAAGTGGACTTTTGAAGTTTAACCGGCTTCCATATTGACCTCGAACCATGTCTTCTGTATGCGATGCTCAGTACGTGCAAGGTGTATCCTTTTCGTATCCTTTGGTATCTTGCGAGACTCAATAATCATTTTAAATGCGTTACATTACGTGTTTTATCTTATTTATGATAAACATACATAGGTTGCATTGTTATGCACGTCTATATGCGTTGTAGCGCACACAACTTGCATTGTTATGCACTGTTCACTTGCATCGTTATGCACGTCTGTATGCGCTGTAGTGCACGCCACGCTTGCATTGTCATGCACCTCCTTTGGGTTACATTGTCTTGCACCCCTTCTCCGTCCGTGTTATTTCACGTGTTTCATTCGCATCATCATGCACCTTATATCAACAACTTGCATTATCATGCATCTTCCATTTTCATTGTCATGCATTCCAATAGTTTATATTGTCATACATTTCAATAAATCGTGCATTGTCATGCATTTCAATTACACGCATTGTCATGCATCTTTCATTTGCATTTCACTTCATGCATTGTCATGCATTTCAGTCCATGCATTGTCATGCGTGTCTCATTTGCATTGTCATACATTCCAATAATTTGCATTGTCGTGCATTCCAATAGTTTGCATTGTCACGCATTTCAATAAATCGTGCATTGTCATGCATTTCAATTACACGCATTGTCATGCATCTTTCATTTGCATTTTAGTTCGTGCATTGTCATGCATTTTCAGTCCATGCATTGTCATGTGTGTCTCATTTGCATTGTCATGCATTCCAATAATATGCATTGTCGTGCATTTCAATAATTTGCATTGTCATGCATTTCAATAATTAGGCATTGTCATGCATTTCAGTCCATGCATCATCATGCGTGTCTCATTTGCATTGTCATGCATTCCCGTAACATGCATTGTCATGCATTTCAACAACATGCATTGTCATGCATCTTTCATGTGCATTGTCATGCATTTCAATTACGTGCGTTGTCACGCATCGTTCATTTGCATTGTCATGCATTTCAACAACTTGCATTATCATGCATCTTTCATTTGTATTGTCATGCATTTCAACAACGTGCGTTGTCACGCATTTCAGCTTATTTGCATTGTCATGCATTTCAATCTCTCGCATCGTTGCATATTTCATTCGCATTGTCTTGCACCCCTCTAACTTGCATTGTTTTGCATACTCCTTCTCCGAAGCACCGGGATACGTCCCTATGTTTCTTCTTATTTTTCGAAACACCGGGATATATCTCTATGTTTCTCCCTCTTATTCTGAAACACCGGGATATGTCCCTATGTTTCCTTTTCTTTGGTTAAGAGCATTCGGAACATGTTCCAATGCTTAAAACCTTTTTCCACTCGCGTGCTGCGTGTGGACCTAACTCTAACCCTTTCTCCACTCGCGTGCCGCGTGTGGACGTAACTACCCTTTCTCCACTCGCGTGCCACGTGTTGACGTAAATAACCCTTTCTCCACTCGCGTGCCATGTGTGGACGTAACTCTAAACCTTTCTCCACTCGCGTGCTGTGTGTGGACGTAACTAACCCTTTCTCCACTCGCGTGCCGCGTGTGGACGTAACTAACCCCTTCTTCACTCGCGTGCCGCGTGTGGACGTAACTAACCCCTTCTTCACTCGCGTGCCGCGTGTGGACGTAACTAACCTTTCTCCACTCGCGTGCCACGTGTGGACGTAACTCTAACCCTTTCTCCACTCGCATGCCGCGTGTGGACGTAACTAACCCTTTCTCCACTCGCGTGCCGCGTGTGGACGTAACTCTAACCCTTTCTCCACTCGCGTGCCGCGTGTGGACGTAACTAACCCCTTCTCCACTCGCGTGCCGCGTGTGGACGTAACTAACCCCTTCTCCACTCGCGTGTCGCGTGTGGACGTAAACCCTTTCACTAACCCTTTCTCCACTCGCGTGCCGCGTGTGGACGTAACTAACCCTTTCTCCACTCGCGTGCCGCGTGTGGACGTAGCCATCCCTTTCTCCCTTCTCGCATTGTTACACACATTGTATGTGTTATCGCGTATGCTTTACTTACATGTGTTTATGCACCTTTCTCCCTTTTCGTATTGTTACACACATTGCATGCGTTGTCGCGTATTGCTTTACTTACATGTGTTTTTGCCTCTCTTGCCTCACACATTGTATGCGTTGTCGCGCATGCTTTACTTACATGTATTTATGTTTCAAATTGCATTGTCATGCACCCTCCCGCTTGCGTTGTCACGCACTTTTCACTTGCATTGCTATGCATGTTTCTAACAATGTTGTACCTGTTAAGTTTCTTTCTTTTCTGGCACGATATTGTATGTACGGTTCATTTGAGGCTGGCGCGACTAGACGAACCGAACGGTATTGTATTCTCCGCGTTAGACGTAGCGAGAATTGTATAATTTTCTTACACCCTTTCTGTTGGAATGTGTAGGACTGTTATCTCTTACTTGCTTGCTTAAATTGTTGCATTTGTTTTGCATGAATGCTTCATTACAGCTTTCTTTGCATGATCATAAGTTATGAACGGCATCGTGCATATCACTTGCATCTTGCCCCTGCCTTCGGGCACATATCTTGCTATCTTGCATGCTTGTCTAAGTCTTCGGCCTTGTCAAAAATGGGTCATCTCTGGGCTTTGACATTCACTCCCGTCACTTTGTGACTTTCGAGTTCTGTCAAAGAGGGGCAAGTGTAGACACTCCATTTTGGACCGTCCTCAAGACTTGGACGTCATCGTTTGAACACTCGATGATCATCCATGCTCGTGTTCATTTTGAGTTCTCGGAGGTCTCGGCTATGCGCCTTGCCTCAAGATCTCTCAACTTGTCTATTTTGTGCTTGGTCATGGACCGAACACTTGTGTTTTTGCTTCTAAGGGAAGATGGTGGCTTGTTGGCCATTTTCTCAACCTACCGGCCAGGGCCTGAGGCCTGAGGCCCCTTTTTCTTGCCATCGGCCAAGAGTGTTGGCCCATCGGCACTATATTTGGTCGGCCGGCACTTGTGTTGGTCGATTAGCCATTTTTGGTGGCTGAACCCTGTTCATCTGCTTTATGCAGATATTTTATGCTAGCTGGTGCAGCTGGCATCCACAATTACCCCCCTCCATACACGTGTATGGAGGGATTTGCTCTTTGTTTGGCTTCTCTTGGAAGCCTTAGAATTTGAGCCTCTATAAAGAGGGAGCCCCTCCTCCCTCCTTCAAGGTTCAGAAAATTTGTTCTTGAGAGGATAGATATAGGATTGTATCTATACTTCCTTGTTTAGTCTTGTTTTGTGCTCAAAATAGTAGTATTGTCTTACTATTGTACACAAACACCTAGCAATACACCTTCTCTTTGTTACTAAGGTACTAAGGAGTTGGTTTTGGTGTTCTTGGGTGGGTTTGAACTCAGAAAACCTACTGGAGCCTTGCTCTTGAAGAGGTTCTTCAAGGGTGAGAAACTACCCTCTTTATTCCCCATTTTTGCATAAGCTTTTAGCCCATCTTGCATGCTGTTTTGAGCTTAACTTATAACTGATAAAAGTTCTATTTTTTCTTGCTTTAGAACTTTGTTTAAGGTCACTTTGAGGTTTGGGGTTGTTTCCCGCCTCCAAGGCCTTGTTAGGCCTTGGTTTTGGCCATCCATTTTGGCCTTTGTTATTAGCTTTGCATGGCCTCTCTACCACTGAATTTTAGAGGATTTTCAGTGGTGGAGAGGTGGTGTTGAGGTCCTAAGAAGGAGAGGGCCATCCCCTCTCCTTGTCATCTTCAATGCTTGCATAAATGGCTTATGTTGGTGGCTTGTTTGCCTAGCTTGTTTTAGCTCCATTTCAGTATATATTAGGCTTTGTTTTGCCATGATATAGCACTGTTTTGACTTGGTTTAGACATACCATGCATGCTTTGTATACTTGTCTTGTAATCCCATGATTTGCCTTCACATGCACCATGTTGTAACATGTCTTTTTTAGCATGATTTTGGCTTAACTTCATGAAGCTTCTAGCCTTGTTTTAACATGCTTGAGCTCTGTTTTTTGTTGTTTTGGTCATGCTTGCATTGTTTTGTATAGCTACCATACAATCTAGCTTGTTAGCTTTGGGTGCTTAAGTCACTAGCATGCTTTACTTGGGCCATTTCAGTGATTTGGAATCATTTGTCATGTTATTTTAGTCCATATTTCATGCTTGTATGCTTGCATTTTTCATCCTTTCAATGTCTTGAAGAATTGGTGTCTTATGCTCCATGATCGGGTCATTGTGCATGCCCCTATGCTTAGGTCATTTAGACGCCATCTAAGTGGGTTTTTTGGGTTCGTTTTAACATGCCATAAATCTGATTTTGGTTGTTTAAATCATACCATGGTTGGTTGCATTAGGTGTAGTGTAACACCTCTTTTGTGGCCTTGCATGCCTCATGTTTTGCCCATTTGTTTTAGCTTGTTTTGGCTTTAGTCATTGCATGTTTTAGGCTTAGTTTGCCATGCTTTAGGACTGTTTTGGGTCATGCAAGCCATATGCTCTTTGTTTTGGGTAGCTTTGGTTCAAGTCCCTTGACTAGTCTTAGGCTTTAAACCTTTAAGCATGCCATGCTTGACTTGTTTGTGTGATTTGGCATCACTCCTAGCATCATTCCAGAGCATGTAATGTTGTCACATTTTGCATGCTTTTCATCCCTTTGAAGTGTTCTTAAAAGTTGCTCTACAATGTTTAAAGTAATGGACCATTGATATGCATGTTTGCATGAGCTTTTCTCCCCATCTCCATAGCATTTTGGCCGCTGATTTGGACCTTGTTGAGAGCTGTCCATGTTGGCTTAAGACCATCCTTGCATGTTATTGCGTGCTTGCCTTGTATGTTGTCACATACTTGTTGCATATTCGATAAATTGCATGTTGTAACATGCTAGTTCAATTGTGCCTTGTTGCATACTTAGTCCATGACATGTTGTTGCACGCTTAAGTTGTAATGCATTTGGCATGCATTCTCTTTTTTTTAAGTTGCTTAACATGTTGTCACATGTTTGCCTCACATGTTGTTGCATGTTTGTCATTGGCATTAATGTTACATGCCTTGCATGCTCATTTGTTTAGGTTGTATGCCTATTGCACATTACTTGTTTGCATGCTCATGTTGCATTAGCTTGCTTGCATGCCTAGGTTGCATAGCATTAAGCATGCATCCCTTGCCCCTTGATAAACCATGATAGAGGTTGGGGATCCTTTATGTGATTTGTGTGCATTGCATTTGACATTAAAATGCACACTTGGCTCATTTGGCCATCATGCATTGGAATGCGTGATTGATGGCCCAAGGGTCGAGAACCATACTCCTTTGAGTCTCAAACATGGTAAGGAGGGTGGTGGTGCATACATTGTCTTGAAAATGCATTGCCATGCTCTGTCTGTCCTCTGCTGCAACAAAACAGGGTTCTGCAGGAAGAGATGGCCAGTCGGCCATCTTCAGTGCCGGCCGGCTATGTATTGTTGGCCGAGGTCCCCACAATGGTCGATGACCAGTTCCTCTTGGCCGGTGGCCTTGAATTTCAGCCAGTGACATCCCACAATGCTCACAAGGTGATTCAGAAGCATCCTTGAGACTTGCACAGTTTTCAGAGATGCAGAGCAATGTAAATAGAGGCAGCATGAGCATGGCGATAGATTTCCAAGCGAAGCTGAGCATGCATGCATGCATCTCTCTTCCTGAGGCTGCTTTACTGCTTTCATAGCTTAATTAGTTAGTTTAATTAGTTAAATGTTGTGTAATAATTAATTAGCTTGTTAGTTAGTTAATTTGTATTATTCTTTCGGTCCCTCCGTCGAGAGGGCACAATTGTGTAATAAGCGTGCGTGTGTGTGATGCATGTCTTCCAAACCTCCACTTTTTTCTCCCTTTTACTTAACCGCTTACGATGGTTAGTTCTAGGTCATTTTCAATTAGCATCCTTATGCTATGCATGTTTGCATCATTCATCCGTATTGCACGCACCGGGCTCGGCGCATCATGCTAACTGCATTGTATTTCAATTCTAAGTTGAATACATGTATCAAATTGTCGCATCTCACATGCCATTTTAGACTAGCCGAGCCTATTCTAGTTGCATTTTGCATGTGTTGCATTAGCCATCTTAACATGAACTAGGATCATGCATGATTTCTAACTAGTTTCTTTTTTTGGCTTGGAGTACACTATGAGTGTTTATGTTTTAGCATCTTACATGTATGTGAATGTTAATATGAAAGCATGCTGGCATTGAGGCTAATTGCTTATGTGATATAACTACCTGAATGCCTGTGTGTGAAGGTTGGATTACTTGAATTGGAATGATTCATTGAAATCTGTGTTTTAGCCTACTCGCGAGTAGCAAACTTCAAACCATTTCCAAACAAACGGATATGCGATGCTTTGTTCCAAATTAGGCAATCTAGTCTATACTTGTTTTTGTTGTGCGCATCACATAGTAATTCTAGCTAATTAACCGGAATAAGAACGCATGTGTTTTCAAAAACTCGATATCATGCATAGTACAAGCCGATCTTCGGATCGGGCGAGCAGGGGTGCTCATAGATGACTGTAGACACCCCATTTTTGACCGACCTTAAGACTCAGACGTCATCGATTGAGCGCTCGGTGATTGCGCATGTTGTGCTCGTTCTGAGGTTTTGGAGTTTCGGCTGAGAGCCTTACCCCCGGACCTCGGGACCCTTTTGTGCTTTGCCTCGGTTTGCGAACCAGGTCTTGTTTTCTCTTCCTGAAGGGAGGTAAAGGTCTCGTAGACCATCTCCAGTGGCCGTAGGCTACTTTTCATGGTCGTGGGCCACTGTTCCCATTTGGAGACCAGTTTGCAATTTTCAGGGCCGTCGGTCGTGCGCCTCGGCTCGGGACCGCTTAACATTCTCCGTTTGCTCCGGTTTTTGGCACACACCTTGTTTCCTCTGTCTAGAGGGACACTGTGGCCCGGGAGACCACCTTCGTGGTCGCACACCACTTTCGATTCTTAACAGCCTGTTTTCGGGGCACCCGGCTGTGCGTTTTGACCCCCGAACCCTCGTTTTGCATCCGTCTTGGTTCATTTTTGGCATGGACCTTGTTTTCATTGTTTGGGAGGTGGTACAAGGGTGGGAGACCACCTTTTCTCCTTGGAGACCACTTTTCTTCCGCCGGCCGATTTTCTTGTCAGGAAGCTGGTCTCCTTGGTCTTTGAGCCACATTTACTAGTCTCCCACCATACCACTAGCTTGCATTCAGTTGGGAGACCACCAAATGGGGCTGCCAACCACCTTTCACTGAGTTAGACCTTTTGAAATGGTCGGCCAACCACCTGAACTGGTCGGCCTGCTCCCTTCAGTCTTGTCTCTGTGAGTTGTTGCCAGCTGTGCCAGCTGGAAGGCACAGACTGCATCCTCCATACACGTGTATGAGGATCTTTGGCCTTGTTTTTTAGCTTCTTTGAGAAGCTTTGGCCTCCTTTGTCTATAAGAGAGGCCCTCCTCTTCCTTGGCATAGGTTCAAATTTTGGTTAAGGCAAAAAATATACCTCTCTCTCTATATCTCTACATTTTGGGTTCAAAAATGTATTGTTCTTGCACCTTTGCACACCACCTCATAGCCTAACCCTTCCACCATTGCTTGGAGCTTCTTGGAGGCCATTTTCAGAGGTTAAGGGTTGAGTTTTTGGGTCCATAAGTTGCTGTCTTGCTAAGCTTCAAGGGTAACACACTTTTTCCCACTTTTAAGCTTTATTTTGATCCATCTCTTAGCCTTATTTGCATGCATATTTGAGCTTTGTTGTCAACTAAAAAAATTCTTGTTTTGAAGTCTTTTTGATGTTTGTTTAAGGTCATTTTGTTGTTAGGGGTCATCTACCCCCTTGCATGCTTCATTTTGCCTTGTTTTGAGCCATGCCCTAAGGCCTTTGTGTTGACCTTTTCTTGGCCCTTTAGCCACTGAAATCCAGCGGATTTTCAGTGGTTGGCATTCTGTTTTGAGGGCCAAAATCAGAGAGGGGTGACCCTCTCTCTTTTGGCCTTATTTGTTTGCAGTTTTGGCCTTGCAAAGGAGCCTTCATTTCCACACCTCCAAGCCTTGTTTCAGGCCCTTTTCAGTGACTTTTAGGGCCTGCCTAGGCTCTGTCCAGAGTTGGTTTTGTCACCTTGGGTGTGTCTCTTGCATGTGTAGAATAACCCCTCTTATAGCCTATCAAAGGAGCATGACATTCTTGCATGCATTGATCATGTTTCAGTGGGTTTTTGGGCTTTATTTGGCATGTCATGTCTCTGACTTTTTCTGGTTTAGTGGCCTCTTGAATGATTCATATGCTTGTAGTGTAAACCATGCTCACTAGCTTCCATTGCATGTTGTTTTGACCATTGATTCTAGCATATTTTGGCCATGTTCTAAACTGATTTTATTCATGATTTGGGCTGCCTTAGCTCTGTTTTGAGGTCCCATGGTCGAATGATGCTTGCCATGCATGCTTGTAGTGTAATACCCTTGCCTAGCTTCGAGTTTTAAAGCCTCTTGTATGCTTAACTTGAGTTGTTTTCATGTTTTGGCATCATTGAACATGTTATTTTAGAGCTTATACTTGTTCCATATTCTCATGTTTTCCACTCTTTAAATGCATTTGAGAGTTGTGCTTGTATGCCTCATTTTTGGGCTATTGCATGAGCTTCATTTTTGTGCATTGCAAGCCATCATTTTGGTCCATTTTACCACTGTTTCGGGTCTGCATAGGGACTGTTTGGGTTTGGTTTGGTCATTTGGGCATCGCTTTGCAGACCTCTAGTGTAATGCACTTCACTAGTCTCGGTAATTGTGCCATCCAACATGCATCGGGTGAGTTGTTTGCATGATTCGGGACCATCTCGTATGTCATTTTAGAGCTGGAACTTGTGTCATTGTATGCCATATTTCATCCTTTTCATGCTTTGGTAGAGTTGCACTTTGTTCCTTAGGTTTGGTCCCTTGCATTTGTGCATGTTTGCATGTACCTTCTTGCCTCATTTTCGTCACATTGGCCACTGATTTGGGTGTGGCCGAGGCCCATCCATCTTGGTTTAAGTCCATCTTGCATTGTGTATACCCTATAGTCCATGTTATCACATGTTTGATCATTACATTGCATATGCCTCGTTCATAACATTGCGTATATTAGTGCATTGTGTATGCATGACATATAATCCATGTGCATTGAGCATGCCATTGATTAGTTCATAGCATTGTGTATACCCTATAGTCCATGTTATCGCATGTTTGATCATTGCATTGTGTATGCCTCGTTCATAACATTGCGTATGTTAGTGCATTGTGTATGCATGCCATATAATCCATGTGCATCGAGTATGCCATTGATTAGTTCATAGCATTGTGTATGCCATTTGCATGCTTGCATGTCATTCCGTGCATCTTCGCATCACTTAGTTGCATTGCATTTAGATCGCATGCTAGAGTTGCATTTGCCCATACATTGTTTGTTGCATTGTGTTTGGAGTAGGGTTTAGTCCAAACACGGAAACGAGAGACATTTCGTACTCAAAGTGACGAAAGGTGCCTCGATTCTTGGTCACCGACACTCTTGACTATCCATGATAGAGTTGTCAGCTTTAGGTGTTTACATGTGCATTCATTTCACATTGAGTCGTGCAATTCGACTCCTCGGCCATCATGCATCGGGATGCGTGGTTGATGGCACGAGGATCGAGGACTACACTCCCTAAGCTTATGCAATGACGAGGAGAGTGGTCGTGCACACATGTGTTGCAAATACCTTGCTTTCTCTCTCTCTTGCCTTTGTTGCAGAAAAAGCAGAAACCAGGAGAATGAACTAGTCGGCCGACCAGGTTTTCTGGTAGGCCGACCACCTTTTCTGGTCTTCACCACCAAGGGTGGTCGGCAGGTGGTCTCCCTTGCCTATAACTGGTCGGCAGCCTTCCCACAACTTCCCTGGGTGGAGTTTCATCTCTCTGGAGCCTAATGCAACTTTCTGAAATCAATTGCAAACAAAGGCGAGCCGAGACATCGCGATGGATTTCCCGACAAGGCGACTCGAGCATGCATGCATCCTTATCATTCGGAACAGAGCTGAGGCAGTCCATTTCATGTAGCTTGCATGCTAACTTATTTTCTTCTTTAGTTTAATTTGTTAATTAATTAATGTTGTGTAATATTTAGTTGTAATTCGTTATTCATTTTGGTTGTGTAATAATTAGTTTAATTAGCTTAGATTAGCTAGTTGGTTCTGTATTATTTATTCGGACCCTCCGCGAGAGGGCGAACTTTGTAATAAGTGTGCGTGTGTGTGATGCATGTCTTCCAACCCCACGTCTTTCTCCCTTTTATTTACCAGCTTATGATGGTTAGTTTTAGGGCATGTTTCAATTAGCATCCTTATGCTCGCATGTTTGCATTCATTCATCTGTCTTACATGCACCGGGCTCGGCGCATCATACTAACTGCATTGTATTTCAATTCCGAGTTGAATACATGTTATCTGTAGCATCTCATATGCCATCTTAGAATAGCCGAGCTTATCTTAGTTGCATTTTGCATGTGTTGCATTAGCCATCTTAACATGAACTAGGATCATGCATTGATTACTAACTAGTTTCCGTTTTGGCTTGGAGTACTCGATGAGTGTTTATGCTTTAGTATCCTTGCATGTGTGTGAGTGACTGCCATGATAGCATGCTTGCCATGAGGCTAACTGCTTATGTGATATAACTGCCTGAATGCCTGTGGGTGAAGGTTGGATTACTTGAATTGGAACAATTCATTGATTGCGAGTTTTAAGCCCACCTGAGAGTGGCAAATCTATGTCTTAGCCTACTTGCGAGTAGCACCATCAAACCATTTTCAAATAAACAAACATGAAATGTTTTGTTCCAACTCAGGCGATCTAGTCTATACTTGTATGCTGTGTACATCACATAGTAATTCTAGGCTAATAAATCGGAATAAGAGCACATGTGTTTTCAAAAACTCGATATCATGTTTAGTAGTGGCCGATCTTCGATCGGGCGAGTGGGGGTGCTCATGAAATGACCTTCCCCAATCGTACCCAAGTTCCCAAGCCGAGGCAACTTTGGTGATGACGGACACGTGGCCTTAGGCACGATTCAGGGTTTCCTAAATTCCCCCAAAACAAAATATTTAGGTGGTGACTCTGTATCTGGCAAAGCAGTCCATGTTTGGCGCTTCTTTCTAAAAATCTGTTTTTCAAAATGATTTGCCGGATTTGGACTCTTTGGTGATTTATTGGTCTCACATTGCACTTTGCGAGATTAGATTCAGAACCGTGACATTTGAGTCTGAACTGTAGTGAGCCCAATGAACAAAACGGGATTTTCCCGGGACGTTCGGGCGTGTCTACAATGACCTTTCCCAATCGTACCCAAGTTCCCGAGCCGAGGCAACTTTGGTGATGACGGACACGTGGCCTTAGGCAACGAGTCAGGGTTTCCTAAATCCCCCCAAAACAAAATATTTAGGTGGCGACTCTGTATCTGGCAAAGCAGTCCATGTTTGGCACTTCTTTGTTAAAAATCAGTTTTCCAAAATGATTTGTCGGATTTGGACTCTTTGGTGATTTATCAGTCTCACATCGCACATTGTGAGATCAGATTAAGAACCGTGACAATTTGAGTCCGAACTGTGAAGAGCATAGGCCCTCAAAGGGCGCGTCCACACATGCATTTTGTTATTTAGCATGGAACATGTTGTTAATCACGCATGGAGCGTGCATTTTCTATTTTACATAGAAGATGTTTTCAATTTTGCATAGAACATACATTTCGTTATTTACCATGGAACATGCTGTTAATCGCGCATGGAGCATGCATTTTGTACTTAGCGTAGAACATGCTTTTATTCAAGCTGCATAGAATGTGCTTTCGCTCTTGCATTATGCGTAGAATATGCTTATTGCTTTCGCTCTTGAATCATGCACGGAATATATGCATTTGCCTTTGAATCATGCATAGAGAATGTGCTCCCGTTACCAATCATGCATAGAATATGCTCTCAAATTGTTTGGTTCGCATAGAACATGCCATTACGCCTCAGTCATTGTCTTGCATAGAGTATGCGTTTCCTATTCGTTACACATGCATAGAATATGCGCTTCTCCATTATTGCATAGAATATGCTTTCATTCTTGTTCCATGCATAGAAAATGCACTGTCGTTACATAGCACGCTTCTGTACACAGGCACAATATTGTATGTATGGTTCATTCAGCGGAGCCAGCACAAACAAACGATATTGTATGTACAATCCATTCAGAGGAGTTCCAAGTAAAATCATTCGTTCCCTTCGAATCATATCTTTTTACTCTTCTTCCTCTCGCGTGCAACGCGTTAGGATAATTCCTTCAGTTAAAAACATTTCTGTGCGTCCTGATGTTCATACCATCCTTCTGTTACCGTCCTTCGGTTAAAAACATTTGTGTGCGTCCTGATGTTCATACCATCCTTCGGTTACCTTCCTTCGGTTAAAAAACATTTGTGTGCGTCCTAATGTTCATACCATCCTTCGGTTACCTTCCTTTGGTTAAAACCATTTGTGCACGTCCTGATGTTCATACCATCCTTCGTTACCATCCTTCGGTTAAAAACATTTGTGTGCGTCCTGATGTTCATACCATTCTCCAGCTACCATCCTTTGGTTAAAAACATTTGTGTGCATCTTGATGTTCATACCATCCGTTGGCTACCTTCCTTCGGTTAAAAACATTTGTGTGCGTCCTGATGTTCATACCATCCTTCGGCTACCTTCCTTCGGTTCAAAACATTTATGTGCGTCCTAATGTTCATACCATCCTTCGGTTACCGTCCTTCGGTTAAAAACATTCGGGTGCATCCCGGTGTTCACACCATCTTTGTTTTCTTCTGTGTGCAACGCATTAGGATCTTGTTTGACATCTCGGGTACGCCCGATGATTTTGTTACTCTTCGTCTTTCCTGCACATCACGTAGTTAAGCTTGCATAATTTTCTTACATCCTTTCTGCATGAAATGTGGTTTGGTTCGTAATTCTCATGTGTGGCGTGCTTACTTGCTTTTGTGTTTGAGGTTGATAGATCTTGTTTCGGTTTGAATGTGGCATTTTCCTTGCATAGCATTCGCATTTAAATGTTTCATTACAACCTCATTCTATGATCATAAGTTATGTTCCTGCATCATGCATATCACTTGCATCTTGCCCTAGAACTACGCTGGTTTGATTCCTTGCAAAGGGATACGTTGGTAGCCTACGGGCGCAACTATTTTTTGTCTTGCTTGTTTGTTTGTCCAAGTCTTCGGCCTTGTCAAAAATAGGTCGTCTCTGGGCTTTGACATTCACTTCTGTCATTCCATGACTTCCAAGTTCTGTCAAAGAGGGGCAACTGTAGACACCCATTTTTCACCGTCCTCAAGACTGAAATGTCATCACTTGTGCATATGATGATTGTGTTTGTTTGTGTTCGTTTTGAGTGTCCGAAGTCCTCGGCAGGACACCCTGTCTTTGAGCCTTTAGACCTTGTCCTTTTTGTGCCTTGTTTTGGATCAAAACTTGGTGCCTGAAACCTTATGGTGACCTGTCGGCCACCACCAGAGGCTGTCGGCCATGGCTTGTGCTTGTCAGCCATTGGTGTGGCCGATTGGCCACCAGTGCTGGCCGGTCAGCTACCAGTGTGACGCCCCGATGCTACACTATTGGTTGCAGTCAAGGGAGAGTCACTAATGAGTCCTATGGTCAATAACCAAGTAAGATCCCAGATCGCCGGAAGAGTCAAAATAGCCTCCCTTCTAAGTCCAGCTTTCTTAGGCAGCGCACTACCCTTTTGACAGATCTTAAAAGGTATTGACACAAGGTCTCATAAGCAACGATAAGGTTCATACGTAGAATATAAATACATGACAACCACAATATACTTAATTCAAAAGATGGATCCATTACAGTACATCCCAAAAGAAAGCTTAAGTCTTCACATGAGTCTTTACAAAATATTCAATAAGAAACTTCTAATTTTTCTAGGATAGCCAAAAGTCTTCGAAAGTTTCAGGCTCGTCGTCTTCAGCTATGAGTTCCTCTTCGCCACCTGGCATGATACGCCGTCAGCTTTGAATGCCCCGTAAACACACACACACCCCGTCCCTTTTTCCCAGTCCAATACGCAATCACAATTATAACATCAAATAGTAAAGCATGATACTCAAACAAATAAATAAAGGGTTAAGTTAGATGTTAGTAAACTAGAAATCCCCCAAAGAGATTTCGTCCTCCCAACCACAAGAATCGGACGCGGATTATTCGGTATGCCCCCTCTTTTGCTACTTTGTTGTAGAACTAATCTCGGATGCCTACCAATGGTTATGTACTGTGTTGCGCCAACCGCAGGGCCTCAAAAGAGACGGTAAAATAGGGCCTAGCCCGAATCCCTCCTTACACCAAACCACCTAGGGTCCGAATACAACCGCTCCGTTCAAGGGTCCCGAAAACCACTTGCGCCAGACTTTAACTTCCAAATAGGGAACGCATCCCAACAAACCATACATCACATAGTATCATCTTTTCATTACTCAAGTGCTCGAAAACCCAATACCCTCCCCATTAGGTTTCCCGTTGAGTTAAATGTTTTAAATCAAGGTTAGTCCAACTTATAAGACAATAATATCCATACAAGCATGCATTCTTAAGATGAGAAAAGTAAATAACATAACCACAACACATATAATATCATGCCAAGATATGATCATAAGCTAATAAGCAACCTCATGAACTCAAGGGTATAAAACATCCACACATAACACAATTTCCAGATCTAGTATCGCATAAAGATTAAAATGAACGGACTATTTTAGATCTTCCACCGGACTCGGCCTTCCTATAGCTCGTAGAGAATTTGATCTAGTTTCTAGAACATATTTCGGAAATGGAATTGCTTTTCTATATTTCAAGTTATTTAGAAAACATTACAGCGCTGTCCAGATTCTGTCCAGATCTGTCAACCGTTACGAAAATTTGATTTTCTTGCAAACCGCTTAATGTTTTTCGATGAAACCAATTTTAGTTGAAAGTTAACTCCTCAAGGAAGATTTTGAAATAAAATAGAGGTCCAGAATAAATTTATACATTTTTCTAGAATTTTTGGAAGTTGGCTGCGAAAAACAGATTCTAAGGTACCATGCCCAAAACAAGAAGTTTTATGAGAAAAGGGTTCCACCAAGGGAAAGTTTTTGTTTCTTTTGTGAAGAAAACATGCTAACTAACATATATTTAACTCATAAAATTTTCTTGAAAGAGTGCCCTTGGAAAGTTGGAGATTGGTATAAAAAAAGATGGTTTTGTGCCAAAATGGGAAAAATACAAGAGAGATGGAATCAATACTCAACCCTTAGCATTTTTAACATAAAAACTCATTAATAACAGATCTAAAAACATCATTTAGAACCCTTAGAAACATGTATTGAAAAAAGGAAAATGAAAGAGAATGTTGTGTTTGTGGCTTACCTACTAAGCTTTGCACAAGAAGGCTCTCTTCTTCCTCCCTCTTCTTCTCTAGACTTCTCTCTCTTGCTCTCCTCCCTCTCTCTAGCCGAAAGTGCGTGTGAGTGTGTTATTTGTGCTTGCCAAGCTAGGGGGTGTTGGTATATATAGATAATTTTGATGTAAAATGTCCTAAAAACCCATTAGTTGGAAATGGATGGAAAGGTTAGGATTTGTTTGAAGTTTTAAAGGAATATGGATGATTTGGGAGGCTTACTCATAGGTTTAGGCAACATTTAGTTGTAATGAAACTAGTTTTGGAATTAGCATCCTAGGTCGAGGGTACTAGGTTTGTGAGTTTCTAGATTTTCATGATGATAGACTTAGAAAATTCTATCCTCACTTTCTCCTAGAATGGCCGGCCCTAGGGAAGGGTGAAGGGGCTATTTTTTAAACAATTTTAGGCTCTAGGACACACTCCTCAAGGTGTATACATATATATATATATATATATATATCTTGATGGATGGTACTCATGGTACAAAGGTACAAGTACTAGTCTTTGGGGTAAATTTTGAATTTAAATAAAGAGTGAGGGCGTGGAGTTAAACACATGTGTTGGAACCTTACTCATGTAGAATTAAATTAAATTAGGTTAGGGAACCTAATCTGGCTAGAAAAATTCCTGGTTTGCTAAAAAAAATAAAATAAAATACTAACCGACAAGATCTGAAATAAATCAAATAACCGAGGGGCTTTAAGAAAATAATTCAAGCATTAGGGTCTTTAAAGTGAATACATATTTCAAGGGCCTCACAACCAGTGGTGGCCGACGACCACCAGCCTCTTTTTCCAGATATTTGTTGATATTTGTTGACAGTTGTGCCAGCTGTTAGCACAATTAGCTGCATCTCACTACATGTGTATGGTAGGATATTTCTAAGCTAAAGGCATGTTTTTTTATATATAGGGGGGTTCCTCCCCCATTTTTGAGCGTTAGAAAATTCAGAGGAAAAATATATATATATATATATATATATCTCTTACAATTTTGTGCATAATTGCTTGTTTTCTCTACACTTTTGCATACACATCCTAAATCAAATCCTCTTACCTTTGAGCTAAGGTTACTTGGGGTCTTCTTGGAGCTCTTGAAAGTGGTTTTAGCTTGGTTTTGTGCCTAGAATTGCCCTTTGCTTCAAGAGATAGTTTACTTGCTTTGTTTACTTTGTTTTGCAAGTTTGTTTTACCATCTTTTCTTACTGTTTTGGGGCTGGTTTTGAACTGGAAAAAACTCTGTTTTTGTGGCCTAAAAGTGCTGGTTTGGGCCTCTTTTTAGTTAGGGAGTGATTCACCCTTCTTGCTTATTAGTTTGTAAATCTTTTGTGCCTTTATTCATCACTTTCAAATCAACTTTTTTGGGCCTTTTAACCACTGAATTTCAGAGGTTTTTTAGTGGCAAAAAAACTTATTTTGAAGTCTAAAATTGGAGGGGTTAGACTCCCCTCCTTGTGTCTTGTTTGCATGCCTAGTTAGCTTCACATGTTAGCATGTTTTTCTAGTTTAATTTAGCTCAAATCCAGCATGTCTTAGCCTCTAAAATAACCTGTTTTAGCTCTATTTTGGGCTGGTTAGTTTGTTTGGGCCTTGTATGGCATGGTTGTAGTGTTAATTCATTCACTAGCTTAGTGTTTTAAGGCTTTAACCCTCATTGATGTGAGTTGATTGCATGTTTTAATGCTTTTTTTATTTCATTTTCAGCACTTATAATCACTGCAATCTCCCTCATTTCTTCACTTTTGAATTGCTTTGAAAGTGGTTTCAAACCACTTGTTTGCCTAAGTGTGAAATGGAGGTGCTACACCTAATGGTTTAATTCCTTAGGGGGTTCATTACCAACAGTGTAATGACTCTTTCATGCCCAAAGCAACTTGGGGTTTGAGCCCTCTTTCCATTAGAGGACACTCACCAATGGACTTAATGGATTAATGAATGAGGTGGTAATTAAAATGAGTAAACAAAATTGACAAGTAAAAGAGGCAAGATAAGCATTCTTTGTGTTGCATTGCATGTGTTCAAATCGGACGTTAATTTGAACATAAGGAAAATGGGACATTTCATACTCAAAAATGATGAAATGTGCCACTTTCCTTGGTCTCCATTGCCCTTGATCATGCATGATAGGGTGATGGACATTTTGGTCTTGTTGTGCATTTATTGAACTTGCACGATTGGTTTCACAAGCCATCATGCAATGAAATTGCTTGATTGATGGTTTGTGAACCAAAGCTTGTCCCTCCTTTGATTTCTCCATGAAAAGGAGAGGCAAAGTGTGCAAACAACCCTTGAGAAATATACTGTTTTGCTCTTTGTTGCAGCAAGGAAGTTCAAACCAGCAGTGGCCGATCGGCCACCAATGAAATTTGCACAGTGCATTGGTAAGGTGAAGCAGAGGTGTTCTTGAAGTGGACAGCTTTGTTGGTGTTCATATGTGCAAACAGAGACTTTTAACAGCAAGGCAGTGGCTTTTCGGGTGAAGAATCGAGCATGCATGCATCCTTCACTTCCCGGGAGAAGCTAATTGGTTTAATTAGGAATAGCTTAAGTACGTGTGCTAATTAATTAGTTGTAGCTAATTAAGTGTTGTAAATAATTAGTTAGTTTAACTAGTTATTCAATTTCGGTTTGTAATAATTAGTTAACTAGAATAATTAATTAGTTTTGAGTTTTGTAATAATTAATTAGCGTAGCTAGTTGGTTAGCTTATTCATTTGGACCCTCCTTCGCAAGGGCGTAATGTTGTAATAAGTGTGCATGCGTGTGTGTATGTTTTCCAACCCAATGTCTCTCTCTCTTTTATTTAATCACTTTTGATGGTTAGATTAGGGTCATGTTTTAATTAGCATACCTTATGCTTGCATCCATTCATTCGTATTGCATGCACCGAGGCTTGGCGCATCATTCAAATTGCATTGCCATTTCAATATCTTATTTGAATATGTGTTTAAACCGCATGTTATCAAATCGAATCATATGCCATATTAGTAGCCAAGCCTATTAGATATCTTAACATAGTTAGGAATCATGCATTATTTTCTAACTCATATCTTCTTAGCTTGGAGTATTATGTGAGTTTTTATGCTTTAGCATACTTGCATGAATGTGAATGTTGCCATGAGGCTATGTGCTTAAATTCTAAACTGTTTGAATGCCTGTGGATGAAGGCTTGTTGTTTGAATTGGAACGATTCAACGAATGTAAGTTTTAAGCCCATTTTGTTGAGTGGCAAATCATGTTTTAAGCCCACTATATTTGGTGGCAAATCCGCAACCTTTAAGCCCACTTGAGGTTGCAAATTCAAACCATTTTCGCAAACAAACATGAGTTGAATTGTTCCAAATTAAACAAACTAGTCTATGCTTGCTTGTGTGCATCACATAGTAAAGCTAGTTTAATAATCAACAAGAACACATAATGTTTATAAAAAAATCATACTATGATTAGTAGAGGCCGATCTTTGATCGGGCGAGCGGGGGTGCTCAATTCATGACCTTCCCCTCTCGTACCTAAGTTCCTGAGCCGAGGCAACTTTGGTAATGACGGACACGTGGCCTTTGGCATGAGTCAAGGTTTCCTAAATTTCCCCAAAAACAAAATATTTAGGTGGCGACTTTGTATCTGGCGAAGTAGTCCAATTTTGGCACTTGTTGATTCAAATTCAATTTTCCAAGACAATTTGCCGGATTTGGACTCTTTGGTGTTTTTTAGTTTCGCATTGCACTTGTGAGATTAGATTCAGAACCGCGGGAGTCCAAACTTTGAGGCCTTTCTTTCAAACCTTCCGAAAGGGGGGCGTGAAAAAGGCGAGCCACAACATGCATCCATAATTCACAAGTTTTAAAGTTGAATTTCATGTTTTTGAAGTCTTGGAAAAGAATTTGAAGTCAATTGATACATGTATAGAGATTTTGATTTCAAATTTGGTAATTCTCGATACTTTTGAGCTCATAATTTCAAATTGATTACATACATATGTGTTTCCATGTACCTTTAAAGGTTTGATACAATTATGCAAGTTTTTACACTATGAACATGAGTTTTGAAGTTTAAATTCTGTTATGGAAATTCTAGAATTCGTTCGCACTGCTCAAGCGAACAATATATCGCTCAAGCATACATTCCATACGTCCACCATTTTGGCAAAAACATTCCACATAGCTTGAGTGACCAAGTTATCGCTCGAGCGCACATATCATGCATCCAACAGTTTTGCATAGTTTTGCAGTCGGCTCGAGCTACCAAGTTATTGCCCGAGCGACGTTAGTGTATTTGCAGGTTGGCTCGAGCGACCGTCGAGCCTAGATTCGGACCATCCAGTACTTTTGTAGACCATGTGGTCCACTTGAGCGACCAATGTTATGCTCGAGCAAAGTGTCCTATTTTAGCATATTTTGAAAAGTCATGTTTTATCCATAATGGCATTCTCATTCCTTTCTAAACATTCTTAAGCATGAATTAGGTGTCCTAAACGAATCTATGAGTTGGAATGAAACTTAAAAGAATTGAATAAGTTAAAGAACGATCCAATTAAGCAATGTGTTCCAATGTGTACGTGTTATGAATTGTGTAGGTTCATTCGCAAGGACGTGTCGGCAACCAAATCACTGTGAGTAATGTCTTAGTAAAGATATTTTATATAATCTATTTTCTGATTGATTCAACGTGGTAAGATTTTCTGAACTTGTGATTCTAAAAGTATGAATGAGGTTTCTATCTGTCCGATAAATATGATCATTATAAATGTGTTTGATAAGATTGAAAGCATACGATGGACCTAAGGTCGTTATGAATAATTGAAATGGACCCAAGGTCATTTTGTATATCTGACAAGTTGGACCCGAGGTCGTTCCGAATATCTGATAAATCTGAATATCTCTTATGTGAGCTGACCAAATGGTCATTATACATCTGTAAATGATTGGACCCAAGGTCGTTCCATAAAGCTATGATTAGTTCTGTTCGGTGTATCTATTATATATTGGACCCGAGGTCATTCCGCTATTTATTGGACCTAAGCTCATTTTGTTATGAATTGTATATTATATAAAAATACTTTTGTTATCTACTAGAACTCATTCATATAAACCCTTTACTCTAATGTTATTTACTAGGCGTTAACTCACTCTATTATATATATGTATGCAGGTGAACAGCAGGACACCCATCTTTAGTGAAGTCCAGTGTTTACCCAACTTTTGTGGAGTCTGTCAAGGAGCGCCTCATGAGTGAGGCTTTTGTTTTCTTTTGTTCCTTTGTTTCCTTTTGATGGTCATGTTTGACCATGGTTGTACATAAGCTTTTGGATCTGTACGATGATGAACTTGTGAATGATCTTGGACGTGTACTATCTATTATATATATATATATATATAAATGTGAGTTATCAACATGAAAACTGTTTTTGTTATGCCATATATGCACAACTCATTGGACAAAATTTATTTGTCTGCTTCTGCTTCTGCTTCTGGCCTCATATAACTATGTATGTTTTGAATTCTGTCTGAGGCTGTAGCTAATTTCATGATTATTGGTCGGTTATTATCCAAACCTCTTGGGACAGGTTCAGGTCGTGACAAAGTGGTATCAGAGCACAAGTTAATAATTCACACACTTGTCTAAATGAGCAATATGGTGTCTAGAAAAGACTTAAAGTACATCTATCTGATAAGTATATGCTTGTGTGCATTAAGAATGTGCGAATATGTGAATATGTGAGATATGAACTATTGTGCCTATGTATATATGTGCAATTCCTGTGTTTATTATGATACAAGTTCATATAGATAATGGTGAGAACAAAGGCTGATGAGATAGAAGAGACTTCTACTGCCCGTCTAGAAAGAATGGAGAGAATGATCCAAGATATGTCTAAAGTATTAAGGCAACAACAGCAACAACCACCCCCACCTTCGCCAATGCTTGTGCCACCTCCAGTACAAGAGCATCAGGCGGATGACCATACAAGTGCTTTGACCGAAGAATTTAAGAAGATGAAGCCACCATTATTCTGGGGTGGAGTAGATCCTCTAAAAGCTAATGAGTGGGTCCTTGGTGTAGAGAAGTTACTTGAAGTATTTCCATGCATTGATGCACAAAAATTTCAATAGGCAGCATTTACTCTTGAAGGCGAGGCCCACAGATGGTGGATGCTAGTAAGAGATGAAAACATGGGCGCTTTTATGAGAAATACTTCTCCCAATGCATTAGAGACCAAAAAGTATCTGAATTTGAAGGATTGAAACAAGGGAACCAAACAGTAGCTGAATATGAGGAGTGGTTCACTGAGTTAGCAAGGTTTACACCACACATGGTTGATAGTGATTACAAAAAGGCGAGGAAGTTTGAGGGCGGACTTTGGAATGCGATCTTCGAGAAAGTAAATGTTCTGAAATTACCGAAGTACGTGGACATCCTTGATAGGGATTTAATGTTTGAAGCAAATTTGGCATCACATAACCAACCATTTGAATGGAGAGGAAAGAGACATGGTTCTTATTTGAATAAAGGATCACCGTCTTCAAATAAGCAAAATCTGGGAGCATTTAGTGCCTCTAATTCGACAAGAGATTCTGTACCAACTTGTAATAAGTGTGGCAAGAAAAATCGGGGAATTTGCTACCATACTTTTGGAGCGTGTTTCAGATATGGTAAGACAAAACACATGGTCAGGGATTGTCCCCAAAATGAACAAAGAAGGGGAAGGCCAGCTACTAGTTTGATTGTCTCCTTTCTAATGCCAAGAAATGATGCCAGACTGTGGACACTCCATTTTTGACCGTCCTCATGACTTGGATGTGCTTGCAGGTATATCCAGCAACAAGTTTGGTTGTTCGCCGAGCACTCAAACTTCGCAATGGAACGTCACAGGTTTGAGCTTTCCAAACCCTGCTTCATTTATGCCCAATTTTTGGACCATGCTTTGGTCCCTGCCTAGTGCACTGCCGGCCATGATCAAGGGCTGCCGGCCATGGTATCTGCCCTGCCGGCCACCACTGATGGCCGGCCGACCACCATTGTTTTTTCAGATATTTTTGAGCCAGCTGTTTGCAGGATTGACCATCTGTACCCACGTGGAGGGCTGGATTGCTTTGAAGGCTTTTTGTATCTTCTATATATAGAGGCTATCTATATGCATGCAAGGGGTTGACAACATTTGAGCTGAGATATTTCTTCCTCTCTCTCTCTCTCTCTAGAATACTCTCTCTCTATTTTTTGTGCTTAAAAGTGTGTTTTCTTCACATATTTGCACTAGAACACCTAGTCAAGCACCTTTACCTTAGTGTTGAGGATCTTGGAGACCTTGTTTGAGCTCCTTGGAGTGGTTTCAACTTGGTTTTGGCTCAGAAGCTTGCTGTTTTCTTGTTGTGCTTCAAGGGTAAGTGTTTCACCCTTTTAAGCTTTGTTCTATTTCATTGCTTTGCCATCTTTGTATGCAACTTTGAAGCTGGCTTTTCTCTCAAAAAAAGTTCTGTTTTCAAGGGTTGAAGATGTTGGTTTGAGCCTTGTGTGGTTAGGGGGGTGATCCCCCTCTTTTGCTCTTTGGCTTGTAAAGCCTCTTGAGCCACCTTTCTAAGCTTTTGTGTTGATCTCTGCTTGGCCTTTCTACCACTGAAACTCAGAGGAATTTCAGTGGTAGAAAGTTGGTTTTGAGGCTTAAAATAGGAGGGGGTCATCCCCTCTTCTTGTGTCCTGTTTGCTTGTGTTTATGGCTTAGTAGTTGAGCATGTGTTTCTACCATCTCTTGACTTGATCTCAACATATTTTTGGCTTTATTTCAGCATGCTTAAGCTCTGTTTTTGGCTGGCTTGGCCACTTCTTGCATGCTTCTTACACTTGTAGTGTAATCTTGCTAATTAGCCTTGTATGCTTGATGCTTTAGCCCATCATTCTAGCCTATTTTGGCTATACTCCAGCATGCTTTTACCCATGTTTTAGCATGCTCTAGCACTATTTTGAATAGCTTTGGTCATGCACACCTTGCTTTGTATAGCTATAATATTGTTGGCCCTTGCTAGCTTTGAGTTTTAAGGCCATTAGCATGTTGTGCTTGTGATATTTGCATGATTTGGCATCATTTAGCATGTGTTTTTAGAGCATATTTCTCTATCACACACTCACATATATCACTCTTTAAGTGTGTTTAAGAGTTGAGCTTTATGCCTTGTTGTGAGCCAATGCATGAACATCATTTTCTTGCCTTTCATGCTATCATCTCAGCACATTTTGGCCACTGTTTTGGCATGCATAAGGTTTGTTTAGGGCAGGTTTAGTCCATTGAGCATTGTATTGCATGGTTCTAGTATTGTGTCCTTCACTAATTTTAATGCTTAAGTCTCTTAACATGTTGTACATGCGTTGTTTGCATGTTAGAGTCTTGTGTTTCATGACATATCATGCATTGCATGGCTGCCACCTCCCTCATTTCTTCATTCTTCAATTTTCTTTGAGGGTTGTTTGGTCTTAAGGTTATGTTTGAACATGAGGTAGGGTTGGTGCTCAAATGGCTTTAACCCTCTTTTGAGGGTTCCTCCTAGTCAAAGGCATCATCCCTCTCATGCCTAAAACTCCTCTTTTGGTTGACCCCTTATCATTAGAGGACTTTCACATTTGGACTTGTCCAATTAAAGAATGGTTGGTAATGTTAAAATGTGTAAACAAAATCAATCAAGTAAAACATGTCAAAATTAGCATGTTGTTTGCGTTGCATCATGTTCAACCAGACGTTATGTTGAACACAAGGTGGATTGGTCCACTTCATACTCAAAGTGATGAAAGTGAGCTAATCCCCTTTGTCTCCATTGCCTTTGATTATCCATGATGAGGTAGTGGATTTAGAGTCTTGTTTGCATGGAATTTATTGAATGTGTAAAAGATTGGATCTTTGGCCATCAAGCATTGTATGCTTGATTGATGGTCTTGGATCCAATGATGCCTCTCCCTTGATGTTTTGAGATGATATGGAGTGGCATAGTACACACATGTTCCTAGGGAGACCCTCAATTTCCTCCATTTTGTGCTCTGTTGCAGTTTGGTGTCACAGCACACCAGTGGCCGACAGTGCCACACTGATGGCCGGCACCATCTCATTGTTGGCCGGCAGAGGCCCATCTTTGGCCGGCGGGTGGCCAGCAGGCCACTGGTGCACTCCCAGCCTTGATTTGGTAAGTTTTAGTAGCAAGTTCTTGAAGACACCCTGCAAACAGAGCCTCTAAAGAGCAAACCGGAGAGCTTTTCGGGGCGAAAATCGAGCATGCATCTTCTTTTTCTTCGAACCAAGCTGGAGCAGCTTAGTTTAATGCTTACTTGTTAGTTAGCATCAATTTGTAATTTAATTAATTAATTTGTTAATTAGTTAATTGTTATAATAATTAAGTAGCTTAGCTTTGCTATTTCTTTATTGGTTTGTAATAATTAGTCAAATTAGTTTAATTAGATTAGATTAGTTTGCTTAGCGTAGCTTAGATTAGCTTAGCTTATTCATTTGGACCCTCCGTCGAGAGGGCGCAATGTTGTAATAAGGGTGCGTGTGTGTGTGCATGTCTTCCAACCCCCATTTCTTTCTCCCTTTTACTTAACTGCTTTCGATGGTTAGTTTAAGGGCATATTTCAATGAGCATACCTTATGCTTTGCATGTTTGCCTTCATTCATTTGTCTTGCATGTACCGGGCTCGACGCATCATTTAAACTGCATTGTATTTCAATACACTTACTTGAATACGTGTTTCAAAGTATGTTATCAAGTGTTGCATTTATACGCGATCTTGGGTAGCTGAGCCTATTTTAGTTGCATTTTTGCATGTGTTACATTAGGCACTTAACATAGTTAGGGTCATGCATATTTCTAACTAGTTTTCTGTTCTGGCTTGGAGCACTCTGTAAGTGTTTATGCTTTAGCATCCTTGCATGAGTGTGAGTATTGCCATGACAGCATGCTTGCCATGAGGCTATTTGCTTATGTGTTTAACTGCATGAATGCCTATGGATGAAGGCTTCATTACTTGAATTGGAACAATTCATCAAACTGTGAGTTTTAAGCCACCTTGGAGTGGCAAATCATCATGTTTTAAACCCACCTTGTTTGGTGGCAAATCCGCATTTTAGCCTACTTGCGAGTAGCATCTTCAAACCATTTTCGAAAAACAAACATGAGATGTTTTGTTCCAAATCGAGCGATTTAGTCTATACTTGTGTGTTGTGCACATCACATAGTAAGTTAGCTAATAATCAAGCAAGAACACATGTGTTTTCAAAAACAACATATCATGTTTAGTAGAGGCCGATCTTTGATCGGGTGAGCGGGGGTGCTCATTTCAGGACCTTGCCCTCTCGTACCTAAGTTCCCGAGCCGAAGCAACTTTGGTGATGACGGACACGTGGCCTTAGGCACGAGTCAGGGTTTCCTAAATTTCCCAAAACAAAATATTTAGGTGGCGACTCTGAAATTTGGCAAAGCAGTCCACGTTTGGCCTTTTTTTTATTAAAATCGATTTTCCAAAACGATTTGCCGGATTTGGACTCTTTGGTGATTTATCAGTCTTACATTGCACTTTGTGAGATTAGATTCAGAACCGTGACAAGAGTTCAAACTGTAGTAGCACGGACCCAATTCGCACCCTCTCCGAAAGGGGGGCACGTGGAGAGAGTTCGGGCGGTCTACAGTTTCTGGCAACTCTGCTGGGGATTTAGAGAACTTGACTCGAACTTATGATATGTTATTTTATCTACACTTATGTGTTTCTTTGCATTGCATTTGCATTGGTGTGCCTAGGATACCGTGTTTGCCATCTGCTATTCCTGAATGGTTTGCCGGAGGCTTGCTTCGAATGGCGTACCATAAGGCTGACCGGTTACGGGCTCGGCCACGATGGGAACACAAACCTCGGTTATGCCAAGGCACCCTTTTTGACCATTCGACCTAGTTGCATATCGGAATCCTTAGAGAATATTCCAAACTAGGACAGGTTGCTTACCCGAATGTAGGTTGTTTGAAACCGCATGCATGCGTAGTGAAACCCTAGCTCCTGACAAAATAGGACAGGGAAACCCTACCCCACCAGAGGGGTGTTTTGGCTCTTACTTGCTTGATATGTGCTGTCAGAGTGTATCTCTACAGGTTGTATGTATCAGTTGCAAGTCTGGGTGTTATTCTGAAGGCATCAGTATTTGGGGGTATCAGATTTGAGGCATTGATTTGGGGGCAGAGATCAGTATTTGAGTGCAGTTTATTCAGCTTAAGATATCAACTATGTGTTGTCTTTATCTAAGCCGAAATGCTGTCCATTTTTCTGCTTGTTGTTTTCTTATTTTTTGCTTTATTTATCTTTTTGCATGGTGGTATTGCATCATTGCTTCTGACGAGACATATACGCCCCGAGCACTCTGGACCAAAGTTGGGAGAATTCATCGATCTGAGGATCTAGTTGACGGACAACCAGTGTTGGTTTCACTACCCCTAGTTACGAGACTGAGGTCGTCAAGGCACAGATCACCAATACAGCGGTTACCAGATCAGCGGTCCTTATCCACCTCACATGTGCGCAGTTGGGCTGAGATATCTGCTTGTATCTCATAGAGAGGATACTAACTTGTTCAATCTGATCAACGTTTTACAGTCAGCATGGAGGACATGATGCGTCAACTCCAGGAGACCATGCAGGCCATACAGCAGGATGCTGCTCGCCAGGCGAAGGTTACCGCCCGTCAGGTAGAGGTTGTAGCTCAACAGGCAGAACTGATTGCCAGGCTTCAACAACAGCAGCAACCACAATAAGCCGGAGCATCTGCTTCGCATCCACCCCCACCCCCACCTAGAATTTCAACACTCGGGGAAACAGCTGCTGTAATAACCCGACCCTTGCATATGTTTCTGGTATGTTGTTAGTTCCTTATTTTGTGCATTTAAATGCCTAATGTAAAATGTCATCAGAAATTAAGTTCAAACCCATGGATCTTATGATTTGAAACCTATATATGTTTGGTAAGGAAAGCATCTGTTCCAATTAAAACATTTGAATTATGAATTGAGAGCCTTAGAGGCTTAATAATCTGAAATTGACTATATATCTGAGATCATTATAATTTTTAAGTAATAATAAGCATTTTTGTAGAAATTTGATTTGGGATGATTAAACTGTTTAAGTTTTGTTTTATTCACTTTATATATATATATATATGTTCTTTTCAATGGTTGACTTAGAACACTACAAAATATCCTGAGAGAGAGAGAGGGAAGAGAAGAAATTGAGAGGAGGAGCTCTTCAAGCTAGGAATTTGGGGAAATCTAGAAGATTGTAGGGTTTAGAACTCTAGGTATGTGGATTTTATTTGAATTAGTTGATAATCATGCAAGCTAGGGTGTGTGTTGGTTGAATTGAAAGATGTGTTATCATGGAATTGATTTGGGGTTAAGTTAGGTTATGGGGTAGAAGTTTATTCTATCTTTTATCAATGTATTCCATACCATTCTATTCCTTACCTTCACATATTTGAACTCATTTTTGGCTTGAAGGATTGTGTACAAATATATTTGGTAATTATACAAAAGGGATTCAAAGTGTCCAACTTATGTTTATGAATTGTGGGGAATTGAAAAATCAATTCATGTTGGAGTTGTTACATGCTTGAAATGTCCTTGTACATAAATTTTGAACCACGTTACATCAATTAAGAGGCATATTTCAAACCTTAGAAAAGCTTACCAAAAGATGGGTTTTATAGAAATTTCGGGCTGGGAAATGAAGCAAATCGCCACATGTGCAGGTGTCATTACCACACGTGCGGGGGTCATGGCCGCACGTGCGGGGAATGGTGAAAATTTGGAGCTTGGCTACTGTCTAAAAGGCACGTGCGGGGATTTCTTGCCGCACGTGCGGGGCTCACAGCTGCACGTGCGGCCCAAGCCAGAAAAATTTGTTCGCTCCGTTTTACGTGCTCGTCCCTTGGATATTTTTAAAATCTGTATTTGATGTATTTTTGATATTGGTAAATTTGTTCGAACCAAAGCGAGTCTGGAAGTGATTAACAAGGAACAAGGATTAATTTGTGACTTGTATATGTGTGTAGGGCATACTCTGGAAGGAACCAGCGTCTCGTCACGACATTGTGAGTAATAGTGCAATAAATGTACATTTATTTACCGCTAATGCTATTGCTATTAACGTTCTGTTCTCCGTAAGTTACTACGTCAACATGTATATTGGTTGTGAATGTAAACGTTGGAGGAATTTGTGTATATCTGGATTACTCTGGAACTACTCCGTTCTGTTATTTCTGGGCCGATGGCCGTTTTGTTATATCTGGGCCAATGGCCGTTCTGATATATCTGGGCCCAAGGCCGTTCTGAAAGTAACACAGCATCAGATTAACCATATGAACTCTGCAGTTACATACGCATTGTTATGTATTATAATTTAAGTTGTGCATTGAGCTGTTTAAGTACTATTGTTCACTGAGCTTAGCTCACTCTGTATTTTGTCTGATTTTGTAGGTAATCAACCGGGAGGTCAGTCCTAACCCCGATACCCGTCTCCCTTTTGTCAACCTAAGTATAACCAGGCACTTGGAGAAGCCCGTGCATTTAGTGAAGTTTGGTTGGACTTTTGGTTTGTACTCTAATTGCCGACTAATGTTGAAATGTAAATAATGTTTTTGTTATACGCCCAATCTTGGAGCTGGGTCTGTATATGTGTATGTATATAACCGATACTCAGGTGCATGTTTCTGTATATTATTTTCTTGTTATGATGGTTGTGATCCTGGCATAGTAGTGGTAGCTCAATGGAGGTTGTTTTCTTTTCTTTTTTTTTTTCTTTTTTTGATATTCAATGCTTCCGTTCAGGCCCCGTATATTATGTATATCAGGTTAAATGTCCGTTTCTGAATAGGTCATACCCAAACTTTTAGGGGCGAGTTTGGGTTGTGACAAGTGGTATCAGAGCACGAGTTGCTATCTCACACATGGACCCATTGAGCTTTAGGATGTCTAGAAAGATTTAGGCATCATCCACAACGGATATGAAAGATCGATAGCAACGTTAAATGTACTCCGCTAACGTTAATGATTATGAACCATGCCTATTGTATATCTTTTGTGTATGTTGTAATTGATTGTCTTGTAGAATATGGTGAGAACAAGGACAGAGGACCCGGAAGATGCTACCTCTACACGGTTGTACAGAATGAAAAGAATGATTATGGAAATGGCAGAAACCTTACGGCAACAACAACAGCAGCAACAACCACAACCGCCACCACCACCGGTACCTGCACCTGTAGTGCAAGATTTCCATGCTGAGGACCAAACCATTACACTCACAAAGGAGTTTAAAAAGATGAAACCGCCATCATTTAAAGAAGGAATCAAACTAATGAAAGCTGAAGCATGGGTGTTGGGTATAGAGAAGTTGTTCGAAGTGTTTCCTTGTACCGAAGCTTAGAAAGTGCAACTTGCCACCTTTACTCTCGAAGACGAAGCTCGGAGATGGTGGATGCTTACGAAAACTATACACCAGGGACTGACATAGGACAGATTCTTGGAACTGTTTTCTGATAAGTATTTTCCCCAAAGTATGCGAGATAAGAAAGTGACCGAATTTGAAACCCTCCGACAGGGCAACAAGATCGTTGCAGAGTATGAAGCTCAATTTGCAGAACTAGCTCGGTTTGCACCTCATATGGTGGATACAGATTATAAGAAGGCACGGAAATTTGAAGGGGGATTACGGAGTGCTATCGTGGACCGAGTTAACATGTTGAAGTTACCCACTTATGTTGATGTATTGGAGAGGGCTGTTATAGCAGAGGGAAACCTTGCTGCTCAGAATCGAATTTTCTGAGTGGAAAGGGAAGAGACAGAACAATCAATGGTTCAAGGGGTCCGCTACTCCACCAAACAAGAAGCAAAATTCAGGGATCTCCAACACAACCACTTCTACTCAAGATTCAGCCCTGTGTGTTCAGAATATGGAAGGAGGCACCGTGGGGTTTGCCACTGACTGTCTGGAGCATGTTTCCGATGTGGCAAAACGGGTCATCTGATAAGGGATTGTCCTCAAGGAAATCAACAAAATAACAACAAAGCTGTTACAAGCTCAGTGGGGTCTGCACCAACTTCCAACACCAAGTCGGTTGCGAAACCTGCTAACAACAAAGACTCTACGACACAAGGCAAGGTGTTTGCATTAGTTCCGGGAGATGTGCAAAATGCTACAACGGTGGTGTCAGGTACATTTATTGTTCACGGTCATTCTGCGTATGTATTATTTGATTCTGGCTCCACCCACTCCTTTGTGTCAAAACTATTTGCTCCCAATTTAGATAAATCTGAAGAAGTATTATCTTCTATGTTATGTGTGTCCTTACCCTTGGGAGATTCTATGATCTGTACCTCTGTATATTACGCTTGTGAACTCCTAATTGGGGATTTCCGGGTATATGCGAATTTGTTACCTCTTGACATGACCTATTTTGATATTATTCTGGGTATGGACTGGTTGAGTGAATATGGTGCAACTATAGACTGTCTGACTAAGCAAATTAGCTTCCACCCTTCGGGACAATCAGAATCTACTTTTCAGGGACATGGGGTAACTCCTCCACCATATTTGATTTCTGCAGCAAGGGCTTGTAAACTAATTCAGAAAGGGTGTCAGGGGTTTTTATGCAGTGTTTTGGAAGGGCAAGTGATGGATGGAGATACTAATATGATTCCGGTTGTCCGCGAATTTCCGGATGTCTTTCCGGAAGAATTACCAGGGCAGTTTATAGACCGTGAAGTTGAGTTTACAATTGAAGTGGCACCTGGAACTCAACCCATTTCTAAGACTCTGTATAGAATGTCACCAGCTGAGATGAAGGAATTGAAGATTCAATTGCAAGATCTACTGGATAAGGGGTTCATTCGCCCGAGTGTCTCTCCCTGGGGTGCACCAGTTCTATTTTTGAAAAAGAAGGATGGAACACTCCGTTTGTGTATTGATTACAGGGAACTCAATAAACTAACGATCAAGAATAAGTACTCGTTGCCACGGATCGATGATTTATTTGACCAGCTTCAAGGGGCACAAGTTTTCTCAAAAATTGATCTACAGCCTGGATACCATCAATTGAAGGTCAAAGTTGATGATGTGGAGAAGACAGCTTTTCGAACCCGGTACGGTCATTGTGAATTTTTGGTTATGCCCTTTGGAGTTACTAACGCACCAGCAGCATTTATGGATTTGATGAACCGTGTTTTCAAGCCCTATTTGGATGAGTTTGTGGTGGTATTTATTGATGACATCCTCATTTACTCGAAGAATGCTGAAGCCCATGAGGGTCATCTTCGCCTAATCCTACAAACACTTCGAGAAAAGAAGCTGTACGCAAAGCTTAAGAAATGTGAATTCTGGCTACAAACAAAAGATGGAGTCTCTGTAGATCCATACAAAATTGAGGCGATTGTGAATTGGCCAACTCCTACCAATGTGACTGAGGTACGTAGTTTTATGGGATTAGCCGGTTATTACAGGAGGTTTGTTCAAAATTTTTCCAAAATTGATGTGCCACTTACACAATTGACGCAAAAGGGAGTTGCATTTGAATGGTCAGAAAAGCGGGAATCTGCCTTTTAAGAATTGAAAACAAAGTTGACTACAGCACCAGTTCTGGCCTTACCATCCGGTACTGAAGGGTTTTTAATCTACAGTGATGCTTTGCATAAAGGGCTTGGTTGTGTACTTATGCAAAATGGAATAGTTATCGTTTATGCCTCTCGACAGTTGAAACCCCATGAGAAGAATTATTCCACACATGATCTTGAGCTAGCAGCAGTAGTTTTTGCTTTAAAGATATGGCAGCATTATCTGTATGGCACTACTTGCGAAGTTTATACCGATCACAAAAGTCTCAAGTACCTTTTTACTCAGAAAGAGTTGAATATGCGACAACGACACTGGTTAGAGCTAATTAAAGACTATGATTTACAGATTCATTACCATCCTGGTAAAGCCAACACAGTTGTAGATGCACTTAGTCAGAAAAATATGGGAGATTTGGCAAATCTATTTACAAAGCAAAAGGAGTTGGTGATTGAATTGGATAAAATGAATGTGGATCTTGTGACACGTGGACAGGAGGCCGTAATAGCAGCAGTGATGGCTCAACCGACCTTACTTGAAGAGATTAAGCTACATCAAAGAGAAGATGAAACTCTACGGAAAGTATGTGATGAGTTAGAGACAAAACCAAAACCAGGGTTCAGTTTAGTGGATTCGGTGCTCAAATTTCAAAACAGAGTATGTGTCCCTAATGTGTTGGAACTTAAGCGGAAACTAATGGAAGAAGCACATGCCTCAAGATTTTCAATGCATCCGGGAAGTACTAAAATGCACCGAGATTTAAAACAGAATTTTTGGTGGCCAAGTATTGAAAAGGAAATTGCAGAGTTTATTTCTAAATGTTTACAATGTCAGCAGGTAAAGGCAGAGCATCAGAGACCAGCAGGACTGTTGCAACCCCTTCCAATCCCAGAATGGAAGTGGGAACATCTTACCATGGACTTTGTTGTGGGGTTACCACGGACTCCGTGGGGTATGAATTCTATATGGGTCATTGTGGACTGATTGACTAAGTTCGCTCACTTTTTACCAGTGAAGACTCAGTATAATGCGGATAAACTCGCTGTGATTTATGTAAATGAAATTGTAAGACTTCATGGTGTACCGATCTCAATTGTGTCGGACAGGGATCCAAAATTTGTTTCGCGATTCTGGCAAAGTTTGCAGGAAGCAATGGGTACAAAATTAAAGTTCAGCACAACTTTCCATCCTCAGACCGACGGTCAATCCGTGAGAACGATACAGACTCTAGAGGATATGCTCCGAATGTGTGTACTGGATTTTCAAGAAAGTTGGGAAATCCATCTACCGTTAGTAGAGTTTGCATACAATAATAGTTACCATTCGAGTATTGAAATGACACCCTATGAAGCTCTGTATGGAAGACCGTGTCGTTCTCCCGTGCGTTGGGCCGAGATCGGAGATAGATCATTGCTAGGGCCCGAAATTGTTCAGTTGACGAATTAAAAGGTTAAAATTATTTGGGAAAGATTGAAAACTACTCAAAGTAGGCAGAAGAGTTATGCAGATAACCGACGAAGGAATTTAGAGTTTGAAGTGGATAGTCATGTGTTCGTGAAAGTTACCCCAATGAAAGGGCATCTGAGATTCAGGAAAAGGGGTAAGTTAACACCTCGATATGTTGGTCCCATTCAAATTTTAGAAAGAGTGGGTTCGGTAGCTTACCGAGTTGCCCTTCCGCCAAGCATGAGTCAAGTGCATAAAGTGTTCCACGTCTCTATGCTTCGAGGATACCTTTCGAATCCGTCCCATATCATTGATTACCACCAAATCGTTCTGGATGATAAGTTAGCATATGAAGAAAAGGCAATCCGAATTCTGGACCGACAAGTGAAACAGTTACGCAATCGAGAAATCCCGATGGTAAAGGTTGAATGGCAAGAACATTACGGAACCGAAGCAACTTGGGAAAAAGAAGAGGGACCAAACAACTTGGGAAAACAACACCAATATCCACATTTGTTCCTATCTTGAGGTAAAACAAGTTTGAGGGACCAAACTTATTTAAGGGGGGGAGAGTGTAATAACCCGACCCTCGCATATGTTTCTGGTATATTGTTAGTTCCTTATTCTGTGCATTTAAATGCCCAATGTAAAATGTCATGAGAAATTAAGTTTAAACCCAAGGATCTTATGATTTGAAACCTATATCTGTTTGGTAAGGAAAGCATCTGTTCCAATTAAAACGTTTGAATTAGGAATTGAGAGCCTAGAGGCTTAATAATCTGAAATTGACTGTATATCTAAGATCAATATAATTTTTAAGTAATAATAAGCATTTTTGTAGAAATTTGATTTGGGATGATTAAACTATTTAAGTTTTGTTTTATTCACTTTATATATATATATATATATGTTCTTTTAAATAGTGGACTTAGAACTCTACAAAATATCCTGAGAGAGAGAGAGGGAAGAGAAGAAATTGAGAGGAGGAGTTCTTCACGCTAGGAATTTGGGGAAATCTAGAAGATTGTAGGGTTTAGAACTCCAGGTATTGAATTTTATTTGAATTAGTTGATAATCCTGCAAGCTAGGGTGTGTGTTGGTTGAATTGAAAGATGTGTTATCATGGAATTGATTTGGGGTTAAGTTAGGTTATGGGGTAGAAGTTTATTCTATCTTTTATCAATGTATTCCATACCATTCTATTCCTTACCTTCACATATTTGAACTCATTTTTGGCTTGAAGGATTGTGTATAAATATATTTGGTAATTATACAGAAGGGATTCAAGGTGTCCAACTTGTGTTTATGAATTGTGGGGAATTGAAAAATCAATTCATGTTGGGGTTGTTACATGCTTGAAATGTCCTTGTACATAAATTTTGAACCATGTTAATCAATTAAGAGGCCTATTTCAAACCTTAGAAAGTTTACCAAAAGATAGGTTTTATAGGAATTTCGGGCTGGGAAATGAAACAAATCGCCGCACGTGTGGGTGTCATTGCCGCACGTGCGGGAACCCTTGCCGCACGTGCGGGGGTCATGGCTGTACGTACGGGGCTCACAGCCGCACGTGCGGCACATGCCAGAAAAATTGGTTCGCTCCGTTTTACGTGCTTGTCCCTCGGATATTTTTAAAATCTGTATTTGATGTATTTTTGATATTGATAAATTTGTTTGAACCAAAGCGAGTCTGGAAGTGATTAACAAGGAACAAGGATTAATTTGTGACTTGTATATGTGTGTAGGGCATACTCCGGAAGGAACCAGCGTCTCGTCACAACACTGTGAGTAATCGTGCAATAAATGTACATCTATTTACCGTTAATGCTATTGCTATTAACGTTCTGTTCTCCGTAAGTTGCTACGTCAACATGTATATTGGTTGTGAATGTAAACGTTGGAGGAATTTGTGTATATCTGGATTACTCTGGAACTACTCCGTTATGTTATTTCTAGGCCGATGGCCGTTCTGTTATTTCTGGGCCGATGGTTGTTCTGTTATTTCTGGGCCGATGGCCGTTTTGTTATATCTGGGTCGATGGCTGTTCTGATATATCTGGGCCCAAGCCCATTCTGAAAGTAACACCGCATCAGATTAACCATATGAACTCTGCAGTTACATACGCATTGTTATGTATTATAATTTAAGTTGTGCATTGAGCCGTTTAAGTACTATTGTTCACTGAGCTTAGCTCACTCTATATTTTGTCTGATTTTGTAGGTAATCAACCGGGAGGTCAGTCCTAACCCCGATACCCGTCTCCCTTTTGTCAACCTAAGTATAACCAAGCACTTGGAGAAGCCCGTGCATTTAGTGAAGTTTGGTTGGACTTTTGGTTTGTACTCTAATTGCCGACTAATGTTGAAATGTAAATAATGTTTTTGTTATACTTCCAATCTTAGGGTTGGGTCTGTATATGTGTATGTATATAACCGATACTCAGGTGCATGTTTCTGTATATTATTTTCCTATTATGGCGGTTGTGATCCTGGCATAGTAGTGGTAGCTCAATGGAGGCTGTTTTCTTTTTTTTTTTCTTTTTTTCATATTGAATGCTTCTGTTCAGGCCCCGTATGTTATGATATCAGGTTAAATGTCCGTTTCTGAATAGGTCATGCCCAAACTTTTAGGGGCGAGTTTGGGTTATGACAGCTACCGTCCAGGAGAATACGGACGTTCCAACGGGGCCAGTCCGCCACTAGTTCTACCGCAGGCTTTGAAGACACCGGCCTTCCCAACAAATACACTGTTTGAAACTGAGGTTGATCTAACCACTCTGAAAGTCAGTAAGCTCGAGAAGTTGTTCAAGCGAGCTCAAGGAGTTAACTCGATCCCGGACATCGAGGATGGTTATACTGATTCGGCGGTGACATTGCCGGACAGGTTTAAAATTCCTCACATCGATCATTTTGATGGTTCAGGCGATCCTATGGTTCATCTGAGGCTGTTCTCTGATATTTTGCGCCCGATGGGCTTAACGAGACTCCTGAAACTTTCACTCTTCGGTCGGACCCTGTCAGGTATTGTGGCCATCTGGTACGCCAAGCTGGAGGACTTAGTGAAGAGGAGTTGGGTGGAGATGGCTGAGGCTTTCATCGCCCAGTATTGTTACAACACCCAAATCAAGGTCACAACTCGTGATCTCGAGGTGACCAGGCAAGAGCCGAAAGAGGGCTTTTCTGACTTCGTTACTCGATGGAGGGCCAGGGCCTCCATGATGACAACTCGACCACTGGAGAAAGATCAGATAAGGATGGTTGCACGCAACCTGTAACCTACGCTGATGCAAAAAATGATCGTCTTACCCCTTCCCACCTTTGCTGACTTGCACGAGATTCGGGTACAGATTGAAGATGCTATGAGGCAGGGTCTGACCGACCAGGAAAAGGTGCAGCCCAAGAGGGCGTTTACCCGCGGTTCGAATGCAGCTACCAGTAGTAGTGCAGCCGCAAGAACTTCAGACGTCGGCATGGTCACCACCACGGCCAAAACAGCTACACCCTTCACCGGTACATCCAGAACCAGCTCGCAACCAGCAAAGAATCCACCTCAGGGTCAGAGGACTTTCTCCCCACTGTATATGCCTTTGTCCAAAGCCTTGGGAGTTTTAATTAGAAAGGGGCATTTGAAGCCTGTGGAGCCACGCCCACTACCAAATAACCTCCCTCCCACACATAACCCGGCTAAATATTATGCCTTTCACCAACAGCACGGTCACGACACCGACCTCTGCTTCAGACTGCGTCATGAGATCCGTCATCTCATTGACAACAAGGTGATTGCGCCTCCCAACCAGCCAAATGCCACCACCAACCCACTCCCACCACATAACCAAGCTCCACCACCTAAGCAAATCAACCTGATCCAAACTGTGGCCATCCCATATGACCCTAGAATATACATCACTCCCTCCCACCTACCTAAGCCAGCGATGTTCATCCCCGAAAGCACGGATTTGTGCATGATGAGCACCTCTCTAACCCAGCCCAAGCCAGTGGTGGTGACTGTTGAAGACAGAACCAGGGTGACCTTGGAGGAGAATGGGAATGTTGATTTAGAACCAGAGGGATCTGGGAGCTTTACTGAGGAAGCATACAACCTGTGCAGTTATATTATGTCAACAGATCAGGTTAAGCCGAGGGTAGAGTTTCCAACTGGGGCAGAGGTACATGTGGTCCAGGAGGATGGGCCGAGTCAGGGGTTAGATGACCTAGCGGAGCTGGAGGAGGATATTGCCAACCTGCAGTTCTTTAACGAGCAGGATCCGGGGGATGTGAGCATCAATTGGTTCGACCTGAATGGATCAGCAGATACCACTGGGTGGCTCAGTGACGCGCCAGATGTTGTTGAGGAACCTCAATTAGAACAGGGACCACCAGAGACGGGAACATCTTCAGTGGCTAGAATGGCCGAGAATCAGGAAGAATTGCCAGAGAGCATCGGTGCGAAGAATTTTGCTTGGGATTTGGGTAATTTGAGTACGGCAGACACTGAATAAAAGGCTGCATTGAAGAGGTTTGAGTAAGAGAAGATCGAGAATGACAATAGGGCTAGAAAAGCCAAGGCACTTAAGGGCGCAGCATGTGTTGAGAATACATGAACAGCTACTGTGGAACCGAACAGCTGTTTGTCGGTTCCCGATGGCATGTGGTGGGAAGACGATGACTTACGTCTTGCCCACACTGATGAGGACTGGGGGCAGAATTAGCCGGATGACACCCGGTACACCGAGGAGGTAGACCATATGACCCGAAGTGGGCGGTATTTCAAGCCCCCACATTTGGACCAACCGGAGGCATCCGGGAAAGACAAAGAAGCAGAGAGGCCGAAAAAAAAAACTGCTAGAGGAGAAAGTTATGCTGAAATAGCAAAAGAAAATTCAAGCAGACATCTCCATCTGGGGACTGCTTATGGCCTCGAGGGTTCACAGACAAGCCGTCCTTACAGCCATAAACAGGGCTAAGCTTTCAATTGATACAACACCTGAGCAGTTGGTAGGGTTGGTCTTCCCAGGTGGAGCTTCCCTGACCTTGACCTTCCCAGACAAAGAACTACCACCTAAGGGCTCTGATCATAACAAGCCACTCTATATTTCTGTGGAGTGTAAGGAGAAATGGATACCGGTGGTCTTGGTTGATACGGGATCTGCAATCAACGTATGTCCGTCGAGAATGGTGTATGCTATCGGGTTGAAGCCCGCAGATTTCGTGCCTACGGCCCAGGTAATACGGGCCTACGGTAACACCAGTCGGGAGGTGATGAGGATGGTACAGATCAAGACTCAGGTCGGCCCAGGGCAACTGGACATCGAGTTCCATGTCTTGGATGTTCCAGCCACCTTCAATCTACTCCTTGGGCGGTCGTGGGTACACCAAGTGAAGACTGTCGCTTCCACCTTACACCAGATGCTGAAGTACCCCCACGGGAAGGAGGTGGCAATTGTTTTTGGGAACTCTTCAATACATCAGCCGCCAGAGCTTTCTACACCAGTTCTGGAGATTGAGCACGGCGTGGAGGATGTGTTCTTGTCAGGATTCACCTTGGTTGAGGTTCGGGTTGTACAGGATATGTTAGCTGTTGATGAGGGACTATACGTCAGCGCACAATCTGTTTACCTCATCAACAAGCTTCAACACATGCCCGGAATGGGACTAGGACAGAGTGGCCAGAAGGGCGTCTCTACATTGGCCAAAGTGCCACACGACCCATATACCTTTGGTTTAGGTTATCTGCCTACCAAAGAGGATTGGGCCAGAAAATGAAGAGAGATAGCTGGAAGAGCCAAAGCAAAGCAAGCTAGGAAGCACTACGAGTTGGTGTACAGACCTATCCAGGGAACCCTAAACAGACACTTTGTCCAGGAGGGGGAAGATTTCCCATTTTGCGGCTTTTCGGAGCCCTAGCTGAATTCAGAGAAATGGCGCTTGCCCGGCTTCGAGATCATTTTTGACCTTCAGTTGTTAGGGGATGAAGTTGCTGAAGAGTAGACAGACCCACCGGCTGAGGCTGAGCAGTGCAAGGAGGAAGAGTCCGAGGGCACAGAAATTGAGATGGGGGTAGCGCTAACTTGTCTCCTCTCAGATCCTCAGATCGTACCGGAGTACTTGGGGGATAACTTCTCAGTTTCCGTGATCGGGGATCAAGCGGCTGTGGGCCCATCTTCTGGCATTCTCAATGCATCCATCGCACCCTCCCTCATCTAGCAGTACGAGGAAGTTTTTTTATCGAGCAGTTCCGATTTAGGTAGTTAGCCAGAATTTGATTCCATAGAGTCTGTGGAGGCAGAATCAGATTCCAGCTCTTCTGAGTCTGAGTCCGGTATTCCTGGGGGTGATAACCCGGCTGCCACTGTCCTGTCCAGGTCGGCTTTTTCGTTTTCCTTTAAGTCTGTTGTAACCGAAGGATCAGACGAACTGGATGTTATTAATGAGAATGGTACGGCTGTGGCTTCTGAGTACTTTACTGTGCCTTTAGTTTATTACATTAATCAGGACTTTCAAAACTTTGATGAAAACGATGAGGAAGAAATTCCTCCGCTTTTGAAACATTTGCTTGATCAAGAGCAGGAGAGGTTTGTAAAACCTTTGGTTGATGAAATCACCTCAATTAATGTTGGTACTGAGAAGGATCCGCGGCTGGTCCAGATTGAGTCCACGTTGTCTTCTGAGGAGCGCGAGCGCCTAGTCACTTTATTAAAAGATTTGAAAGATGTTTTCGCGTGGTCCTATGAAGACATGCCTGGAATCGATCCTGAGATTGTACAGCACGGGATCCCTCTTGACCCAGAGGCCTGACTTGTTAAGCAGAAGCTCCGAAGGATCCGCCCGGACTAGGCTCTGAAAATCAAAGAAGAGGTCAGCAAGCAGATCGACACAGGGTTCCTGTTAGTATCTAAGTATCCAACTTGGTTGGCCAATATAGTTCCAGTGCCGAAGAAAGACTGCAGAATTCGGGTATGTGAGGACTTCAGAGATTTGAACAAAGCCAGTCCGAAGGATGACTTCCCTCTGCCGCATATCGACGAATTAGTGGACTATACTGCTGGGCATGCACTGCTCTTGTTCATGGATGGGTTTTCAAGCTATAATCAGATTTTGATGGCACCCGAAGACAGGGAGAAAACTACTTTCACTACCCCATGGGGAACTTACTGCTATAGGGTGATGCCGTTCGGTTTGAAGAATGATGGGGCTACATATCAACAGGCTGCAACCACGATTTTGCACGATATGATCCATAAAGAGATCGAGGTGTACGTGGATGACATGATATTCAAGTCCAAGGAAAGAGAGGGCCACTACACCGCCTTGAAGAAGTTTTTCCAAAGGATCAGAGAATATCGGTTGCGGCTGAATCCTCAGAAATGTACTTTCAGTGTTACAGTAGGGAAAATGCTGGGGTTCTTGATCACACAGAGGGGCATCAAGGTCGATCCTTCCAAAATCAAAGCCATCTTAGAAATGCCACCACCAAGGACTGAAAAGAAGGTGCAATGCTTTCTGGGTAGAGTGCAATTCATAAGATGGTTTATTGCAAAATTAACCTTGACTTGTGAACCACTGTTTGGTCTCCTGAAGAAAGGAAAGAAGTTTCAATGGGATGACCGATGCCAAGTTGCTTTCGAGCATATCAAGCAATATTTATAGAACCCACCTGTGTTGTCGCCGCCAGAGCTGGGGAAACCGTTGATTCTGTACCTATCAGTGACCGAAATGACAATGGGCTGCATGCTTGTACAGGAATCTAAGGATAAGGTGGAGAAGGCTATCTACTACCTAAGCAAGAAAATGCTGGAATACGAGACCCGCTACACTCCGCTGGAGAAGGCTTGTCTAGCCTTGGTATGGGCTACCAGGAAGTTGAGGCACTACCTGTTAGCTCACTCTGTAATACTGGTTTCGAGATTAGATCCCATCAAATATCTCTTTGAGAAAACAGCACTTATAGGTAGGCTAGCCCATTGGTTGCTTCTTCTCTCTGAATTCGATCTGAAGTACATGACGCGCAAGTCTGTGAAAGGGAGAGCGGTAGCGGAGTTCCTAGTCGATCACCCGGTGGAAGGGGATGAAGCAGTAGAGTATCTGTTCGTGGACGAGGCCACTCTGCAGCTTGAAGAAGAGGTCTGGACTATGTACTTTGATGGAGCGTCAAATCAATACGGGTATGGGATAGGGGTGTTGCTGATAGCGCCCGACAATTCCCACATACCCTTAGCTTCCAAACTCTGGTTCAAAATATTAAACAACGAGGCAGAGTATGAGGCACATATCGCTGGCTTAGAAGCCGCCCTGGAACTAGGGGAAAAAAGGTTGGATGTCATCGGGGACTCGAACCTTGTTGTATCTCAAGCAAAACGAGATTGGAAGGTGAAGGAGGAAAGGATGAAAATTTATCACCAAACTCTGGACGTGGTAATTCCCAGGTTTGAGAAGTTAACCTTCACCCATCTGTTGAGAGAGAGCAACAGGTTTGCAGACCCTTTATCAACTCTATCTTCTATGATAGACATCCCCCTGGGAGTCCGGATGCGTCCAATCATCATTGAACAGCGGTATGTGCCTGCCTATGAGCTGATTGCTGCCATAGATGAGGTACAAGATCGAAACCCCTGGTATTATGACATATGGAACTTCTTGGAAAATGAGACTTATCCACCAAGGGCAAGTGCAAAAGACAAGAGGGCAATTCGAAGAATGGCTGCTCAGTTCATTGTCTGCGGGGGTAAATTGTACAAGCGGGTTCATCTTGGGATGCACAAGCTATGCGTTGATGTTGAAGAATCTAAGCGCCTGATGGAGGCCATCCATGGAGGAGAGTGTGGAGCACACATGAGCGGGGTAATGCTAGCCCGGAATATTCTCAGACAGGGTTATTACTGGTCAACCATGGAGGAGGATTGTATTGGCTTTGTTCGACGATGCCACAAATGCCAGATTCATGCAAACCGCAAGAACATTCCACCGTCAAAGCTATACAACATGACTTCACCGTGGCCATTTTCAGTCTGGGGGATTGATGTGATTGAGGCAGTTACTTCAAAGGGGTCGAACGGGCATGAGTATATTCTGGTAGTGATAGACTACTTTACGAAGTGGGTCGAGTCCCAATCCTGCGCAGTGCTGAAGTCATCGCATGTTGCTAAGTTCATCAGGAACAACATTATCTGTCGCTATGGGGTCCCGAATGAGATTATTTTGGATAATGGTTCCCACTTCAAGAAGGAGGTGATCGACTTGTTGGAGAAATACAACGTTGCTTTTCATAAGTCATCCACATATCAGCCGCAAACCAATGGAGCTGTTAAGGCCGCCAACAAGAACATCAAGCCTATTCTACAGAAGATGGTGGAAACCTACAGGGACTGGCCAGATAAGCTGCCATTTGCTCTTTGGGGCTACCAGACATCAATTCAAACTTCTATTGGGGCAACTCCGTATTCCTTGCTTAACGGGATGGAGGCTGTTCTGCCTATCGAAGTTGAGGTTCCATCATTGAGGGTTATGGCTGAGTGCCAGATAGCTGAGGCAAATTGGCGGCAAAGCAGGTTCGAAGAACTCATGCTGGTTGACGAGAGAAGGCTGAAAGCACTGTATCACGTCCAGGGTTATCAACGAAGAATTGCCAGGGCTTTTAACAAGAAGGTTAAGTCCCGGAATTTGAAAGAGGGGGATTTGGTGCTTAAAGACAACCGAGCTCCCATCCACAACCCTAGGGACAAGTTCAGGCCTAATTGGACTGGTCCTTACATCATCAAGTCAAACTGGTCGGGTGGAGCTATCATCCTTATGGACCTAGACGGCCTTGAGTTCTCCCAGCCGATCAACATGGACAAGTTGAAAAAATACTATCCCTGGGCGGCTCGCTAGGCCGAAAACCCGAAAGGGCAACCTAAGCAAAAGTTAGAGCATGAAAATTTTGAAATAATAAAAACTGAGCTCGCAAGGTTGAAAACCCAGATAAGGCGGCCTTGGCAAAAGTTAGAGCGCAAAAGGAGAGTCTTAATACACGAGTGAACTTGAACTGAACTACGTAAGGCTTGATTCCCATCTTTGGGATACGTAGGCAACTTCATTTTGAAGTCCAACCACAAACACTTCGAAATCAACTTTGTCCATGTGATCATGTTGGTCATCTTTGTCTATTCTACATTCAAGAGCTCGTTGTGATCTCCAGTGCAGTGCTATTCAGACTAGGGGCAACTTTCCAGTTGATTGGATTCGGGGTTGTAAATCTCGAGGATAGATCTCAGGCGTGTCCAGTTGTGATCCATATCGAAAATGGTTTTGAAAAGTTGTAATAAAAGTTGATTTTGTTCAAATTAATTTTTTTACAACTTAGACCATTTTTGGACCAAACGGAAAATTTTCAGTACCCAAAACCTTCAATTTTATTGATTCCAATACAGAGTTCTCCTACTCTTGAATACAAATTGAAGTTGCTTTTATTACATTCATAAAGAAAACTTGAAAGTATAGATTAAAGCAATAAACTCGGGGCATAGTCAAGTCAGGTGTTACTGCGCCCCCTTCCAAAGCTTGTGGAAGCTTCAGATGCCAAAGTAGGCCCGGTCTGTGCCTCTTCATCAAGCCAAGTTATGCACTCGCCAGAAAGGGCACAACTGAAAGTAGGAGCGGGGCCAGAAGTTCTCTTGTTCTCTATGCTGTGGCATACCGGGCTAGCTGTGCGCCTCGGACCAGAAATGCAGCAGGGTACTCTATCCCCTCTCCCGGACAAGTCTGGTCGTGGCCGAATTGGCGCCGGAATCGAAATGGGCAGTAGAAGACACAGTGTGTCAGCCAATCAGCTGAATCCCGGGCTGCCGGGACATGCTGTAGCTCATCGCTGGCAGATTAAGCCAGGGGCAGCGCCAAGCAATGTTGACAGCGGATAGACTGCACATCCATTCGCACCACCATCCCTCGCCTGGGGCATCAACTAGTCATTGCCGGAAGAAATAGCCGTGTGATGAATATGCTGGGCATGAGTCCACCACTTTCAACTTGTCCATCAGCCATATCTGGGGAGGGATGAAAAATGAGAGATTAAAGAATAGAGAGGTGTACGTGGAGAGAAAAGTGAGAAAGGGTTTTGAGAGAAAAACAGAGCCTGAGGGCCGAGTGATGTGAGACATACACATGTGAGAAGGATGAGAAACATTACCTGTAAGAGTAGTGGACTCCCTGCGAATCTGGTCGTCTCCCGACGATGGAAGGCATCCAAACCCATCAGAGTCTCAACTAGTGTCATGCCAATGTAGCTCTTGTCCTCTTTTAAGCCTTGGGCAACCTCAATCAAACGGACGCAAGACCCTCCAAAGCATGGGGCAAGCAAGAAATGAGACAATATGCATAAACAGAGGGCATGTCACCGAAAACTCTGCCAAAGATGGTCGCCGCAGTCACCGGTGCTAGAAAATCGATGAATCAAGCTCGGAATATCCAGTTCTCCATTGTGAATCAAAGACCGTGCGTCATGCGAAGTAAGCCCACACATCCGTCCTAGAGCTTGGACGTGGCCAAAATGGAATTGGGGCAAGATCTCTTCATCGCGCTGAGATTCCATCAAAGCTTGGAAATCTTTAAAAGTGGGGCATATCTCCTATCCGCCAAAGCTAAAAACATGAGTTACCGGGTTCCAACACCTAGCCGCGGCATGGAGGAATGGAAAACGTAGCGTGGTGCGGCTCAACGTGAATAGTGCATTTATTCCAAAACCCCGAAAATTCAACTTTTCCGAGCCATCCAAAACTGCAAGCCAATCGGAGAGTTTTTGGGCAAGAAATGCTTCCATTTGGGGGGAAAATGGAGTTAGAATGAAGAACCCACGAAGCTGGAACCTTTATAGAAGATAAGGCATTAAGTGGAGGACAAGTGTCAGCATTTCGGAGGTTCTGCCATCGATGGCCGGCAGCAGCACATTGATGGCTGGCAGCGTGTCATCAATGGCCGGCAGGGGGTCATCAATGGCCGGCAGCCTTCCTTCATTCAATGATCTCCTGTGTGAAGATCCAGATGCTTTCAGAAGTTGAATTCTGTCATCGATACCTTTCGGGGTCTTGTTTTGGTTCTTTTCGGGCTTAAACACATCTGTTTAAGTTGTAACTATTTAGCTTTGCTTATCGAGTTGTATGTATTTTGCTTATCGAGTTATATGCATTTTGCTTATCGAGTTTTTGCATTTTTCTTATTGAGTTGCATTTGTTTTGTTTATAGAGTCATTTTTTGTTCTTTTGGTTGTTAGTTGGTTCACTACCTGATTAAGAGCAATGCAATTTGACTGTGCAGTTTTCAAACAAAGATCAATCTTATTTTTGTGCTATGTGATGCGATGCAATGCTTAGAATGTAAAATGTAACACCTTTTGAACCAAAAAGCTATTTTCATTCATTCCCATCATGGTTTCTTTTTGCAAAAGAGTACAAGTTTTAAAGAAAATAAAACTGCCTAAGGCTGTACAATGTGCAAAAACTACTAGCAAAAAGAAAACAAAGCGAAAAGCGTCTGAGCTGGTGCCATCTATCTCATGATCAAGAGGCTCTCTTCGTCTTCTTCCTCGATCAAGCAGACTCTGGAGCACTGTCGTCGTCGGCACCGCTGTCTGAAGCTGAACCAGAACCCTCCCAGTCTCTCCAACCTCGCCTCCAGCTGAACCTGAGCCATCGTCGTCTCCTCCATCAGATGACTTGGACTGTGGACTCACTGTCTCAACCTCCTCGCTCGTCTCATCATCATCATCGCCCAGAATCGGCTCTGAAAGGCCACTCTCACTGTGGCTGCCTCTGGCTCTACCTCGGTCGTGTGCCTGAGCATGTCTCCCTCTCCTCTCTACCGATGGGGGGGTGCTGAAGGTCCTGCCTCTGCTCCTACTGGGGCATATGACGGGGCTGGCATCTCGAAAGGAATCTGAAAAGGGCAGTTCATGAGAATGCATTAGTCTGTGTACATGAGATACAGAAGATGGTGTACTGTAGGCAGTAAATGATTGTAGATGATGTGCTGTGAGCAGTGATTGATTGCAGTGCACTATGCCGTGGGTGTAGACGTCCCCAAACGTCCCGGGAGGGAAATCCCGTTTTGTTCATTGGGCTTACTACAGTTCAGGACTCAATGTCACGGTCCTGTATCTAATCTCTCAGAGTGCAATGCAAGACCGATGAATCATCAAAGAGTCCAAATCTGGCAAATCGTTTTTGAAAACAGATTTTTTTGAAAGAAGTGCCAAACATGGACTGCTTTGCCAGATACAGAGTCGCCACCTAAATATTTTATTTTGGGAAATTTAGGAAACCCTGACTCGTTGCCTAAGGCCACGTGTCCGTCATCACCAAAGTTGCCTCGGCTCGGGAACTTGGGTACGATTGGGGAAGGTCACTTCGTGAGCACCCCCGCTCGCCCGATCAAAGATCGACCTCTACTAACCATGATATCGAGTTTTGAAAACGTTGTGTTGTTATTCTGGTTATTAGCCTAGAATTACTATGTGATGCGCACAACATACAAGTATAGACTGGGTCGCCTGAATTGGAACAAAACATCTCATGTTCGTTTTGAAAAACGGTTTGAAGGTGCTACTCGCAAGAAGGCTAAGACGTGGATTTGCCACCCTCAGGTGGGCTTAAGAAAACATGATTTTGCCACTCTCAAGTGGGCTTAAAACTCTCAATCGGTGAATTGTTCCAATTCAAATAACCCAACCTTCACCCACAGGCATTCAGGCAGATATAACACATAAGCACTTAGTCTCATGGTAAGCATGCTATCATGGTAGTCACTTACACACATGCAAGGATGCTAAAGCTTAAAAGCTTACCTAGTACTCCGAGCCAAAGAAAGAAGCTAATTAGAAATCATGCATGAATCCTAACTATGCTGAGATGCCTAATGCAACACATACAAGTATGCAACTAAGATAGGCTTGGCTATTCTAAACATGGCATATGAAATGCAACAGATAACATGTATTCAACTTGGAATTGAAATACAATGCAGTTAGTATGATGCGCCGAGCTCGGTGCATGCAATACAGATGAATGATGCAAATATGCAAGCATAAGTATGCTAATTGAAACATGCCCTAATCTAACCACTATAAGCTGGTAAATAAAAGGGAGAAAGACGTGGGGTTGGAAGACATACATCACACGCATGCACACTTATTACACTTGTGCCCTCGCTCGGAGGGTCCGAATAAATAATACAGGCCGAATAAATATTACAGTCCGAATAATTACAAAACCCTAATTAATTCACAAATTAATCTAGGAAAGCAAGTAAATTAGCATGCAAGCCATGGACCGCCTCAACTCTGTTCCGAATGATGAATGATCCATGCTTGAGTTGCTTGGCGCGGAAATCCATCGCGATACCCCGATTTGCCTCTGTTAGCAATTAATGCCGGAATGCTGTGCAAAGCTTTAGAAGGCTGCTGATTTCTGGTTTGCTACAACAGAGAGCAAGAAAGGGGCATGGCAAAGTATTTTCACATATGTATGCATGACTACTCTTCAGGGAGTGTAGTCCTCAATCCTCGTGCCACCAATCACGCATCTCGATGCATGACGGCCGAGGAATCGATTTGCACGACTCGTTGTGAAATGAATGCACATGAAAACACAATAAGACCTAGACTCCATCATGGTTAATCCGGAGTGTCAGCGACCGGGAATTGAGACACGTTCCGTCACTTGGAGTACGAGACGTCCCTCGTTTCCCGTGCTTGGGCTAACTCCTATCCCAAACACCATGCAATGAGATGGCATACACAATGCGACTAACATGCAACCTAGCATACGCAATGCTATGGACTAAAATGGCATACACAATGCACGTGACACAACATGGCATGCACAATGCACTAATATGCAACCTAGCATACGCAATGCTATGGACTGAAATGGCATACACAATGCACGATGGACTTACACCAACATGAGTGGACCTCAGCCACACTCACATCAGTGGCCATATGATGAAAATGAGACAACCTAAACATGTACAAACATGCACGATGTAAGGAACCGATCCTAAGGCATCAAATGCCACTCTACCAAAGCATGGTAAGGGATGAAAGAAGGCATACAAACATGCAATTTCCAGCTCTGAAATAATACCCTCAGTGGTCCCGAATCATGGAAACATGTCACCCAATGCATGAAATAGGCCCCGAAACTCAAAACTAGGCAAATGCATTGAACCACAAGTATGCAAAGAAAGCATTTTTTGATCATGAGGCATGAAAACAGAGCCAAGGCAATCCTAAACATGCACCAAATCAGTTTCAAGCATGGCCAAAAAGTGCTAACATAAAGGGCTAAAACAACATGCGACATAGGCTAGTAAGCATGATTTACATGGTATGTATATGGAGCACAAGAGAGGTCACCAAAACAGCCACAAATAGGAATATGGTATGCTAAAATATGCCCAAATAACCACTGAAATGCAGCCAATGCATGCAAAAATGATGAGCTCCTTTGGAGGGCCATGAGATGGATTACTCAACACGTACAAGATAGACATGCAAAATTGCAAAACCAACTTTGGAAATCAGTTATGACAGCCCTAAAACTCAGCAAAAAGGCCCTGAAATGGGTCAATGAAACATGCAATGAAAGGTCCCCTTGAAAGGCCTTGAGGAGGATTGCTCCACACATGCATGAGGGACACAAAATATGGCAAAATGGGCTCCGGACAGAGTCAAGGAAGACCATAAAACTCACCAAATGGGGCCTGAAATGAGGCTTCAAAGCATGCAAGATAGAGCCCCTTTGGAAGGCTAAAAGGGCCAACAATCAAGACAAGGAGAGAGGGGGTCACCCCCCTCTGATTTTGGCTCTCAAAACAGTATGCTAGCCACTGAAAATCCCCTAGATTTCAGTGGCTAGAAGGCCAAACAAAGCATGCAACAAAGGCCTAGATGCAAGGCTCAAAACAAGAGGCAATCAAGCATACAAGGAAGTAAATGACCTCAAACAGAAAAATTCCCTTAATCAAACATTAAGAGGGGCTCAAAATAAGACTCTTTTTAGTTCATGTAAAATCTCAAAAATGCTCACAAATAGGGCTAAAATATGAAGCAAAATAAGCCTACAAAGAGGGATAGAGCATACAAGGAGGTATATGGCCTCAAACAGAAAAGTGTCCTTAATCAAACTTCAAGAGGAGCTCAAAATAAAAAACTTTTCAGTTTATGACAAAACCCAAAAATGCTTGCAAATAAAACTAAACAATGCAGCAAAATAATGCAAGAAAAAGGGAAATGAGGACTTACCCTTGAAGAGCAGATTTCCAGCAACTTCTGGACCAAGAAAGTAGTTCTTCAAACTCTGAAAATCAGCGCCAAGATGCTTGAATGGATGGTAGAGGTGTTGTGCTAAGGGTTGGTGTGCAAATGGTGCAAGAATATTAGGGTTTTGGAGCTTGAAGAAGAGAGTAATGGAGGGTGGAGTGTATAAGCCTTAGCAAAATTAGTTCAACCCCCTAGATGGAAGAGGAGGGCCTCTCTTATATAGAAGAGAGGCCAAAGCTTGTCTTGGAAGCTTCAAATATCCTCCATACACGCGTATGGAGGATGGTCCAAATGCCTCCCAGCTGGCACAGCTGTGTAGCATTCAGAGAGAGCAAAAAGCAAGAAGCAGGCCGACCAGTTCAAGTGGTCGGCCGGCCACTCCCCCTGGTCGGCCGACCAGGGGTCAAAAGGGTCAAGGTGAAATGCTGGTCGGCCACCCCAGATTGGTGGCCTCCCAGATGAGTGCAACACAGCTGTAAGGTGGAAAACCAGAAAAAGTGACCCAGGAGAGAGCAAAACCAGCTTTCTAGCAAGGTTCAAAAGGGTCAAGAAGAAATACTGGTCAGGCTACCCATATTGGTGGCCTCCCAGATGAGCACAACACAATGGTGGTATGAAAAACCAGAAATTGTGGCTCAAAAGTGAGAAAAACCAGCTTTCTATCAGAAAAACCGGCTGGAGGAGAGAGAAAATGGTTTTCAAAATAATTGCTGGTCTCCCACCATCCTACCACCTTCCTAGCAATGAAAATAGGGTCCATACCAAAATTGAACCCTAACCGATGCAAAACAAGGGTTCGGGGGCCAAAACGAGCAGTCTGGGGTCCCGAAAACAGGCTGTGAAGCACCGGAGGTGGCGTATGACCACGAAGGTGGTCTCCCGGGCCACAGTGTCCCTCTAAGGAGAGGAAACAAGGTGTGTGCCAAAAACCGGAGCAAACAGAGGTAGCTAAGCGGTCCCGAACCGAGACACACGGCCGACGGCTCCGAAAACCGGAAACTGGCCTCCAAACGGGAAAAATGGCCTACGACCACGAAACGTAGCCTATGGCCACTGAGAGATAGTCTACGAGACATCTCTCTCCCTTCGGGAAGAGAAAACAACGAAAATAGGACCTGGTTCACAAACCGAGGCAGAGCACAAAAGAGCCCGGAAGTCCGGAGGCAAGGCTCGCAGCCGAGACTCTGAAACTCCAAAATGAGCACAATATACACTATCACCGAGCGCTCAATCGGTGACGTCTGAGTCTTAAGGTCAGTCAAAAATGGGGTGTCTACAGTTGCCCCTCTTTGACAGAACTCGAAAGTCACACGTGACGGGAGTGAATGTCAAAGCCCAGAGACGGCCCATTTTTGACAAGGCCGAAGACTTAGACAAACATACAAGATAACAAAGATGTGCCCGCAGGCATGCCCGTAGGCAGGGGGCAAGATGCAAAATGATATGCACAAAGCCGGACGTAACTCATGATCATGCAAAGCAGCAAGCTGTAATGAAGCGTACACGCAACAGTTTTAAGCAAGAATGCAAAGCAACAACTACATTTCATGCAGTTTAAGAATGCGAAGAATTATTCAATTCTCGCCACGTCTCACACGGAGAAGATACAATACCTGCGCAATTCGTCTGGTCGCACCAGCTTCAAATGAACCGTACATACAATATCGTGGCTGCAAAAGAGAGAAACTTAACAAGCACAACATAGTTAGCAACACATGTTCAACGCTATATCGAACGCAAACAAACATGGTATCGAGGGGAAAGTGCATCGCAATGCGAGAAGAAATGTACGTGACAACGCAAGTTAAGCGTGAGGGTATGACAATACCCGTGAAACGTGCACAACAATGCAAGTGGTATGCATGAGAATGCAAGTGACTTGCATAACAATGTAGGATAAGTGTAAACTCGAATGCATGTTTGATACGAAACAACGAGCAAAGAAATGCAAGTTTCGACAAGTGCGACTCAATCGCGACCTCCGATTTACCTCTCGGAAGGGTCACAACGTATTCAAAAAGGATACATCTTGCTCTTGATGAGTAACGATGAAACACGCATCGAAAGTTGGAGTTGAAGTTCCCGCGGAGGGATTTCGCAACGAAAAGTGCACTTTTCTTGTACTTTCTCGGGCGCCGGGGACTCCGATCACTACCAAAATTTGCAGAGAGTTCAAAGAGACCTTGGAGACCACCTTGGGAACACCACCGACCAGGTTTGGAGGCTATTGGAGGCCACCGACCAGGTTTGAGGCAAGGGGGTGGTCGGCCTACTAGAAAAGGTGGTCGGCCGACCACCTAGCCCAAATCCGGGGCAGTTTGGTACTTTCACACTCATTTCTTTAAATACACAAAGCCAAACACTTTTTGCTCATAACTCCAAGTTTGAAATCAGTCCCTCTCCCTTCCTAGAGCATTTTCTCTCTCAGATCTGCGCTCTATACGCGTTTTCCAATGCCCCACGCAAAGTTGTTTTGCGAAATCTTTCAGTTTTCTTCACTTTGAACCGATTAGATTTTGATTTCGAAGCTCTTTTCCTCATTTTCACCACTTGAGGTAAGTTTGTCTCAACATTTGGAAGATTTTCTCGGGAGTTGACTTTTGTTGACTTTTTCATTTCCCCAGAGTTGACTTTTGTTGACTTTTTCCAATTTTGGCTCATTTTGCTCATTTTTGCTCCTTTTTGCAGATTTCTTGAGATGGCGGGTCATTTTCCCCACGGCGGAGGTTCTTCGAGTGCCAGAGGTGAGCCAGACATCATGTCTTTACCTCCGAGGGTTCGGCCATTCATTCCCGAGAGGTACGACCCTCCGACACACATCCTCCCTCGGGCAGTTTTCTATCATTTTACCGACTTTGATGCTCGAGCACCTGTGGATCTGCTACTGCGGGAGCCGGAGTCCCACCTCTCTCATTAGGCACGAGAGGTATGTACTTCACTTTTTACATTTCCTGCCTTATATTCTGCATTTTCCGTGCATTACATGCTTTGTATGCTTATTTGCTCGTCCTAAACACAATCGCATGCCATACTTCTGCTCATTCTAGCACACAGCTTGTTCTGAACGCTTAGTTTATAACACAGTATTCTGTTCGCTTCTGTTCGCATTTTGAGCACACAGCTCAAACACTTGGATTTCTGAACCCACAGCCCATATATTGATTGTGAACACGCAGCACACACTTGTTGAAAGTTGAACACGCAGTTCAAATTTTGAATTTCTGAACACGCAGCTCATATTTGATTGTGAACACGCAGCACACACTTGTTGAAAGTTGAACACGTAGCCCAAACTTTGAATTTCTGAACACGCAGCTCATATCTACAGAGAACACGCAGCATACACTCGTTGAAAGTTGAACACGCAGCCCAAACTTTGAATTTCTGAACACGCAGCTCATATTTGATGTGAACACGCAGCACACACTCGTTGGAAGTTGAACACGCAACCCAAACTTTGAATTTCTGAACATGCAGCTCATAGTTGATGTGAACACACAGCACACACTCGTTGAAAGTTGAACACGCAGCCCAAACTTTGAATTTCTGAACACGCAGCTCATATTTGATGTGAACACACAGCACACACTCGTTGAAAGTTGAACACGCAGCCCAAACTTTGAATTTCTGAACACGCAGCTCATATTTGATGTGAACACGCAGCACACACTATTTCTGAAATCTGAACACACAGCTCATACTGAACACGTAGTCCACAGCATTGTATTTGATTTGATTTGCACACAGCTCATACATTTCATTTGCACGCAGCTTATTCATTTCATTTTGAAACTGAATACATGTCTTCATTATGAATGCAGGTGTCTTCCTGCGTTACATGAGGATACGGCTCCATTGTTGTGAGGGAGTGGTACACAGAGCTCCCAGAGGCTGTTCGTGATTGGGTTGACCAGGCGGGATTTGGACCCTTCTGCACTGGGATATCTCGCTATCCTGCTAGCAGGACGTTGATGGGGGCACTTGTAGAGAGATGGTGGGACACCACCAACTCGTTTCACTTTTCAGCTACCGGGGACATGACTATGACCCCGGTCGACTTTGCTGTGCTGACAGGCCTTGACGTGGGAGGCTGGGCGATCCCTTATGATGAGGACATGGGTGAGTGGGAGGCGGCCTTGATTTATCTGTTGGGAGCTCGCCCACCAGTTGACAGATCCTCAGGTAGAGTCCGGTATACCTGGTTTTCTTCACATTTCAGAGGGAGGGAGCCCGAGACTCCCGAGAAGATAACACAGTACACCCGAGGGTTTTTGATATTCCTTTTCGGGACCACTCTATTCACCGATAGAGGGAACACCGTTGGGCTATATCTGCTGAGTGCCCTGGTAGACCTTTCGCAGGTCAGTCAGTATGACTGGGGTGGCGCCGGCTTGGCTACCCTTTATTGCTACATGAGCGCGACCTCCCGCGAACGGGGGAACATAGTTGGCGGCTACTGGAGAGCCTGGGAGGCACTTTCTGCCCTCTTGATTTACATTTCTACTTTTCATTATCTGTAGATTGTGCACATGGCACACCTTACATTCTGTACTCACATTCTGCACTCAGCATTCTGTATTCAGATTCTGCACTCAGAATTCTGTATTCTGATGGCTTTTGCCCTGTTTTCCACAAATATGGGTTTTTGCGTACTTCCCGACACTAGCCCCAGAGCTCGAGGTGGAGGTGCCCCTCATGACCCCCTATTCACTCGTTTTCGAGGGTCAGTACCGGCCGCGGCCCCGGGAGACTCTCCCCTACCTACGGCAGTTCTTGGACACAATGCGGCCGACAGAGGTAATCCAGAACTCTCAGTTCTCCATGTTTTCATCTTTGATTTATCTTGCGCATCTACGATTTCTAATCGGCTTATGCATTGGTTATCCGCAGATCACATGGCAGCCTTGGGTGCCTTTGGGTAGAGACCTCCGATTTTAGTTTGCCGGAGGATGGGCTGCCTCCCGGTACAAGATCTTGTTTCAGGGGCCAGCTGGCAGGGCCTGGTTCCTGGGGGATCGCTTCCTGCGCCAGACTTTGGGCTTCCCTGAGCAGAGTGTTCCCTCAGCACCTCCAGATGATATGCGATCCGCTGATTGGCTTAATCCTCAGGACGTCGACAGCGCCATGTTGGGCACCGATGTGTTGCTACACTTGGAGGACGGGGAGTACGTGACCTACCGTCATACATACTTGATGCCTCCATTGGCAGGTGTCCGTACTCCTACGAGGAGGTCTGTTGGCATGCCATCCTCGAGTCGCACCCGAGCTAGAGACATTCCTTCGACCAGTAGGGCTGGTACATCTAGAGGTGGGGCTGGACTGGTCCCCCCGATTCGCCGACTTATCATCACGCCGGATGGCCAGATATCCCGACTGAGTTGACGGGATGGCGATACGGGACTTCCTACCCGTTTCCGATAGAGCCTCCTATGCCAGATCACCCATACATCAGAGACCCTGACTCACCACCGGTATGCTTTACAGCTTTGATTTCTCACTCAGATACTTGGACATTCATTCATTCATTGATGACTTGCACTTGCATCTGCAGCCTACCACGGAGTATACTGAGGGGTTGCTCGGGTTAGTGGCCTCGCTCGAGGGCATGGTCTTGCGGAGAGAGGCGCAGCTGTCCATCATTGGTGTCCTGGTACTCTTTAGTTTTCTTGCATTTATCATACTTCTGATGACATGCTGAACTTGAACATTTCACTGCATTGATTGACCGACTGTATGCGTAGAGCACATCTGACACACACCACATTCATGTACTATATTTGCATACATCCACTCCATGTAGCTTTTTATCTGTGCACCTGATATATATATATCTTGGCTGATGCATTCAAATTGCAATCTTTCTTTTCAGATGCCTCCGATATATACCGGGCCACAGACTGGGCCATCCAGGCCTTCCCGAGGAGCTGGGCCATCTAGGCCTCCTCGAGGAGCCGGGCGAAGGGAGTCGTCTCGCAGACGAGGCAGACGCAGAGCGCATGTCATAGAGGAGGAGTCCAGCGAGGAGAAAGAGTCTGCGCATCCTCAGTCAGAGACATCTGCAGGTAGAGAGGATGACTCTGAGTCCGACTCTGAGGGCGGAGGTGATGTCGAGGAGGATTCCGAGGACAGCAGCTCCGATTCAGATGATGGTGCTGGTGGAGATGGTGCAGGGACTTCTCAGCTGAAGAGGACGAAGAGGGCCTCTTATTCTTGCACTTGAGAGCACAGATGTTCCTGCTTTATTTGCCTTTTTTACTAGTAGTTGTAGCACATTGTACATTATTAGGTAGTTTCATTTTCTGTAAAACTTGTACCCTTGTTGTAAAATGTTGTAACAAAGGAAGCATGATGGAATGAAACAGCTTTTGTTCAAAAAGTGTTGTATTTTATGTTCTTAGCATCGCATCGCATCATTTTGCACAAAAATGAGATGAAATGGAAATCGTGCATTGAAAAATGCCAAGTCAAGTAGTGAACCGACGCAACAAACAAAACAACTTAACTTACTAAGAAAGAACAGAACCTTAGCAAGTTTACAACTCGATAAGCAAGACACAACAATGTTGATTAAACTTACAACTCGATAAGCAAGACACAACAATGTTGATTAAACAAAGAGTAACATCTCGATACACAAAAATCGTCAACTCGACAAAACTTAACAACTTGATAAACTAAACAACTCGGTAAACAAAACAACAACTCAATAAGCAAAATAACAACTCGATAAGCAGGACTTAACAACAACTCAATAAACAAATGTATTTCGGACGATCGGAGTGACGGAACGCATCCGAAACAGAGGAAAACTCGCACCTTCAACACTCCCAATGCATGGAAATGCCAGGGACTTTCTTCTAGAAGCTAGAACAAGACCAAAGCCACCCTCCTCTCCATGGCCGACCACCTAAGGGAGCTGGCCGACCAGCTTTTTTGCATTAGAGGGGAGAGGGGTGGTCGGCCTACCAAAAAAGGTGGTCGGCCGACCACCTAGCTTGGCAGCCACCAAATTTTCGACACGTGTCGCCCGAACAGTGCCCTATCCTCTTTAAAAGCTCTAGCCTTGTGGTTCATTCATTTCATCTCAGTTTTGCATCAAAATGGAGGCGTTCCTCATCCAAAATCTCACAGCTTGGATCGCTTCTCTAGATGGCTCGGAAAAGTTTAACTTCCGGGGCTTCGGCTTGAATGCATTATTCACGCTGGGCCGTACTCCGCTGCATCTTCCTTTCCTCCATGCCGCGGCAAGGTTTTGGAACCCGGTAACACACGTCTTTAGCTTTAGCGGGCAAGAGATGTGTCCTACTTTCGAGGATTTCCAAGCTTTGATGGAGTCCGAGCGCAATGAGGAGATCTTGCCTCAACTCCAATTTGGCCACGTCCAAGCCCTAGGGAAAATGTGCGGCCTCACTTTGCATGATGCTCGATCATTGATTCATGACGGGGAGCTGGACATCCCAAGCTTGGTTTGCCGGTTTTCTGATGCTGGTAACCGCGGTGACCATCATTGGCAGGGCTATCGACAACACACACTTTGCCTATGCTTGCTATCTCATTTCTTGCTTGCCCCGGGGTCCGGTGGATTCAGTGTCCGGTTGATCGAGGTTGCCCAAGGTTTGAAAGAGGGCAAGAGCTGCATTGCCATGACATTGGCTGAGACATTGATGGGCTTAGACGCTTTTCATCGCCGGGAGACGACTAGGCTTGCGGGGAGCCCGCTACTATTGCAGGTAATGTTTCCCACCCAATCTCACATATGTATTGCTCACATCACTCGGCCCTCAGGCTCGGTTTTTCTCACAAAACCCTTTTTCTTACTTTTCTCTCATCGTACATCTCTCTATTCTTTATTCTCTCATTTTTCATCCCTCCCCAGGTGTGGTTGATGGACAAGTTACAGATTGTGGAGTCTTGCCCCGCATATTCAACTCGCGGCTACTTTTTCCGACAACGCCTGGTCGATGCCCTGGATGAGGGATGGTGGTACAACTGGATGTGCAGTTTGTCTGCAAACCGCATCGCTTGGCGCTGCCCTTGGCTCAATCTGCCGGCAATGAGTTACAACATGACCCGTCAACCTGGGATTCAATTGATCGGTATGACACACAGTGTCTTCTATTTTCCATTCCAGTTCCAGCGCCAGTTTGGACATGATCAGACTTGCCCGCCAGAGGGGATAGAGTACCCTGCTGCATTCCCAGCTCGAGGTGCATAGCTTGCCCGGTATGCCACAGCATGGAGGACTAGAGAGCTCCTGGCCCCCGCTCCCACTTTCAGTTGCACTTTGTCTGATGAGTGCTTGGATTGGCTCAATGAAGAGGCACAGGAAGGGCCCACTTTGGCATCAGAGGCTTCGACCAGCTCTGGGAGGGGGCGTAGGAACACCTGACTTAGCTATGCCCCGGGTTTATTGTTTTATTAGTACTTTCAAGTTTTCTTTATGATTGTAATAAAAAGCAACTTCAATTTGTATGCAAGAGCAGGAGAACTCTGTATTGAAATCAATGAAATTGAAGGTTGTGGGTTCTGAAAATTTTCCGTTTTGGTCCAAAAATGGTCTAAGTTGTAAAAAGATTAATTTTGAACAAAATCAACTTTTATTAAAACTTTTCAAAACCATTTTCGATATGGATCAGAACTGGACATGCCTGAAATTTGTCACTGAGATGCACAACCCCAGATCCCAGCAACTGGAAAGTTGCCCCCAGTCTGAATAGTACCGCGGCACTGCACAGCAACGGAAAGTTGCCCCTAGTCTGAAAAACATTGCACCGGAGATCATAACCGAACTCTTGAATGCTGAATAGACAAAGATGACCGAGATGATCAAATGGACAAAGTTGATCGGGGAAAAGTTTATGGCTGAACTTCAGGATGAAGTTGCCTACGTATCCCCAAGATAGGAATCAAGCCTTACGTAGTTCAGGCTCGGGTTCACTCGAGTATTTTCACTCTCCTTTTACGCTCTAACTTTTGCCAAGGCCGCCCTTTGCGGGTTTTCAACCTTGCGAGCTCAGTTTTTATAATTTCAAAATTTTTTGTGCTCTAACTTTTGCCTAGGTCGCCCTTTCGGGTTTTCGGCCTAGCGAGCCTCTCAGGGATAATATTTTTTCAACTTGTCCATATTGATCGGTTGAGAGAACTCTAGGCCATCTAGGTCCATCAGAACCACAGCTCCACCTGACCAGATAGACTTAATGATGTAGGGACCAGTCCAATTGGGTCTGAACTTGCCCCTAGGGTCGTGGATGGGAGCTCGGTTGTCTTTGAGCACCAAATCTCCTTCCTTTAGATTCTTGGACTTAACCTTCTTCTTAAAAGCCCTGGCAATTCTGCGCTGATAACCTTGAACATGGTACTGTGCTTTCAGTCTGCGCTCGTCAAAGAGCATGAGTTCTTCAAATCTGCTTTGCTGCCAATCTGCTTCGGCTATCTGACACTCAGCCAGCACTCTCAAAGATGGAACCTCAATCTCGATAGGTAGAACGGCCTCCATCCCATAGACTAATGAATACGGAGTCGCCCCAGTAGACGTTCTAATTGAAGTCCGATAACCCCACAAAGCAAATGGCAGCTTATCTGGCCACTCCCGGTAGGTTTCCACCATCTTCTGTAGTATGTGTTTGATATTCTTGTTGGCGGCCTCGACCGCTCCATTGGTCTGCGGCCGATAGGTGGACGACTTATGAAAAGCCACATGTATTTTTCCAACAAATCAATCACTTCTTTCTTGAAGTGGGAACCGTTATCTGAAATTACCTCGTTTGGGACCCCATAGCGACAGATGATGTTGTTTCTGATAAACTTTGCAACGTGCGACGCTTTCAACACCGCATAGGATTGGGCCTCAACCCACTTTGTGAAATAATCTATCGCGACCAGGATGAACTCATGCCCATTCGACCCCTTCGGAGTGACAGCCCCGATCACATCGATTCCCCAAACTGAAAATGGCCATGGCGAAGTCATATTGTATAGCTTCGACGGCGGGATGTTCATGCGATTTGCATGGACCTGACATTTGTGGCATCGCTGAACAAAGCCGATACAATCCTCCTCCATGATGGACCAGTAATAACCTTGTCTGAGGATCTTCCGCGCTAACATTACCACGTTCATATGCGCACCGTATTCCCCTCCATGGATGGCCTCCATCAGGCGTTTTGATTCTTCAGCTTCAACGCACAGCTTATGTATTCCCAGATGACCTCTCTTATACAATTTACCTCCGCAGATGATGAACTGAATGGCCATTCTTCTGATTGCCCTTTTATCCTTGGCATTTGCCCCTGGTGGATACGTTTCCTTCTCCAAGAAATTCCAAATATCGTAATACCAGGGGTTCTCATCTTGAACCTCATCTATCGCGGCAATCGACTCGTAATCCGGCACAAATTTTTGGTTGATAATGACTGGACGCATCCAGACTCCAAACGGGATGTCTATCATGGAAGATAGAGTTGCTAGTGAATCTGCGAACCTGTTGTTCTCTCTTAACAGATGAGTAAAGTTTAACTTCTCAAACCGAGGAATTAACAAGTCCAAGGTCTGGTGATACATAATCATCTTTTCCTCTTTGACTTTCCAATCTCCTTTCACTTGAGATACAACAAGGTTCGAGTCCCCGATGACGTCCAACCGTTTTGCCCCTAATTCCAGGGCTGCTTCTAGACCGACAATGCATGCCTCATATTCTGCTTCGTTGTTCGAGACTTTGAACCAGAGTTTGAAGGCTAGAGGGATACGGGAATTGTCGGGTGCTATCAGCAACACTCCCATCCCATACCCATACTGGTTTGACGCTCCGTCAAAGTACATCGTCCAAAACTCGTCATCGATATGCAAAATGGCCTCATCTGGGAATAAGTACTCAACTGCTTCACCTCCTTCCACTGGATGATCGGCTAAGAATTCTGCTACTGCTCTTCCCTTGACTGACTTGCGCGTCACATATTTCAGATCGAATTCGGAAAGCAACAGCAACCAACGAGCTAGCCTACCCGTAAGCGCCGGTTTCTCGAAGAGATATTTGATGGGATCTAATCTCGAAACCAACATTACAGAGTGAGCTAACAGGTAGTGCCGCAGCTTCCTCGTAGCCCATACCAAGGCTAAGCAAGCCTTTTCTAACGGTGGGTAGCGAGTCTCATACTCCAGCATCTTCTTGCTCAGGTAGTAGATGGCTCTCTCCACTTTGTCCTCTGATTCTTGCGCGAGCATGCAGCCCATTGTAGTCTCAGTTACTGAAAGATACAAAATCAACGGTCTCCCCGGCTCTGGTGGTGACAACATGGGTGGGTTCTGAAAATATTCCTTGATCTGTTCAAAAGCAGCTTGGCATCGGTCGTCCCATTGGAATTTCTTTCCTTTCTTCAGGAGGCCAAAAAGTGGTTCACAAGTCAAGGTTAATTTTGAGATAAACCGTCTTATGAATTGCACTTTACCCAGAAAGCCTCGCACCTCCTTTTCAGTCCTTGGTGGTGGCATTTCTAAGATGGCCTTGATTTTGGAAGGGTCGACTTCGATACCTCTCTGTGTAATCAGAAATCCCAGTATTTTCCCTGCTGTAACACCGAACGTACACTTCTGAGGATTTAGCCGCAACCGAAATTCTCTGATCCTTTGGAAGAACTTTTGCAAGGTGGTGTAGTGGCCCTCTCTTTCTTTGGACTTGACAATCATGTCGTCCACGTACACCTCAACCTCTTTGTGGATCATGTCGTGCAATATTGTGGTTGCGGCCCGTTGATATGTAGCTCCAGCATTCTTTAACCCAAATGGCATCACTTTGTAGCAGTATGTCCCCCACGGGGTGGTGAAAGCAGTCTTCTCCCGGTCTTCAGGTGCCATCACTATCTGATTGTAGCCTGAGAAGCCATCCATGAATGAAAGCAAAGCATGCCCCGCTGTGAAGTCTACCAACTCATCGATATGCGGTAAGGGAAAGTCGTCCTTCGGACTAGCTCTGTTCAAATCCCTGAAATCCATGCATACCCTGATCCTGCCATCCTTCTTCGGCACCAGAACAATGTTGGCCAACCAAGTCGGGTATTCGGATACCAGCAGGAACCCTACGTCAATTTGCTTCGTGACCTCTTCCTTGATCTTGAGAGCCCAGTCCGGGCGGATCCTCCTGAGTTTTTGTTTAACGGGTCGGGCCTCGGGGTCAAGAGGGATCCGGTGCTGTACAATCTCAGGATCGATCCCAGGCATGTCTTCGTAGGACCACGCGAAAACATCTTTGAAATCTTTTAATAAAGCGACTAAGCGCTCGCGTTCCTCCGAAGACAACGTGGACCTGATCTGGACCAGCCGCGGGTCCTCCTCAGTACCAATATTCACAGTAGTGATTTGATCCATTAAGGGTTTAACAAATCTCTCCTGCTCTTGTTCAATTAAACGTTGCAAAATCGGAGGAATTTCTTCCTCGTCGTTTTCATCAAAATTTTGAAAGTCTGAGTTAATGCAATAAATCAAGGGCACAGAAAAGTACTCAGAAACCACAGCCACATCATTCTCATTAAGCACATCCAAATCGTCCGATTCTTCGGTTACAACAGACTCAAAAGAGAAAGAAAAAGACGACCTGGACAGGATTGTGGTATCCGGGTTATCACCCCCAGGAATACCGGACTCAGACTCAGTCGACCTGGAACCTGATTCCGACTCAACAGATTCGGAGGAATCAGATTCCGGCTCACTACCTGACCCAGTGCTGCTTGACAAAAATCCCTCTTCATACTACCAAATGAGAGAGGGTGCGATAGATGCATCCAAAATGTTTGCTGGTAAGCCCGCAGCCGTTTCATTCCCGATCACGCATACCAAGAAGTTATCCCCCAAGCACTTCTGTTCGATCGGAGGATCTGAAAGTAGACACGCCAGCGCTACCCCCATTTCACTCTCGACGTCCTCAGACTCCACTTTCTTGCTCTGCTCAGCCTCAGCTAATGGGTCCGTCTGCTCTTCGGCAACGTCATCCCCGGATAACTGTAGGTCAAAGAAAATCTCAAAACCTGGCACGCGCTTCCTCTCCGCATTCAACCACGGCTCTGGGAAGCCACAAAACGGAAAGTCCTCCCCCTCTCGGACGAAGCATCCCTTTAGGGTACCCTGAATGGGCCGGTGCATTAAGTCAAAAGGCTTCCCCGCCTTCTTCGCTCTGGTTCTCCCAGCCATCTCCTTACCCTTCCTTATCCAATCTTCTTTTGTGGGCAGATAACCCAAGCCAAAGGTATGTGGGTTGTGTGGCACTTCGGCCAATGCTGCGACGCCCTTCCGGCCGCTCCTTCCCAATCCCATCCCGGGGATGTGTTGAAGCTTGTTCATGAGGTATACTGATTGTGCGCTAACATACAACCCCTCATTAACAGCCATGATGTTCTGCACGACCCGGGCCTTAGCCAGGGTAAAACCGGATAAGAACACATCCTCCATACCGTGCTCAATTTCCAAAATTGGCGTAGATACTTCCGGCGGTGGATGGATCGATGAATTCCCAAAAACAATGGCTACTCCCTTCCCATGGGGTTATTTCACTATCTGATGCAAGGTGGACGAAACTGCCTTCGCCTGGTGCAGCCACGGCCGCCCCAAGAGCATATTGAAAGTTGCAGGAACTTCTAAGACGTGGAAGTCTATTTCATGTTGTCCCGGCCCAACCTTGGTCTGAATTTTCACTGTCCCCATGACGTCTCTGCTCGTGTTGTCATATGCCCAAATCACCTGGGCTGTCGGCATAAAGTCCGTGGTCTTTAAACCGATTGCATATGCTATCCTTGCCGGGCAGACATTGATGGCGGATCCAGTATCAACAAGAACCACCGGAATCCATTTGTTTCTACACTCCACAGAGATGTAGAGTGGCTTGTTGTGATTCGCACCCTCAGGTGGCAATTCCTTATCGGAGAAAGTCAACATCGGGGTAGCCCCTCCCGGAAAAACTAAGCCCACCAACTGTTCGGGCGTGGTGTCTATTGAGAGCTTGGCCTTGTCCATGGCCGATAAGACGGCTTGTCGATGCACTCGCGATGCCATAAGCAGTCCCCAGATGGAGATATCTGCCTGTATCTTTTCCAACTGCTTCAGTACAGCTTCTTCTTCGAGTTGCTTCTCTTTCTGTTTCTCAGCCTCCTTATCCTTCCCAGATGCCTCTGGCTGATCTAGATGTGGGGGCTTGAAATACCGCCCGCTTCTAGTCATATGATCAACTTCGCCGATGTACGAGGTATCGTCTGGCTGGTTGCTCCCCCAATCCTCATCCGTGTGGGCAAGACATAAATCATCGTCCTCCCACCACATTCCGTCGGCAGCCAACAGACACCTGTCTGGCTCCAGTACAATTGCACTCGCAGTACTCTCCGTCCACATGCTCGCAGCATTCTTTGTCCTCGTGCATACAGCACTTTCAGTCCCCTCAGGGCCCTTAGCTTTCCTGATTCTCTCAGCATCCTCAAACCTTTCTTGTTCCAACTGCGTCAGTACAGCTGGCTGTTCAACACTTCCCGCATTCACAATGCCCAAGTCCTGAGCGAAATTCTTAGCACCGGCGCTCTCCGGTGATTCATTCTGATTTCCGACCCTTCCGGCCACAACTGATGTTCTTGCCCCTGCCGGGCCCCGTTCCAACTGAGCTTCGTTGACAACATCTGGTAGGTCATCAAGCCACCCGGTGACCTCTGCTGACTCCTCAAAATCTGACCAGTTGACTACCATGCCCTCTGGCTCTTATTCATTGAAAAATTGGAGGTTAGCAAAGTCGCCTTCCACGGCTGCCAAGTCATCTGTCCTCTAACCAGATTCATCCCCCTGTATCATACAAAGCTCTGCCCCTGCCGGCAATTCCACATCTGACCCAGCCTGGCCCACTAGTAGAATGTAGTCACTCGGACTATATACCTCCTCAGCAAAACTCCCAGATTCCTTAGACTCTGACTCAGTAATCCCATTCTCCCCTAAAATCTCCCCTGTAGTCACTACCAATGGTTCGGGTTGGGTTCTGGAGATGTCCAACATGCACAAGTCAGTGCAGTTAGGAAGGAGCACCTCTGGCTTGGGTAGGTGAGAAGGAGTGATATAGATGCTAGGATCGTAAGACACAACCCCAGTCTGGATAAAGTTGATTCTTTTGAGAGGTGGAGCTTGGTTGTGCGGTGGGAGAGGGTTTGTTGTGACATTGGGTTTTTCTGGAGGCACAATCACCTGCTTGTCAACGAGATCCTGAATCTCGTGACACAATCGAAAACATTGGTCAGTGTCGTGACCATGTTGTTGGTGACATGCGCAGTATTTTGTAGAGTTATGAGATGGAGGGAGTGGATTTGGCAATGGCCTCGGCTCCAGGGGCTTTAAGTACCCTTTCCTGATTAATACCCCTAGAGCCTTGGACAGGGGCATATACAGTGGAGTGAAGGCTCTCTGGCCTCGAGGTTGGAATCTGGTGGTGTGTGTGTTGCTTCCGGACGCACCGGATAAAGGTGTAGCTGCCATGGGTTTTGGAGGGGGGATGGTGGTGACCATACTTACCTCTGAAGCTCTAGCATTTGCGACATTGCTGGTGCCTGTATTATTGTTGTGGTTGAAGGTTCTTCGGGGTTGCTCTTTGTCTTGGTCAATCAGACCTTGTTTCATAGCATCCTCAATTTGTACCCCCATCTCGTACAAGTCTGAAAAGGTATGGAAGGGGAGCACTATCATTTTCTGTATCAGTTTTGGCTGGAGATTGCGCACAATCATCCGGATTTGATCTTTTTCTGTAGGCCTTAGGGTCATCATTGAGGCCTTCGCCCTCCACCAGGCTACAAAATCCGAGAAGCTCTCCTTAGGCTCCTGCCTTGTTGTCTCAAGATCACGGGTTGTAATCTCGATTTGAGTGTTATAGGAGTACTGTGCAATGAAAGCCTCGGCCATTTCATCCCAGTTCCGCTTAACATCATCTTCTAATTTTGCATACCAAATAGCGGCCACTCCTGAACAAGGTTCGGCCGAATAGTGAAAGCTTCTGCGGTCTGGTGAGGCCCATCGGTCGCAGTATATCTGAGAACAACCGAAGATGGACCATGGGATCCCTGGATCCGTCGAAGCGGTCAATTTGTGGCATTTTGAACCTATCTGGCAGCGTCACAGCCACATCGGTATATCCATCCTCGATGTCTGGGATGGACTTCACCCCTTGGGATTTCTTGAACAACTTCTCGAGTTTGCTCAACTTTAATGCTGTATGGTCCACCTCGAACTCAAAAGGAGAGTCCGGTTGATTGACAAGCATAGGTGCCTTGGATAATTGAGGTAGAATCGGGGGCGGAGCTGGCCCCGTCGGGATGTCCATATCTCCCTGGACATTTGGTGCCTCTCCGGGCGCTGGAATTCCTGGTGGGGGAGGAACTTGTTGTGAAGCAGATGCCCCCGTTTGTTGTTGCAGCCTGGCAATTAACTCTGCCTGCTGGGCCATGATCTCGGCCTGTTGTTTGGCAAACTCATCCCGGCGAACAGCGTCCTGCTGCATAGCTCTCATGGTCTCCTGCATATGACGCATCATTTCCTTGACTCCTGGTGTTCCTGACATATTGCCCTAATCTGTCTGAACTACTGGCAGGTCTATCTCTATAGCAACAATTGAGACCTCAGTCCGACTGTCCACTGATGGGGTAACCCACTGCTCTGGCAACCTCTGCTCGGATACACTGCGTCTTCTCGACCTCCGTCTGATAACCGGGGATAGGGAATGATACACTGGTTGTCCATCGACTAGATCCTCAGATCGATGGAGTCGGCGACCTCTTGTCCAGAGTGCTTGGGGAATATCTGCTTGGTCTGAAGCAATTGTGCTAAACTACCTAGCAAAAAGATAAATAAAGCAATAATAAGGAAATAAACGAGCAGACAAACGGACAACATAACAGCGTAAATAAACACAACACACAGTCGGGTATAATCAACACGCAGTTGATAAGCTGAAATACACTGTTCTCAAAGACTGATCATTATTCCCAAATCACTGTCCCCGAAGCTGAATCTGATACCCGCAGATAGCTGATTCCGAAAATACTGAACTGATGCCCACAGGCCTGATACCCAAAATACTGAATTGGCGCCCGTAGGCCTGGTGCCCAAACTTTTAAACTGATACATGCATTCGTATAGAGACGCACTCTAAAAGCACATAACAAACAAGTGAGAGCCAAAACACCCCTATGCTGGGGTAAGGTTTTCCTGTCCTATTTTGTCAGGAGCTAGGGTTTCACTACGCACTCAGCGGTTTCAAACAACCTATAAACGGGTGAGCAACCTGTCCTAGCTTGGAATGGTTACTATGGATTCCGAATATGCACTAGATCGAATGGTCAAAAGGGCACCCCGGTAAAATCGGGGTTTGTGTTCCCGTCGTGGCAGAGCCCGCAACCAGTCAGCCTTATGGCACGCTTCTCAAAGCGAGCCTCCGGCAAACCGTTCAGGAATAGCATACGGCAAACACGGTGTCCTAGGCGCACCAATGCAAATGCAATGCAAAGAAACACACAAGTGTAGTCAAAACCAGATATCATGAGTTCGAGTCAAGTTCTCTAACTCTCCAGCGGAGTCGCCAGAAACTATAGACGTCCCCGAATGTCCTGGGAGGGAAATCCCATTTTGTTCATTGGGCTTACTATAGTTCAGGACTTAATGTCACGGTCCTGTATCTAATCTCGCAGAGTGCAATGCAAGACCGATGAATCATCAAAGAGTCCAAATCCGGCAAATCGTTTTTGAAAACAGATATTTTTTTAAAGAAGTGCCAAACATGGACTGCTTTGCCAGATACAGAGTCGCCACCTAAATATTTTATTTTGGGGAAATTTAGGAAACCCTAACTCGTTGCCTAAGGCCACGTGTCCGTCATCACCAAAGTTGCCTCGGCTCGGGAACTTGGGTACGATTGGGGAAGGTCACTTCGTGAGCACCCTCGCTCGCCCGATCAAAGATCGGCCTCTACTAACCATGATATCGAGTTTTGAAAACGTTATGTGTTCTTATTCCGGTTATTAGCCTAGAATTACTATGTGATGCGCACAACATACAAGTATAGACTGGGTCGCCTGAATTGGAACAAAACATCTCATGTTCGTTTTGAAAAACGGTTTGAAGGTGCTACTCGCAAGTAGGCTAAGACGTGGATTTGCCACCCTCAGGTGGGCTTAAGAAAACATGATTTTGCCACTCTCAAGTGGGCTTAAAACTCTCAATCGGTGAATTGTTCCAATTCAAATAACCCAACCTTCACCCACAGGCATTCAAGCAGATATAACACATAAGCACTTAGTCTCATGGTAAGCATGCTATCATGGCAGTCACTCACACACATGCAAGGATGCTAAAGCATAAAAGCTTACCTAGTACTCCGAGCCAAAGAAAGAAGCTAATTAGAAATCATGCATGAATCCTAACTATGCTGAGATGCCTAATGCAACACATACAAGTATGCAACTAAGATATGCTCGGCTATTCTAAATGTGGCATATGAAATGCAACAGATAACATGTATTCAACTTGGAATTGAAATACAATGCAGTTAGTATGATGTGCCGAGCCCGTTGCATGCAATACAGATGAATGATGCAAACATGCAAGCATAAGTATGCTAATTGAAACATGCCCTAATCTAACCATCATAAGCTGGTAAATAAAAGAGAGAAAGACGTGGGGTTGGAAGACATACATCACACGCAGGCACACTTATTACACTTGTGCCCTCGCTCGGAGGGTCCGAATAAATAATACATGCCGAATAAATATTACAGTCCGAATAATTACAAAACCCTAATTAATTCACAAATTAATCTAGGAAAGCAAGTAAATTAGCATGCAAGCCATGGACTGCCTCAGCTCTGTTCCGAATGATGAATGATGCATGCTTGAGTTGCTTGGCGCGGAAATCCATCGCGATGCCCCGATTCGCCTCTGTTTGCAATTAATGTCGGAATGCTGTGCAAAGCTTTAGAAGGCTGCTGATTTCTGGTTTGCTGCAACAGAGAGCAAGAAAGGGGCATGGCAAAGTATTTTCACATATGTATGCATGACTACTTTTCAGGGAGTGTAGTCCTCGATCCTCGTGCCACCAATTACGCATCTCGATGCATGATGGCTGAGGAGTCGATTTGCACGACTCGATGTGAAATGAATGCACATGAAAACACAACAGGACCTAGACTCCATCATGGTTAATCCAGAGTGTCGGCGACCGGGAATTGAGACACGTTCCGTCACTTGGAGTACGAGACGTCCCTCGTTTCCCGTGCTTGGGCTAACTCCTATCCCAAACACCATGCAATGAGATGGCATACACAATGCGACTAACATGCAACCTAGCATACGCAATGCTATGGACTAAAATGGCATACACAATGCACGTGACACAACATGGCATGCACAATGCCCTAACATGCAACCTAGCATACGCAATGCTATGGACTGAAATGGCATACACAATGCACGATGGACTTATACCAACATGAGTGGACCTCAGCCACACTCACATCAGTGGCCATATGATGAAAATGAGACAACCTAAACATGTACAAACATGCACGATGCAAGGAACCGATCCTAAGGCATCAAATGCCACTCTACCAAAGCATGGTAAGGGATGAAAGATGGCATACAAACATGCAATTTCCAGCTCTGAAATAATACCCTCAATGGTCCCGAATCATGGAAACATGTCACCCAATGCATGAAATAGGCCCCGAAACTCAAAACTAGGCAAATGCATTGAACCACAAGTATGCAAAGCAAGCATTATTTGATCATGAGGCATGAAAACAGAGCAAAGGAAGTCCTAAACATGCACCAAATTAGTTTCAAGCATGGCCAAAAAGTGCTAACATAAAAGGCTAAAACAACACGCGACATAGGCTAGTAAGCATAATTTACATGGTATGTATATGGAGCACAAGAGTGGTCACCAAACCAGCCACAAATAGGAATATGGTATGCTAAAATATGCCCAAATAACCACTGAAATGCAGCCAATGCATGCAAAAATGATGAGCTCCTTTGGAGGGCCATGAGATGGATTACTCAACACGTACAAGATAGACATGCAAAATGGCAAAACCAACTCTGGAAATCAGTTATGACAGCCCTAAAACTCAGCAAAAAGGCCCTGAAATGGGTCAATGAAACATGCAATGAAAGGTCCCCTTGAAAGGCCTTGAGGAGGATTGCTCCACACATGCATGAGGGACACAAAATATGGCAAAATGGGCTCTGGACAGAGTCAAGGAAGACCTTAAAACTCACCAAATGGGGCCTGAAATGAGGCTTCAAAGCATGCAAGATAGAGCCCCTTTGGAAGGCCAAAAGGGCCAACAATCAAGACAAGGAGAGAGGGGGTCACCCCCCTCCTATTTTGGCTCTCAAAACAGTATGCTAGCCACTGAAAATCCCCTAGATTGCAGTGGCTAGAAGGCCAAACAAAGCATGCAACAAAGGCCTAGATGCAAGGCTCAAAACAAGAGGCAATCAAGCATACAAGGAAGTAAATGACCTCAAACAAAAAAATACCCTTAATCAAACATTAAGAGGGTCTCAAAATAAGACTCTTTTCAGTTCATGGAAAATCTCAAAAATGCTCACAAATAGGGCTAAAATATGAAGCAAAATAAGCCTACAAAGAGGGATAAAGCATACAAGGAGGTATATGGCATCAAATAGAAAAGTTCATTAATCAAACTTCAAGAGGAGCTCAAAATAAGACACTTTTCAGTTTATGAAAAAACCCAGAAATGCTTGCAAATAAAGCTAAATAATGGAGCAAAATAATGCAAGAAAAAGGGAAATGAGGACTTACCCTTGAAGAGCAGATTTCTAGCAACTTCTGGACCAAGAAAGGAGTTCTTCAAACTCTAAAAATCAGCTCCAAGATGCTTGAATGGATGGTAGAGGTGTTGTGCTAAGGGTTGGTGTGTAAATGGTGCAAGAATATTAGGGTTTTGGAGCTTGAAGAAGAGAGTAATGGAGGGTGGAGTGTATAAGCCTTAGCAAAATTTGTTCAACCCCCTAGATGGAAGAGGAGGGCCTCTCTTATACAGAAGAGAGGCCAAAGCTTCTCTTGGAAGCTTCAAATATCCTCCATACACGGGTATGGAGGATGGTCCAAATGCCTCCCAGCTGGCACAGCTATGTAGCATTCAGAGAGAGCAAAAAGCAAGAAGCAGGCCGACCAATTCAAGTGGTCAGCCGGCCACTCCCCCTGGTCGGCCGACCAGGGGTCAAAAGGGTCAAGGTGAAATGCTGGTCGGCCACCCCAGATTGGTGGCCTCCCAGATGAGTGCAACACAGCTGTAAGGTGGAAAACCAGAAAAAGTGACCCAGGAGATAGGAAAACCAGCTTTCTAGCAAGGTTCAAAAGGGTCAAGAAGAAATACTGGTTGGCCTACCCATATTGGTGGCCTCCCAGATGAGCACAACACAATGGTGGTATGAAAAACCAGAAATTGTGGCTCAAAAGTGAGAAAAACCAGCTTTCTGTCAGAAAAATCGGTTGGAGGAGAGAGAAAATGGTTTTCAAAAGAATTGCTGGTCTCCCACCATCCTACCACCTTCCTAGCAATGAAAATAGGGTCCATACCAAAATTGAACCCTAACCGATGCAAAACAAGGGTTCGGGGGCCAAAACGAGCGGCTCGGGGCCCCGAAAACAGGCTGTGAAGCAACGGAGGTGGTGTATGACCACAAAAGTGGTCTCCCGGGCCACAGTGTCCCTCTAAGGAGAGGAAACAAGGTGTGTACCAAAAATCGAAGCAAACGGAGTTAGCTAAGCAGTCCCGAACCGAGGCACACGGCCGACGGCTCCGAAAATCAGAAACTGGCCTCCAAACGGGAAAAATGGCCTACGACCACGAAACGTAGCCTACGGCCATTGAGAGATAGTCTACGAGACCTCTCTCTCCCTTTGGGAAGAGAAAACTGAGAAAATAGGACCTGGTTCGCAAACTGAGGCAAAGCACAAAAGAGCCCAAAAGTCCGGTGGCAAGGCTCGCAGCCGAGACTCTGAAACTCCAGAATGAGCACAATATACACTATCACCGAGCGCCCAATCGGTGACATCTGAGTCTTAAGGTCGGTCAAAAATGGGATGTCTACAGTGGGCAGTGTGCGGAAACAGTGTATCGATGCAGTGTTTTGGTGTAATGCGCCAGATCAGTGAAACTTAGAGCAGTTGCAGTACTAATGTGTTAGTAGAAAAAATTTATGCCATGAAATGCAAATTGAAAAATTACCGGGATCCGGTAGAGGCTGAGCAGACCCGGGCTCGTCTGTACCATGTATGTCAAGGAAGCCACGAGTTCAAGGGCCTGCCCTGTGTACTCTATGGGTGCCTGTAAGTGCATTGAAGGGATCAATACTCTATACAACATAATTGAAATGAAGTAAATGTGAAAAATGTAAGGTTTGGCGCATATCGGGATCAGGCCTCGAACTCCGACAAGTGCATGACCAGCTGGTGCAGGCTCTATGGGGATCTGGTAAGTCTCCCCAGAACGTCTCCGGTAAGTCAATGTAATAGGCAGCTCTGGCCATCTAGTCTCCTGCCTCACCTCAGGATCTCTTCTTCTGCGAGATCTGGTCGCTCTACCTCTCCCTCTCGCAGCTGGAGCTCTAACTCCCTCACCTCTGCGAATGCCGGTCAAAGGCGGCATCAAATGCGTCTAAATGAAGGTCGCGTAGTCGCCTCCATGCGGAAAAGGTCTGCATCTAGTCCTACCATGAACTGGATCACCTCCTCCTCAAAAAGTTTGTGTCTCCCTCATAGATACTGGAGGTGCCATCAGTATAAACGGGGCAGGCAAGCTCAAGAACCAAGCGCGGCAAATCGGTCCCTCAATGAGGATGTGGTAGCGAGCCACGACCCTAGCGGTCTCATATGCGAATCTGGCCCCTGACGGTATTACGTCCCATGGCTGCCATGTGATCTGAAGATGAGAAAATGAACAGATGATTAGTCGTTATCAATTGACTGCTATGTGTATCAAACTAGTTGAAAAGTAGCATGACTATGCTTTGGGTTACCTCGCACGCTGTGACCGTGCCGAAATACTGTCGGAAGAACATGAAGTTCTCCCAGGTCCAACGACGGAGCAGGCCGTCATACACCCGAGAGAATGGGACTGTTGCTGGGGTCTCCACTATAGGCTCTGGGGCAAGAGCTGGGAAGTACGCGTACACCCATAGCTGCAAGGGAAATGTGATCAATATAGTGTATGAACAGAATACAGAACATGCAAAGCAGAAAGCATACAATGTGTGAGCAGATACAGAAAATGCAGGACAGAAAGTACATGCGTTGCGCAAATGTAAAGCAGGAAATGTAAAGTGAAGCGGGGGAACTAAGCTACGTACCTCCCAGGCTCGCCAGTAGCCGCCAATCAAGGTCCCGCACATCCGAGAGGTCGAGCTCATGTATCCGTATAAAGTGCTGAGACCGGCTCCACCGCAGTTGTAGAATGGGACTTGCTGCAGCACCACCAATGCGCTCAGAAAGTACAGGCCTACGGTATTCCACTTGTTTGAGAACAAGGTGGTACCGAAGAGGAACATGAGAAAGCCCCTGGCGTACTGCTCCGTCTGCTCAACGGTCTCGGGCTCAACTCCTCGGAACTGCTCCTCAAACCAGCTGTATCGAACCATACCTGCCCAAAGTGTCAGTCGCTGTGTCCCGAGAAGTGCAACCCATGAGCCTCCCACTCTCCCATGTCAGGATCAAGAGGAATCGGATCACCTCCTACGCCTAAACCAGTGATCATGGCGAAGTCATGGGGAGTCATCGTCATCTCCCCCGTGGAAGAGAAGTGGAAGGTGTTGATGGTGTCCCACCACCTCTCCACAAGAGCCCCTAAGAGAGGGCGGCTCGCTGTGACCCGTGTCAAACTGGAGCAAAACAGACCAAAGCCGGTCCCGTCGATGATGTCACGAACCCCGGCTGGAAGCTCATCGTACCAATCCCGAGCTGTCATGGTACCATAGCCTCGGAAGGAGTGGGATCCATCCTGTGTTAATGCATGTGATGCAATTAGATCAAGTGAGGTGTAAAGTACAATTGAAGTGCAGTTGAATGCAAAGTAGTGATGTATGAAGTATAGTTGAATATGAAGCAGCAGTGTATGAAATACAGTTAGATCAAGGCATGTGATGCAATCAGATCAAAACAGTGCAAGAAATGCAGCAGTTATAGGTGGTATTACAGAAAAGCGAAGTTTGTACCTCTACGGCTACGGCCGACAAGTGAAACATAGGCTCTCTCAGTAAGAGGTTGTCTAGCGTCCTCGGAAAAATCAGTGAAGGCCTTGATGCCTCCCGCAACTGGTACTATATGTGTCTCGGGGTGATACCTCATCGGGTCGAATGGGCGAATGCTCGGTGGTAGTGGCTCGGGCTCAACCTCAGGCTCGGCCTCGAAGTCCGCTGCAAACTCTATCGGAGGGAGTGCGGGGAAGCCCCGTCATGTGGGACATCATCTGCCATCTGAAATAGATGCAAAATAAGCAAAAATGAGCAAAAGGGTGAAGTTTTGAACAAATCAAACCCTAGGAGAGAGAAAAAGTCAAAGAAAGTTGAGACCCCGGAAAAGTGTACTAACCTTGGGAGAAACTTGAGGCAAATGATCCTTGAACGGTGGAAATGACGGAAGAAGCATCTAAATCAAATTTTGATCGATTCAAATTAAAGAGGACAAGAGGGATTTTGCGAAGAAAATGTTTCTAGGGTATTGGGAAACGTGTAGAATGCGCGGATCTAGAGAGAAGGAATGCCTAGAGAGCAAAAGAGGAGTATTTCGTGCAAGGGATTGTAAGGAAATGAAGTGTCTCCACTTGAATTTAAAAAGTCATGGCTGAAAAGACAAATTTGCCCAAGTTTGCCATCGATGGCCAGCAGTGGCACATCGATGGCCGGCACCCCTTTATTGATGGCCGGCAATAGCCACTGATAGCTGGCAGGGGGCCGGCAGCCTCTCTCCATGGCCGGCATGCTTCTATCAGCCTTCCATGCCTCTTTTCCTTTAATTGATGTCCTTGGATCCCGGGAAATGAAGGGTGTGCTCAAATTTTGATTCAAAGTGCCTCTGCGGAAGCCCAGAATCGCATTCGCAGTACGCGATGGTCATCGCCTGTAACGACCCCAAAATTCGTATCCGAAATTACTTTTATGTCCTTGTGGGTTAATGCATTTTAATTTAGTGATATCTGTTCGAATTGAGGAATTATCTGTTGAGTCACGGCTTTAAAATTTAAATTACCGACCTTTATGGGTTCAGAAATCAAAATTGAGTGTTTGGTTACGTTAATGGGAATTTTTAGAGCTATTTGGGAAAATTAATTGGATATTTAATTCGTTTGATTCGTTAATGCATGTTTGGGTGGTTAATTTTGTACTACAAATTGAAGGCCTTCGAGGCTTCAGAAACTAGAACTGAATACATATTTATGATTTGCATAATTTTTAGAGTCATCTGGGAATTTTAATTGAAATTCGATTTTGTGCGATTCGTAAGGGCGTGTTTGGCTCTCCCTTTTGGATAAGCTTATGTGTGATATATATAGCTATATAGAGATATGCCATATGGGTTGTGAACTCATCTTTTTGAAGTCAAAACAAAATATCTGAGGGAGAGAGAACTGAGAGAACGAGAGAGAGAGAGAGAGAGAGAGAGAGAGAGAGAGTGAGAGAGCTCACCATTGTTAGGAGCTTGAAGATAAGTTGAAGAGATTGAAGAGAGAAAAAGGAGATCAACCATGGAAGCTTGGGGAAATTGAAGAGAACTAAGAGAAAGGAAAAGCTTGAATTAAGGTATGATAATTTATCTTGAATCCTTGTGTTTAAAGCATCAATTTCATGAAATCATGATAATAAGGGAAGATTTGACCCCATTGGAGTTAGGGTTCTATGTATGTGTTCAATTGAACCTTGATTTCCTAAGGGTTGCTTGATTGAAGAGTTAAAGTCCTTATATTTGTTTATCTTGAGGTTAATTATGAGAAGTTGAGCCCCAATCTTGAGGTTTTGCATGGTTAATTGTATATTAATAAAGATTTATGTGTATATGAAAGAATAAGTCTTGGAAAGGAACTAAAGGAGAGATTGATCTTCCCTATTTGAAGATTCATTGTATTTGTGATGTTTTGATTTAGAAAACACTCATAATCTCATGTTTTCCATGAATTCTACATGTTTTGAGTGATTTGAGTTGGAAACCAAGGTTAAAAATGGAAAGACCAAGTGTTGGAGGAAAAACCTTTTTCGGACTGTCTGATTTTGCCCAGACCGCACGAGTGGCCACAGGCAGTGCACGAGCGGAACATGAAGAAAATAAGAGGTTTCCATTCTGCTCTTTAGGCGCTCGAGCAGATTTGGGCCGCATCAGCGGTCCAATTACGCGCACGTGCGGCCAACCCTGTTTCAACATATACCTGGTAACTTCAAACAAGCATATCTTTTGCATCTGGCCTCCGTTTTGAGTGATTCTTGAGCCTAAAATCAAGCCCCGGAAGTCTAGTTTCCAATGGTGGTGGTCTCATTGACAAATTCTAAATACATAAATAGTTATGCTCAAATTAGTGACGACTATTCACTTTCTATTTACCGGTTTGTACCGTTTCTTCGTCTGAACCATTTTCGTATCAATTCCTCCTATCTTCTGAGACATGGATTATGACTTATTAAAGACTAATGAGTTTAGTACCAATATGACTAACTGATTAAAGAGTAAAGCAAGGAATCGGGTATGCTCTTATAATGCTATGTGCATTGTGTTGTAGGTCCAGACGAGGACATCGTCCCACTGTTGTCAGAAACTTATCACTATGAGTAATAGTAGTGTAACGATGTGTTTCACTTACTTCCTGTGATTATGATTTATGTATTGTTATTTGTGAATGGCCTATCCCATTGATATTGTGCTTTGATTAAATTAATGGATATGATTAAATAATGGTATTGATATGGACCTAAGGTCGTTCTGTCCCTAGTAATAGACGTGGGCCCGAGGCCGTTATGATGTGAATTGTTCTGTCCCTATTAATGTAGTAACACATTTGCCTTCTGTTAATAGTTATTATTAATGTTCTGTTATTCGCAAGACAACTATGTCGACTTGTAATAAATCATGGGAAAATCTATGTGCACTATTGAGTAATAGTACTATAGTAGTATATTTGCTTATCGTTAATAATAATTATTATTAACGCTCTGTTATTCACAAGTTAACTATGCTAACCTTTATGAACGATTGGAAAATCTGTGTACATCTGTACAACTCTGGAATTATTCTGCTTTGTTGGTATCTGGGCTAGAGGCCATTCTGTATAATCTGTATAATATGTTAGGCCTGAGGCCGCTCTGTATAATCTGTATAATCTATTAGGCCTGAGGCTGCTCTGTATAACCTGTTAGGCCTGAGGACGCTCTGTATAATCTGTTACGCCTGAGGCCGCTCTGTATAATCTGTATAATCTGTTAGGCCTCAGGCCGCTCTGTATAATCTGTTGGGCATGTGGCCACTCTGCATAATATGTTAGGCCTAAGGCCATTTTGTATTACATATGGGCCTAAAGCCAGTCTGCATTACATGTGAGCTTGAGACCGTATTGAAATATAGTTATGGATAAGATCTGTGTATAGTTTGGTATCTGTCTATTTAATTTATCCAAGGTTTTGTTTATTTAATTAACCTTCTTACACTGCTATTATTCACTGAGCCTTGCTCACCCCGTTATTATGTATGTTATGTAGGTGAGCCATCGGGGATTGACACTAGAGTGGTACTGAGGTTCGCATGTCTGCCAAGTCACCTGGGGTATGTCTCTGTGTGGAGGCCTTAATTTGTATTGGGAGTCATATAAATTATTAAGTCTTATGTAAGTGTGTGTGAGATCTATATAAATGCTGTGATTGTATATGTAACTCTGGGAATGTATTTAAATGCTTAAATCCAATTAAACCATCATGTATGCACAAGCTCAATGGATGTTGTCTTTTATTGATATTGCTTCCTCTTAAGGCCCCGTATGTGATTAAATATTATTCTAAAATTCTGTTTTAAGGCCTATGTACAGGCCGGTCATGGACCAAACTTTTAGGGGCGGGTTTGGGTCGTGACAGGTGGTATCAAAGCACGAGTTAAGATCTCACACACGTGTCCATTGAGCATTAGAGTGTCTAGAATGCATTTAAGTTGCATGTATCTAGTAATGAAAGGATATGATGTGCATTTTAAAAGATGTATGTGAGCTTGTACAATATGTTAAGTATTGAGATTAAGAATGAGAATTCTCATGGACTTTGGGGTAATAAAAGAAGATCATATGTTTTGTTTCATAGACTGAGTTTTGTGACTAAGGAGAATTGGATAATTGTTATGAAATGGGAATGGGTTACATAAGGCTAAAGTTTTGAAAGATGTGGAATATCGGTGTTCTTTGGCTATTCAAATTGATAAGTATAAGCATGTTTGTGGAAACGTAATGTGAAAAGAGATTAAACTTAGCTTCTGTCTGTGTTATATGTGAAATTAGACCATGAGGAATTTTGGGAAAACTGAGGTTGTTGTGAATCAATGAAGTGTATGGCAATTGAAAAATCCAATGACTAATAACGAGTATGGGACGTGAGAACAGTTTGATATAAGAAGTAGAGATAAAGGGATTGCCCCACTCATGTCCTTGTATGCTTGTGTGTGTTATGACTTAGTATGTGAAACTATGTGCTATGGAGTAATTAATGAATGATACGCGATGTGTTAACAGTCTGCATCTTATGACTCTAGGAGTAGGGATGAAATGGAATGTTAATAAATACAAGTATCATGAACTGTGATCACATAGTATTCGCTGGAATTTTATGGAAGTTTAGTGATACAGGGAAATTGAAATTTTGACTAGAACGTTGGTGGTGTTGAGTATGTTAATTTGTAGAGATAGAGTGTGTGTTGAGAAAGTTGAGATATGTATGCTGACGAAGGAAAATATTATCTGAAATCTTGAACCATAGAGTTAAATGACTTTGGATGATATTATGTATCAAGCTAATTTGTATTTAGTGGCTTGAGGGAAACGTAGTAAGAATGCGGTGTTGCTTATGTTGTCCTACCACGTGTAGGAATACGAATGGACATTGTTAACGTAGTGAGATGATATGTTTGTTAATCAAATTACTTGGGTTTTGGAAATGGATCATTGGTGAAAAGAAGGTCATGTTGTAAATCTTCCTATGGGATGATAAGTGAAGTTTTGTTCCTCCTTTCAGTTCGAACATATATTCTTGTGAATGAACGTGAATAAAAGGAAAATTGTGTTTCTTTTGTGGACCGCCATTTGTCTTAAAGGTATAATTTTGTTTTGATACGTTTTTGTTCTGAACCTAACATATTGCTATCATAAACTCACCGTTACTAATTAAGGACGAAATATTTGTATGAGAATGAATTCAAGGCTTGTTCCTTTATTGTGATCTGAAAATGAGTGATCATTGGATTGAAACTTATGTGATCTGTGTTATTTAGAAATGTCATATCATCAATTAAATTCGGTACTTCTGACGTAGATGAATAATGTGTGATCTTGCGTGAGTTGACCATAGACATAGTGAGTAATGTCTTTGTAAAGACACTTTCGTATAAATGATTTTGAAAATGCTATGCTATACGATGTTTAATGAAATCTATATTTTGATTACGAAATGTTCTATATGATAAGTATTTTCTGAAATGATAAAATAAGCTATGAACTTCCAACATGTTTATGATATGATGAGTTTTCCAAATAATTTCCCCAAATGACTAGATATGCTACGAAACTCCGATTGTTCAAGATATGACACATTTTCTGAAAAAGATATTTTGCTATGAATGAATGAGTTTCCCCTTTGATAATTTATTGTGGCATGCTTAATGAATTCTCTATGAATAATATGTTGAACTTGAAGTCATTATGACTTATCTGTTATAAGTTGGACCAGAGGTTGTTCTGTCAAAGTTTAAATATGTTTAATGCTATTGGGAATTATCCCATCATCTGATAATTTTTGAAAGGTCTGATAAGTTTCTGAATAATGTCTCTGAACAACGTATTGTGTGTAATTATGAAAGGTTTGATGAATTTTATGTATTACATATTTTTGGAAAATGTTTTTGACCATGATAAGAATGTTTTCCTAAATATGGATTTTAAATGATTATTACCTTACTGTAGTTTGGGAATTGTGACAATTAAGGTTTGATCCGCATTTGATTTTGCTAACAACTTATTTTGGAATTTGGGTTACCAATTAGCCAGTAAAGATGAATTACTTGTGATTCTGGGAGCAAACTCCATTGAAATTGACTGTATAGGATTGTGACTGGCTAAATAATTGAGAAATGTTGTATATCCAAGACGAAACTTGACTTGTGGCAGGGTGAATCAAGTTTGGAGGACCAAACTTCTTAAGGTGGGGAGAATGTAACGACCCCAAAATCCGTATCTGAAATTACTTTTATGTCCTTGTGGGTTAATGCATTTTAATTTAGTGATATCTGTTCGATTTGAGGAATTATCTGTTGAGTCACGGCTTTAAAATTTAAATTACCGACCTTTATGGGTTCAGAAATCAAAATTGAGTGTTTGGTTACGTTAATAGGAATTTTTAGAGCTATTTGGGAAAATTAATTGGAGATTTAATTCGTCTGATTCGTTAATCCATGTTTGGGTGGTTAATTTTGTACTGCAAATTGAAGGCCTTCGAGGCTTCAGAAACTAGAACAGAAAATGTATTTATGATCTACATAATTTTTAGAGTCATCTGCGAATTTTAATTGAAATTCGATTTTGTGCGATTCGTAAGGGCGTGTTTGGCTCTCCCTTTTGATAAGCTTATGTGTGATATATATAGCTATATAGAGATATGCCATATGGGTTGTGAACTCATCTTTTTGAAGTCAAAACAAAATATCTGAGGGAGAGAGAACCGAGAGAACCGAGAGAACGAGAGAGAGAGAGAGAGAGAGAGCTCACCATTGTTAGGAGCTTGAACATAAGTTGAAGAGATTGAAGAGAGAAAAAGGAGATCAACCATGGAAGCTTGGGGAAATTGAGGAGAACTAAGAGAAAGGAAAAGCTTGAATTAAGGTATGATAATTTATCTTGAATCCTTGTGTTTAAAGCATCAATTTCATGAAATCATGATAATAAGGGAAGATTTGACCCCATTGGAGTTAAGGTTCTATGTATGTGTTCAATTGAACCATGATTTCCTAAGGGTTGCTTGATTGAAGAGTTAAAGTCCATATATTTGTTTATCTTGAAGTTGATTATGAGAAGTTGAGCCCCAATCTTGAGGTTTTGCAAGGTTAATTGTATATTAATAAAGATTTATGTGTATACGAAAGAAGAAGTCTTGGAAAGGAACTAAAGGAGAGATTGATCTTCCCTATTTGAAGATTCATTGTATTTGTGATGTTTTGATTTAGAAAACACTCATAATCTCATGTTTTCCATGAATTCTACATGTTTTGAGTGATTTGAGTTGGAAACCAAGGTTAAAAATGGAAAGACCAAGTGTTGGAGCAAAAACCTTTTTCGGACTGTCTAATTTTTCCCAGACCGCACGAGCGGCCACGGGCACCGCACGAGCGGAACATGAAGAAAAGAAGAGGTTTCCATTATGCTCTTTGGGTGCTCGGGTGGTCGGTTTTTTCCGCTCGAGCGGATTTGGGCCGCACGAGCGGTCCAATTGGGCGTACATGCGGCCAACCCAGTTTCAACTTATACCTGGTAACTTCAAACAAGCATATCTTTTGCATCCGGACTCCATTTTGAGTCATTCTTGACCCTAAAATCAAGCCACGGAAGTCTATTTTCCAATCGTGGTAGTCGTACTCCCAAATTCTAAATACAGAAATAGTTATGCCCAAATTAGTGACGACTGTTCACTTTCTATTTACCGGTTTGTACCGTTTCTTCGTCTGAAGCATTTTCCTATCGATTCCTCCTATCTTCTGAGAAATGGATTATGACTTATTAAAGACTAATGAGTTTAGTATCGATATGACTAACAGATTAAAGAGTAAAGTAAGGAATCGGGTATGTTCTTATAATGCTATGTGCATTGTGTTGTAGGTCCAAACGAGGACATCGTCCCACTGTTGTCAGAAACTTATCATTGTGAGTAATAGTAGTGTAACGATGTGTTTCACTTACTTCCTGTGATTATGATTTATGTATTGTTATTTGTGAATGGCCTATCCATTGATATTGTGTTTTGATTAAATTAATGGATATTGTAGACACCCCATTTTTGACCAACCTTAAGACTCAGACGTCACCGATTGAGCGCTCGGTGATGTTGCATATTGTGCTCGTTCAGAAGTCTCAGAGTCGCGGCCGTGCGCCCTGCCTCCGGACTTCCGAACCCTTTTCTGTGCCTTGCCTCGGTTTACGAACCAGACTCGATTTTCTCTGTTTTCTTTCCTGAGGGGAGGGAGAGGTCCCGAAGACCATCTCTCAGTGGCCGTGGGCTACATTTCGTGGCCGTAGGCCATTTTGCCCATTTCGGAGCCCGGTTCCCGGTTTTCGGAGCCGTCAGGCTGTGTGCCTCGGTTCGGGACCACCCAACCATCTCCGATTCCTCCGCTTTTTGGCATGCATCTCATTTACTCCCTTTCGAGGGACATTGGGGTCTTAGATACCCACTTCGTGGCCGAATGCCACTTTCGGTGCTTAACAGCCTATTTTCGGGATCCCAAACTGCGTGTTTTGGCCCCCGAGCATTCGTTTTGCATCGGTTTTTGTTCATTTTTGGCAGGTACCTCTGTTTTATCACCAGGAAGATCACTGGAGGGTGGGAGGCTAGCAATTGTCTCAGCAACTAGTTATGCTCTTCCGGCGCCTCCCGGCGCCCGTTTTTCTCACTTCCGGGCTAATGTTGACCACCCTAGGAGCATTTTCTTCAAGCCAAAACCACATATTTGTGTTGTACACACATGGGAGGACCCTAAAAACACATGGCCGGCCAGTAACTCTCATTGAACCTTTTGAACCCCTCTTTAAATTGGCCTATTCTCTCTCCTGGTTCAGAGTTGCCAATTTCCAACCATAGGGTCTTGTTGTACACACATGGGAGGACACCAACCTTTGGTGGTCGGCCAGAAATTCTTACTTTCCATTTTTGCCCTTGGCCGGCCGACCATGGGGGGTGGCCGGCCGGCCACCTCCAATAAAGGTGGCTAGCCGGCCTGCTTCCTTGGGATGTGTGCATTCCAGCTGTGCTTTGATTTTCCCCCAAAAATATCTTCTCCGGGGGACCCCTTTGGAGGAAAATATAGAGCTCATTTCCCTCAATTTGAAGGAGGATTCCTCTCTCCCTCTCTTACACATATTAGTGTCCTCCCAACTCAAGAGAAGAAGCTACAAGCTTTGATTGGGGCATACATACACATACAACTCCATTTTCTTCAAGTTTTGGGGCCATTTCTTCATCATCTCCAAGCCCTATCATCACAACTCCATTCCAGCAGCTAGGAAATCTTTCCAGCAGCTAGGAGGCATCCATTCTTCAAGCAAAAGGGAACCAAGACTTGTCTACAAGGGTAAGGCTCCATTTCTCTCTTTTACAGCACTTTCTTGCCTCTTTTCTTAAGCCTATTTTCTTATTGTTTTGGGCTCCCACCAGAACTTAAACGGGCCTTGTTTTTGAGCTATTCTTCATGTTTTCTCAAGGGTTCAACCCTGTTTGAGCCCTCCATCTTGCACTTGTTTCAATATCCTCTTATATGCCATTATTTTGCATTGAATATTTGGCCTATGTGTGATCTGAATTGGAGCATCTCATGAACTGATATTGTGCTTATTTTGAGGCCCTCTTCAACATTGAAGAAGGGCTCACCCTTGTTTTCATGCTCCATATGCCACTTTCTTTGAATCCATGTTTTACCCTTGTTTTTGCATGCTTTTTCTAACCTATGAGTGATCTGTTTTCGAGCATTATATAAACTGTGAGTGGGCCTATTTTGGGCCCCTCTTCAACATTTAAGAAGGGCTCAACCCTTTTTGGCCTCTCTATCATGCACTTGCTTCATAATCTCTCATATTTACCGTAAATTTGCATGATTTGTTTGACCTACATGTAAACTGTTTTGGAGCATGTCATGAACTGTGAGTAAGCTTATTTTGTGTCCCTCTACAACATTGTATAAGGGATCAACCTTTTTGGGGGTCTCCATGTTATACTTGTCTTTATATCCCTCTTTGGCCCCCATTTTTGCATGCTTTTTTAAGCTTATCTAGCTTCTGTTTTCGGCCATCATCAGAACTGGAAAGAGTCATATTTTGATCTTCTTGTCATATTTTATTAAGGGTCTTTGCTGGTTTGATGAATGTTTGGGGTACCTCATGTTATAGCCTTGTGTATCCTAGTTCTTGCATGACATTTTTAGCATGTTTTCATACTGAGTTGGGGGATGTCATCTACTGTAAATGTTCATATTTTTAGCCCCTCATCAGTGTTGTAGAAGGGTGCTTAATATTGCATTTCGGGATCATTCCATGTTTCGGGTGCACTTTCACCTCATTTCGGGACTGTTTTCCCCCACATTTCAGTGTTGAGATTCCATTTGCATGTTTTCATATCATTCTCCATGTCATTTCATGCCGTATGTCATTGCCTCGGTTTGCGTTCCTGTGTGCACGTATTTCAAGGCATCTCATTTTTCATCTCACGGCCTCTTATGTGAGTGTGGCTGAGGCTCACTCACATTAGTATAAGTCCATTTTGCATTCTGTATGTCATTTTAGCATCATTGCATTCCTTAATGCCATTGCCTCGGTTTGCGTGCCCGTGTGCACGCATTTCGAAACATCTCATTTTTCATCCGACGGCCTCTTATGTGAGTGTGGCTGAGGCTCACTCACATTAGTATAAGTCCATTTTGCATTCTGTATGTCATTTTAGTCTCATCGCATTGCGTATGCCATTGCCTCAGTTTGCGCGCCCATGTGCACGCATTTCGAGGCACTTTATTCTCATCCATCGGCCTCCCGTGTGAGTAGGGTTGAGGCTCTCTCATGTTGGTGTAAGCCCATATTGCATCGCATATCTCATTTTAGTCCTGTTGCATTCCGTATGCCATTTTCTCAGTTTGCGTACCCGTGGGCACGCATTTCGAGACATCTCATTTTAGTCTCATTGCATATCATTTCCATGTCATTTCATGCCTTACGGCCATCGCCTCGGTTTGCGCGCCCGTGTGCACGCATTTCGAGGCGTTTTATTTTTATCCGTCGGCCTCTTATGTGAGTGTGGCTGAGGTCCACTCGTGTTAGTGTAAGTCCAATTTGCATTGTGTATGCCATTTCATGCCTTAGGATCATCGCCTCGGTTTGCGTGCCCGTGTGCACGCATTCCGAGACATCTCATTCCATAGTATTGTGCATGCTAGGATTGTATTTTAGCTGCATTTCATGCACGTCATGCATATTGTATCGTGTTCGGGATAGGAGTTAGCCCGGGCACGGGAAACGAGGCACGTTTCGTACTCCGAGTGACGGAACGGGTCTCAATTCCCAAGTCACCGACACTCCGGATTACCCATGATGGAGTTAGGTTTTGTTGTAGCATTCATACGCATTCATCCTATATTGAGTTGTGCATTCCGACTCCTCGGCCATCATGCATCGATATGCGTGATTGGTGGCACGAGGATCGAGGCATGCATATATTTGTGAAATACATTGCTATGCCCCTTTCCTGCTCTCTGTTCCAGCAAAATGGAGAATCAGCAACTTTTCGGAGTCTGGCACGCATTTCGAGAAACATTGCAAAACAGAGGCTAATTGGGGCATCCCAGTGGATTTCTGCGCAAGGCAGCCCAAACTTGCAGCATTCATCAGAATCAAGGCACCCCCTGGCTTGCATGCCAGTTTACAGTTTTTCTTAGTTAATTTGTTAATTAATTGGGGATCTGTATTATTCGGACTGTAATATTCTTTCATTCGGACTGTATTATTTATTTGGACCCTCTGCGCGAGGGCATAATTGTAATAAGTGTGGGTGAGTGTGATGTATGTCTTCCAACCCCACGTCTTTCTTCCCTTTTATTTACCCGCTTACGATGGTTAGATATAAGGCATATTTCAATTAGCATACAGTATGACAGCATGTTTGCATCATTCATCTGTTTTTCATGCACCGGGCTCGGCGCATCATACTAACTGCATTTGTATTTCAATTCCAAATTGAATACGTGTTAGTTGTAGCATTCCATATGCCATGTTTAGAATAGCCGAGCCTGCTATAGTTGCATTATTGCATGTGTTGCATTAGGCATTTCTGTATAATTAGGACCATGCATGATTTCTAATCAGTTTTTGTTTTTGGCTCGGAGTACTCCGTGAGTTTTATGCTTTAGCATCCTTGCATGCGTGTGAATGACTGCCATGAATAGCATGCTTACCATGAGGCTATGTGCTTATGTGATATAACTGCCTTGAATGCCTGTGGGTGAAGGTTGGGTTATTTGAATTGGGACAATGCGTTGACTGTTTGTTTTAAGCCCACTAGATAGTGGCAAAATCATCTTTTCTAAGCCCACCCGAGGGTGGCAAATCCACGTCTTAGCCTACCTGCGGGTAGCACCATCAAACCATTTTCAAACAAACAAACATGAAATGTTTTGTTCCAATTCAGGCGGCCCAGTCTATACTTGTTTGCTGCGAGCATCACATAGTAACCTAGGCTAATAACCGGAATAAGAGCATACAATGTTTTCAAAAACAGATATCATGGTTAGTAGAGGCCGGTCTTTGACCGGGCGAGCGGGGGTGCTCACGAAGTGACCTTCCCCAATCGTACCCAAGTTCCCGAGCCGAGGCAACTTTGGTGATGACGGACACGTGGCCTTAGGCACGAGTCAGGGTTTCCTAAATTTCCCAAAATAAAATATTTAGGTGGCACTCTGTATCTGGTAAAGCAGTCCATGTTTGGCAGTTCTTTCAAAAATCTGTTTTCTCAAAACGATTTGCCGGATTTGGACTCTTTGGTTCAAGATTAAGAACCGTGACATTTGAGTCCTTGAACTGTAGTGACCCCAATATGAACGGAACGGGACTTAACCCTCCCGGGGCGTTCGGGGACGTCTACAGAGATGACTAAATAATGGTATTGATATGGACCTAAGGTCATTCTGTCCCTAGTAATAGACGTGGGCCCGAGGCCATTATGATGTGAATTGTTCTGTCCCTATTAATCTAGTGGCACATTTGCCTTCTGTTAATAGTTATTATTAACGTTCTGTTATTCGCAAGACAACTATGTCGACTTGTAATAAACCGTGGGAAAATCTATGTGCACTATTGAGTAATAGTACTGTAGTAGTACATTTGCTTATCGTTAATAATAATTATTATTAACGCTCTGTTATTCGCAAGTTAACTATGCTAACCTTTATGAACGATTGGAAAATCTGTGTACATCTATACAACTCTGGAATTATTCTGCTTTGTTGGTATATGGGCCAGAGGCCATTCTGTATAATCTGTTAGGCCTGAGGCCGCTCTATATAATCTGTATAATCTGTTAGGCCTGAGGCTGCTCTGTATAACCTGTTAGGCCTGAGGCCACTCTGTATAATCTGTTAGGCCTGAGGCTGCTCTGTATAATCTGTTAGACCTGAGGCCGCTCTGTATAATCTGTTGGGCCTGAGGCCGCTCTGCATAATATGTTAGGCCTAAGGCCGTTTTGTTTTCTGCATGGGCCTGAGGCCGTTCTGTATTACATATGGGCCTGAAGCCAGTCTGCATTACATGTGAGCTTGAGACTGTATTGAAATATAGTTATGGATAAGATCTGTGTATAGTTTGGTATCTGTCTATTTAATTTATCCAAGGTTTTGCTTATTTAATTAACCTCCTTACACTGCTTTTAATCACTGAGCCTTGCTCACCCCGTTATTATATATATTATGTAGGTGCGCCATCGAGGATTGACACTAGAGTGGTACTGAGGTTCGCCTGTCTGCCAAGTCAGCTGGGGTATGTCTCCGTGTGGAGGCCTTAATTTGTGCTGGGAGTCATATAAATTATTAAGTCTTATGTAAGTGTGTGTGAGATCTATATAAATGCTGTGATTGTATATGTAACTCTGGGAATGTATTTAAATGCTTAAATCCAATTAAACCATCATTTATGCACAAGCTCAATGGATGTTGTCTTTTATTGATATTGCTTCCGCTTAAGGCCCCGTATGTGATTAAATATTATTCTAAAATTCTGTTTTGAGGCCTATGTACAGGCCGGTCATGGACCAAACTTTTAGGGACGGGTTTGGGTCGTGACATCCCCCATCAACATACACAAGGTGTATCCTTTTTAATACGTCGCAACTCTTCCGGGAGGTAAACCGGAAGTTGCCTTCGAGTTGCCTTTGTCGAGCATGCTTTTGTTGTCACATAACATTTACACGTTGCATTGAACATGCATTCTAAATTGTTCGCATTGAATATGCACCTTTTCACTTGCATTGCTATGCACGTTCCACTTGCATTGTTATGCACCATTTCATTTGCATTGTTATGCATGTCCCCCATGCATTGTTATGCACCTTTTCGTTTGCGCATTGTATATGCACGCGTTTATCTCGTATTGAAATTATATCTTGATGTAATGTTAAACATGTGTTCCTACTATATTGTACCTGTCAAAGTTTCTCTTTTGTGCAGGCACGATATTGTATGTATGGTTCATTCAGAAGAATTCTATGTAAAACCATTCCTCTCCCTGTATTTCATTAGTTAGAAACACCTGGGTGCGCCCAGTGTTTACACTGGCACCTTGTTGAATGCTTTGGGACGTGCTCTGTTGTTTGTGCCACTCCTCGGTGTTGGCACCGCTCTTGTTTCCCTCTCTTGCGTGTGATACGCTGAGAGGTGGTTTTGTTTCCCTCTCTTGCGTGTGATACGCTGAGACATTTTTACCTTCCCTCTCTCGCGTGTGATACGCTGAGAGGTGTTTGAGACTTCGGGTACGCTTGACAGTCACTTTTAACCTTTCCTGCGTACTACATAGTTGAGCTTGCATAATTTTCTTACATCTTTTTCTGCATGAGGTGTGGTTTGGTTGGTGTTTACTTGCTTATATACGAGTTTGCTATAGCATTTCTTTGCATAACATTTGCATCTAGATGTTTCATTACAGCTTTCTTTGCATAATCATAAGTTATGCTCTTGCATCATGCATGTCATTTTCATTTTGCCCTTAGCCTACGGGCGTGTCTATATTGTCATATTGAATGTTTGTCTAAGTCTTCGGCCTTGTCAAAAATGGGTCGTCTCTGGACTTTGACATTCACTCCCGTCACTTCGTGACTTTCGAGTTCTGTCAAAGAGGGACAACTGTAGACACCCTATTTTTGACCGTCCTCAAGACTTGGATGTGCTTGCAGGTATATCCAGCAACAAGTTTGGTTGTTCGCCGAGCACTCGAACTTCGCAACGAAACGTCACAGGTTTGAGCTTTCCAAACCCTGTTTCATTTATGCCCCATTTTTGGACCATGCTTTGGTCCCTCCCTAGTGCTTGTTTTAGTGCACTGCCGGCTATGGTATCTGCCCTGCTGGCCACCAATAGGCCCTGCCGGCCATCAATGAGGCACTGCCGACCACCACTGATGGCCGGTCGGCCACCATTGTTTCAACAGATATTTTTTAGATATTTTTGAGCCAGCTGTTTGCAGGATTGACCATCTGCACCACGTGGAGGGCTGGATTGCTTTGAAGGTTCTTTGTATTTTCTATATATAGAGGCTATCTATATGCATGCAAGGGGTTGACAACATATGAGCTGAGATATTTCTTCCTCTCTCTCTCTCTAGAATACTCTCTCTCTCTCTCTCTCTCTATATTTTGTGCTTAAAAGTGTGTTTTCTTCACATATTTGCACTAGAACACCTAGTCAAGCACCTTCACCTTAGTGTTGAGGATCTTGGAGACCTTGTTTGAGCTTCTTGGAGTGGTTTTGACTTGGTTTTGGCTCAGAAGCTTGCTGTTTTCTTGTTGTGCTTCAAGGGTAAGTGTTTCAACCTTTTAAGCTTTGTTCTATTTCATAGCTTTGCCATCTTTGTATGCAACTTTGAAGTTGGTTTTTGTCTCAAAAAAGTTCTATTTTTAAGGCTTGAAGCTGTTGGTTTGAGCCTTGTGTGGTTAGGGGAGTGATCCCTCTCTTTTGCTCTTTGGCTTGTAAAGCCTCTTGAGCCACCTTTCTAAGCTTTTGTGTTGATCTTTGCTTGGCCTTTCTACCACTGAAACTCAGAGAAATTTCAGTGGTAGAAAGTTGGTTTTGAGGCTTAAAATAGGAGGGGGTCATCCCCTCTCCTTGTGTCTTGTTTTCTTGTGTTGATGGCTTAGTAGTTGAGCCTGTATTTCTACCATCTCTTGAGTTGATCTCAGCATATTTTTGGCTTTATTTCAACATGCTTAAGATCTGTTTTTGGCTGGCTTGGCCACTTCTTGCAAGCTTCTTACATTTGTAGTGTAATCTTGCTAATTAGCCTTGTATGCTTGATGCTTTAGCCCATCATTCTAGCCTATTTTGGTTATACTCCAGCATGCTTTTACCCATGTTTTAGCATGCTCTAGCTCTGTTTTGAATCGCTTTGGTCATGCATGCCTTGCTTTGTATGGCTATAATATTGTTGGCCCTTGCTAGCTTTGACTTGTAAGGCCATTAGCATGTTGTGCTTGTGATATTTGCATGATTTGGCATCATTTAACATGTGTTTTCAGAGCATATTTCTCTATCACACACTCACATATATCACTCTTTAAGTGTGTTTAAGAGTTGAGCTTTTTGCCTTGTTTGTGAGCCAATGCATGAACATCATTTTCTTGCCTTTCATGCTATCATCTCTGCACATTTTGGCCACTATTTTGGCATGCATGAGGTCTGTTTAGGGCTGGTTTAGTCCATTGAGCATTGTATTTCATGGTTCTAGTGTTGTGTCCTTCACTAATTTTAATGCTTAAGTCTCTTAACATGTTGTACATGCGTTGTTTGCATGTTAGAGTCTTGTGTTTCATGCCATATCATGCATTGCATGGCTGCCACCTCCCTCATTTCTTCATTCTTCAATTTGCTTTGAAGGTTTTTTGGTCTTAAGGTTATGTTTAAACATGAGGTAGGGTTGGTGCTCAAATGGCTTCAACCCTCTTTTGAGGGTTCCTCCTAGTCAAAGGCATCATCCCTCTCATGCCTTAAACTCCCCTTTTGGTTGACCCCTTATCATTAGAGGACTTTCACATTTGGACTTAACCAATTAAAGAATGGTTGGTAATGTTAAAATGTGTAAACAAAATCAATCAAGTAAAACATGTCAAGATTAGCATGTTGTTTGCATTGCATCGTGTTCAACCGGACGTTATATTGAACACAAGGTGGATTGGTCCACTTCATACTCAAAGTGATGAAAGTGAGCCAATCCCCTTTGTCTCCATTGCCTTTGATTATCCATGATGAGGTAATGGATTTAGAGTCTTGTTTGCATGGCATTTATTGAATGTGTAAAAGATTGGATCTTTGGCCATCAAGCATTGTATGCTTGATTGATGGTCTTGGATCCAATGATGCCTCTCCCTTGATGTTTTGAGATGATATGGAGTGGCATAGTACACACATGTTCCTCGGGAGACCCTCTATTTCCTTTATTTTGTGCTCTGTTGCAGTTTGGTGTCACAGCACACCAGTGGCCGGTAGTGCCACACTGATGGCCGGCACCATCTCATTGTTGGCTTGCAGAGGCCCATCTTTGGCCGGCAGGTGGCCGGCAGAAGCTCCCCATGGCCGGCAGGCCACTGGTGCACTCCCCAACCTTGATTTGGTAAGTTTCAGCAGCAAGTTCTTGAAGACACCCTGCAAACAGAGCCTTTATAGAGCAAACCGGAGAGCTTTTTGGGCGAAAACCAAGCATGCATCTTCTTCTTCTTCGAACAGAACTGGAGTAGCTTAGTTTAATGCTTACTTGTTAGTTAGCATCAATTTGTAATTTAATTAATTAATTTGTTAATTAGTTAATTGTTGTAATAATTAAGTAGCTTAGCTTTGCTATTTCTTTATTGGATTGTAATAATTAGTCTAATTAGTTTAATTAGATTAGATTAGTTTTCTTAGCTTAGCTTAGATTAGCTTAGCTTATTCATTTGTACCCTCCGTCGAGAGGGCGCAATGTTGTAATAAGGGTGCGTGTGTGCATGTCTTCCAACCCCCATTTCTTTCTCCTTTTTACTTAACTGCTTTCGATGGTTAGTTTTAGGGCATATTTCATTAGCATACCTTATGCTTTGCATGTTTGCATTCATTCATTTGTCTTGCATGCACTGGGCTCAGCGCATCATTTAAACTGCATTGTATTTCAATACACTTACTTGAATACATGTTTCAAAGCATGTTATCAAGTGTTGCATTCATATGCCATCTTGGGTAGCCGAGCCTATTTTAGTTGCATTTTTGCATGTGTTGCATTAGGCACTTGACATAGTTAGGGTTATGCATATTTCTAACTAGTTCTCTGTTTTGGCTTGGAGTACTCTGTAAGTGTTTATGCTTTAGCATCCTTGCATGAGTGTGAGTGTTGCCATGACAGCATGCTTGCCATGAGGCTATTTGCTTATGTGTTTAACTACATGAATGCCTGTGGATGAAGGCTTCATTACTTGAATTGGAACAATTCATCAAACTGTGAGTTTTAAGCCCACTTGGAGTGGCAAATCATCATGTTTTAAGCCCACCTTGTTTGGTGGCAAATCCACATTTTAGCCTACTTGTGAGTAGCATCTTCAAACCATTTTCGAAAAACAAACATGAGATGTTTTGTTCCAAATCGAGCGATTTAGTCTATACTTGTGTGTTGTGCGCATCACATAGTAAGTTAGCTAATAATCAAACATGAACACATGTGTTTTCAAAAACAACATATCATGTTTCGTAGAGGCCAATCTTTGATCGGGTGAGCGGGGGTGCTCATTTCAGGACCTTCCCCTCTCGTACCCAAGTTCTCGACCCGAGGCAACTTTGGTGATGATGGACATGTGGCCTTAGGCACGAGTCAGGGTTTCCTAAATTTCCCAAAACAAAATATTTAGTTGGCGACTCTGAAATCTGGTAAAGCAATCCACGTTTGGCCTTTTTTTGATTAAAATCAATTTTCCAAAACGATTTGCCGGATTTGGACTCTTTGGTGATTTATCAGTCTTACATTACACTTTGTGAGATTAGATTCAGAACCGTGACAGGAGTCTGAACTGTAGTAGCACGGACCCAATTCGCTCCCTCTCCGAAAGGGGGGCGTGTGGAGAGAGTTTGGGCGGTCTACACAGACCTACTGCTACAAGAAATATACTCATAGAATGAAGAGTTTTTGCACTTGTCCTAAGTGATACATGCAGCACTGAGGCCGTTGTCTCAAGTACTCTCTCTATTTGCAACCAAGATGCTTATATGCTAATTGATTCAGGTTCGATACATTCTTTCATATCTACTACTCTTGCATATAGATTGAATAGACCCATGGAAACACTACCTTATGTGTTATGTGTATCTACTCCATCTGGGGAATCTCTTCTATGTTCATCTACATATCGTGCTTGTGAAATCCTTATTAGGAATGCTATGTTGTTTTAGACTTGTTGCCTTTTGACATTAGACATTTTGATGTGATTCTAGGAATGGACTGGTTGTCTAAATATTGTGCCACTATTGATTATGTAACAAAATGAGTTTTGTTTAGACCACCGAGACATGATGAGTTTATGTTTGAGGGTAATGGCATAATAACTCCACCTTACTTAATTTCGGCAATGAAAGCATGTAAACTACTTAAGAAAGGGTGTCAGGTCTATCTACATAGTGTCTTGATTATCCAATCTTTAGATACCATGTTAGATGCTATCTTGATAGTGAATTTCCAAATGTGTTTCCGGAAGAATTGCCAAGGAAATTAGTTGATAGAGAAATTGAATATACCATTGAGGTTATGCCTCGTACTCAACCTATTTCGAAAACCCGTATCGAATGTCAACAATCGAGATGAAAGAACTAAAGGATCAATTGCAAGATTTGCTTGACAACAGATTTATCCGACTTAGCATTTCGCCATGGGATGCGCAAGTTCTATTTGTGAAGGAGAAATATGGAACCTTACGCTTGTGCATTGATTGCCAAGAACTACATAAGGTAACAGTCAAGACCAAGTACCCTTTACCCCTTATCAATGACTTGTTTGACCAGTGCAAGGCTCACAAGTGTTTACGAAGATTGATTTGAGATCCGGGTACCATCAATTGAAAGAGAAAGTCGAGATGTTGAGAAAACCGCATTTCAAACAAGGTATGGTCACTATGAATTTCTAATTATGCCATTTGGACTGACTAATGCACCCACAACTTTTATTGACCTTATGGATTGATTCTTTAAATCCTATCTTGATGAATTTGTTGTGGTATTCGTTGACAACATATTGATTTACACAAAAAGTAGAGAAGGACATGAACAACATTTGAGAACTATTTTGCAAATAGTTAGGGAGAAGAAATTATTTTCCAAATTAAAGAAATGTGAATTTTTGTTGGATAAGGTTATGTTTCTAGGGCATGTGATCAACGTGGATAGAATTTTCAGTAGGCCCATAAAAGATTGAAGCAATTGTGAATTGGCCTACACTGACAAATGTGACAGAAGTCCGAAGCTTCATGGGATTAGCTGGGGATTACAAAAGATTTGTAAAAGAATTCTCAAAGATAGTTGTACCGCTTACTTGACTTACTCAAAAAGGGAAGCCGTTTGAATGGACAAATGAGAGGGAATGCGCATTTCAAGAACTGAAAACAAGGCTAGCCATAGCACCGGTTATGACTCTACCCTCAGGTATAGAATGCTTTGTCATTTTTAATGATGCTTCATATAAGGGTTTGAGTTGTGTTTTGATGTAGAATGGTAGAGTGATAGCCTATGCGTCTCAACAATTGAAACCTCATGAAAAGAATAAACTGACTCATGACTTAGAATTGGCGCCACTACCTGTATAGAGCAAAGTGTGAAGTCTACACCAACCATAAGAGTTTGAAGTACTTTTTCACTCAAAAGGAGTTGAATATGCGACAAAGAAGATGGTTGAACTGATTAAAGATTATGTCCTCCAAATTCAGTATCATCCAGGTAAAGCTAACACTATAGCCGATGCCTTGAGTAGAAAGTCAACAGGGAATTTGGCATGTTTGATTACCGAACAAAATGAGATATTGAGGGACTTAGAAAGATCTAAGATTGAAGTGGTGATTCATGAACAAAGCAGAATGTTTGCCGCAATGTCAACTCAACCGACAATTATTAAAGAGATAAAGCAAAAGCAAAGGGAGAATGAATTCCTCAAGAAAGTATTTGATGAGTTTGAATTGAATTGAAAATTGGGGTTCAGTCTTGAAAATGAAGTGTTGAGGTTTCAATGGAGATTATATGTTTTAAACATTTGTGATTTGAAAAAGAGAATTTTGCCAAGGCTCATGAGTCCAAGTTTGTAATGCATCCAAACAACAATAAAATGTATCGAGATTTGAAGCAAAGTTACTTGTGGCCTTGTATGAAAAAGGAAATTGCAGAATATGTATCTAAATGCCTCCAATGTTAGCAAGTCAAAGCCGAACATCAACGACCGGCGAGATTACTTTAGCGTCTACTTATTCTGGAATAGAAATGAGAACACATAACTATGGACTTTATCGTTGGTCTACCCCGGACACCTAGATTTATGAACTCTATCTGGGTTATTGTGGATATGTTAATTAAATCTGCACACTTTCTACTTGTGAGAACTGTTTATGATGCTTATAGACTTGCGACTATCTATATCAATGAGATAGTCTGTTTGCATGGGGTTCTAGTATCCATTGTTTCGGATAGGGATCCTAAATTTGTATCTAAATTTTGAAAAAGTCTTCAAGGAGCAATGGGAATAGAATTGAGGTTTAGTACTTCTTTTTATCTACAAAATGATGGGCAATCAGAAAGGACTATTCAAACTTTGGAAAATATGCTCGAAATTGCTTTAGATTTTTTGGGAAGTTAGGAAACTTACTTAACGTTAGCAGAGTTTGCTTATAACAACAGTTTCCACCCTAGTATTGGTATGGCACCGTATGAAGCCTTGTATGGTAGAAAATGTAGATCTCCGATCTGTTGGACAGAAGTTAGGGGCAGAGTTTTGCTTGGTCCCGAAATTGTGCAAACGACCACTAAAAAGATCAAAATCATTCAGCAAAGGCTCAAAACTGCACAAAGCTGACAAAAGAGCTATGTGGATCACAAAAGAAAGGCTCTTGAGTATGAAGCTGGTGATCATGTGTTCATTTGTGTGATTCCGATAAAAAGCCAATCAAGGTTCAGCGAGAAAGCCAAGTTGTAATTGAATGCTAATTATGTGTTTAATATGATTCTTGGATGTATATCTGTTAGCCGTAGGAATATTTGTTGTAATTCCTATCATAATCTGAAATTGTAGGCGTTGATGGCGTCAGAAACAAAAATTGATTAGTTTATTGAGAATGGCATAATTTATAGAGCCTAATGGGAGATTTGATCAAATTTTGATTCAGAATAAATTAATTAGCTTAAACTAATCAGAATTAAGTGCGATTAGTTAATCTTAAGCCTTGATTAGCACCCTAATCTAATCCTCATGTATATATATGATGTAATAAAGAGTTTGAACCCCTTAATCATAATTTGAGCTCAAGAAAATCTGAAGAGAGAGCTTTAGAGGAAGAGAGACTTCAATGTAGAGAGGGAGAACGTTTAATCTTGGAGTTTTGGCTTGAAGGTTGGAGAATTAGGTAGAAGAACTCAAGAATTGGCTAATACAAGGGTAATTGAAGGCCGAGGTAAGCTTTTGAACCTTAATTTATGAGTTTAAGTAATCAAGATGTGAATTCAAGAAGTCTATGTGATTAAATGTAATAATTGGGCTAGGATTGTTAGAATTCAAGTCAATTCATACATGCACACGTGATTTTAATGAGTTTTACCATTTTTGAACAGGTTTTAGTTATCTAAACTTGAATTGAAGGTTCTGTTATACATGCATCCATAATTCACCAGTTTTAAAGTTGAATTTTATGTTTTTGAAGTCATGGAAAAGAATTTGAAGTCAATTGAAACATACATGGAGATTTTGATTTCAAGTTTGGTAATTATCGATACTTTTGACCTCATGATTTCAAGTTGAGTGCAAACATATGTGTTTCCATGTATCTTCAAAGGTTTGATACAGTCATGTTAGTTTTCACACTTTGAACATGACTTTTGAAGTTTAAATTCGATTCTGGAAATTCCAGAATTCGACCACACTGCTTGAGCAAACAATATATAGCTCAAGTGCACATTCCATACATCCAGCATTTTTGTAGAAACATTCCACATAGCATGAGCGACGAAGTTATCGCTCAAGCGCACATATCATGCATCAGTAGTTTTGCAGAGTTTTGTAATTAGCTCGAGCTACCAAGTTATCGCTTAAGCGAGCTCAGTGTATTTCTAGTTTGGCTCAAGTGACTGTCAAGCCTAGATTTAGACCTTCCAGTACTTTTGCAGACCATGTGGTTCACTCAAGCGACCAGTGCTGCGTTCGAGCGAAGTGTCCTATTTCAGCATATTTTGAAAAGTCATGTTTTGTCCATAATGACATTCTTGTTCCTTTTTAAACATTCTTAAGCGTGATTTTGAGCCTCCTAATCAAATCTATGAGTTAGAATAAGGCTTGAAAGAATTGAATAAGTTAAAGAACGATCCGGTTAAGCAATGTGATCCAATGTGTACCTGTTATGAATTGTGTAGGTTCATTCCAAAGGACGTGTCGGCAACCAAATCATTGTGAGTAATATCCTAGTAAAGATATTTTACATATTCTGTTTTCTGATTGTTTCAACATAATGAGCGTTTCTAAACTTGTGATTTTGAAAGTATGAATGAGTTTTCTATTTGTCCGATAAATATAATCTCTGTAAATGTGATTGATAAAGACTGAAAGTATATGATGGACCTAAGCTCGTTCTGTATATCTAATAAGTTAAACCCGAGGTCATTTCGAATATCTGATAAATCTGAATATCTGTTATGACCAAATGGTCATTATACAACTGTAAATGATTGGACCCAAGGTCATTACGTAAAGCTATGATCAGTTTTGTTTGACATATCTGTTATATTGTAGACCCGAGGTTATTCCGCTATCTATTGGACCCAAGGTCGTTCCGTTATGAATTGTATATGATATGGAAATACTTTTGTTATCTACTAGAACTCATTCATATAACGCCTTTACTCTGATGTTATTAACTGGGTGTTAGGTCACTCTGTTATATATATATATATATGTATGTATGTAGGTGAACAGTGGAATGTCCAGCCTGAGTGAAGTCGGATGTATACTGAACTTTTGTGGAGTCTTTCAAGGAGTGCCTCACGAGCGAGGCTTTTGTTTTCTTTTGTTCTTTTGTTTCCTTTTGATGGTCATGTTTGACAATGGTTGTACATGAGCTTTTGGATCTGTACCATGATGAACTTGTGAATGATCTTGGACGTGCATTATCTATTGTATATATCTATGGATGTGAGTTATTAACGAGAAAAGTGTTTTTGTTATGCCATAGATATACAACTCATTGGACAAAGTTTATTAGTTTGCTTCCGCTTCTGACCCTATATAACTTTGTATGTTTTGAATTATGTCTGAGGTCGTAGTTTGTCTCATGATTATTGTCTAGTTATGATTCAAACCTCTTGGGGCAGGTTTGGGTCTTGACATTCCACTTGCCTATCAAAGAGATCCCTCCCATTCCTTTTCAAGAGGTGAAGATTTTGGAGCCATTTTGTGAACTTTAGACAGTAAAAACACCCTCTTCTCCTCTTCCCTAGCCTTATCCGTGAATTTTTTTTCACCCTTACAGCAACTATAAGCCTCTAGAAACACCTAAGGACTGAAGCTCTTGAACCCTAACTTGGAACCAAAGCTTGCGAGAGGCTTGCAAGCCAAAAAATCTTGGTTTCCTTCTTGTCTCTTGGATTGCTCTTTGCTTGCAAGCATCCCTCGAGCTTGGAATCCGAGTGAGGGATGATGTGCTTCAATCCTTAGAAGTTTTCAAAGGTCTAGAGTTGTTGTGGGTAAGGTATTTTCAGAGCTAAGGCAAAGGGAGAAAAGAAGCGAGTGTTTGGTTTTCAAAAGCTCTAAAAAATGTTTCAATTCCTTAACCCCTTCAAAGAGAGGGCAAGGGGCTCTATCTATAGAGCTAGGGGAAGCTTCTAAAACCCCTCTAGGGTTTCATCACTTCCCGTTCCGCTGTTCCCTTCAAAATTGAGTTTCCGAAAATAACTCTGCGATACTTCAATGTGTGCATGTACAAACTAAGTGCGCATGCACAATGATTGTGCGCACATACAAACAACGTGCTCACTCACATCTAACATGTGAATGCACATTTTGCCTTGGTACACATGCCATTCATGCATGCACAAGTACAGGGTTCTATGCCCTTAGCTTGCTTGCGGCACAAGTAAGCCTGAATTGCATTCTAATCGACGTTTTTGATAAAATGTCGGAAATATGATCAATCAAAGTACAATCGGGATTTTCGGGATCAAGAAGTTGGTTTTTGGCTAAAAACAAGTCCAGTGGTAAAATGGTCATTTTGCAAAAAGCTTATTTTTGGCCAAAACAGGTTTGCACATCAACTCCTAACACCCTTAAACATTCTAAAGATAAAGTAAGCACCATTTCATCATCAAGAGGCTTGTAAGCGCTCGAAGTCTTACGATCAGTCAAAATAGGTTGTCTATACTCTCTCCTGGTTCAGTGGACATGCTAATGCACTGGTGGATGGGTTCGAACTTTAGAAAATGGGAAAAGCAACTTTGGAGATCAATTTTAATTGCTGTGTTAGGTCCCTTCTATTGTCAATTCTGTGAGCGAACACTTTTTTAGTAGTAATTTTAGTGGTTGTTTCTTCATAGACGGCTTGAGCGACCGAGTGGTTGCTCGAGCAAAGAATCCCTGCTCCCAAAAGTTCAACCTATCAACAAATATACTGAGAGGGGTCAATGTTCACTTGAGCGAACGTTATACTGGCTCAAGTGATGGCATTTTTGGTTCCACGCGCATAAGGCACACCGCATGAGCGACCATTTCATGGCTCGAGCGGTCTCCATTACCCTGTTCGCTATAAAGCTGCACGAAAGATGGATTCTAGGGTTACGGTGTCTAGATCTACATCTTGAGAGTTTGTGATTGCTTCTAGAGCTTTTTACTTGTTTCCTTTGATGCCTTTGTGAGTTTATCTTGTGAGTTAAATTGATTACATCAAAAGTGTTGTTTGATCATCCTATTCATAAAGAGTTTGTTCGATGGATTCCGAAGGTTCGAGTGTGAAGGCTTTGAAGGAGTTCAAAGCGGCTCGTTGTCGTGGATTCGACATGGGTGTTGTGGATTCAACATCACACTAATCAATTCCGAAGTGAAGGCAAAGGTGAAAGAGGCACAAGTTGTGGCAGACAATTTTACAGAGTGTTGGCTAAATTGTTTGGTAATCTTTTGTATTTTCCTTCTTCACAGTGGATTGATTAGTTGCGTTTCGCTGTGATTTTTTAATCACAATTGGAGGTGCTCCAATTGTAGTTCTTTTCCACATAAAAATTGATTGTGTCAATTTATAATTGTGAAACAATAATCTAAATCACTTTTGTACGTACTAGATGATTTAGATTGTTAGTTTTGATTGTTTGGGAATTGTTGTAATTCATTCTATCTCGAATCACGTAGGTTTTTCAATTGGTATTAGAGCGGGACGCTTGTTCTTGCTTTTTATAAAAACTATAGGAGGGTGATTTTGTGTGATTCATGTTAATGGATTTGATTCACGAAGGTAACTTGACACGTAAACCTCCTTTACTTGATGGAACAAACTATTCCTTTTGGAAAGTTCGTATGAGGGCGTTTGTAAAATCTATTAATGAGAAAGTTTGGCACTCTATTATCTATGGGTGGAGTGAACCTATGGTTACCATTGATGGTGTTGATATTCCCCAGCCAACTGATAAATGAGATACAATTGATTATCAAAATTTGAGTTGGAAAAGTAAATCACTCAATTCTCTCTTTTGCTCCATCACACCAGAAGAGTTTCAACGTATTTGTACATGTGAGGTAGCAAAAGAGGCTTAGGACATTGTTGAAACTATTGACGAGGGTACTACTTCTGTTAAAATATCAAAACTTCAACGTCTCACCTCCTCTTTTGAAACTCTTTTTGTGAAGCCCCTGAAATATGTATTCACTTTAAAGACCCTAATGTTTGAATTATTTTCTTAAAACCCCTCGGTTATTTGAATTATTTCAGATCTTGTCGGTTAGCATTTTATTTTATTTTTTTAGCAAAACAGAAATTTTTCTTGCCAGATTAGGTTCCCTAACCTAATTGAATTTAATTCTACATGAGTAAGGTTCCTACACATGTATTTAACTCCAAGCCCTCACTCTTTATTTAAATTCAAATTTTACCCCAAAGACTAGTACTTGAACCTTTGTACCATGAGTACCATCCATCAAGAGATATATATACACCTTGAGGAGTGTGTCCTAGAGCCTAAAATTGATTTAAAAAAAAAATAGCCCCTTCACCCTTCCCTAGGGCCGGCCATTCTAGGAGGAAGTGAGGATATAATTTTCTAAGTCTATCATCATGAAAATCTAGAAACTCACAAACCTAGTACCCTAGACCTAGGATGCTAATTCCCAAAACTAGTTTCATTACAACTAAATGTTGCCTAAACCTATGAGTAAGCCTCCCAAATCATCCTTATTCCTTTAAAACTTCAAACAAATCCTAACCTTTCCATCCATTTCCAACTAATGGGCTTTTAGGACATTTTACATCAAAAATTGTCTATATATACCAACACCCCCCTAGCTTGGCAAGCACAAATAACACACTCACACACACTTTCGGCCAGAGAGAGGGAGGAGAGAAAGAGAGAGAAGTCTAGAGAAGAAGAGGGAGGAAGAAGAGAGCCTTCTTGTGCAAAGCTTAGTAGGTAAGCCACAAACACAAAATTCTCGTTCATTTTCCTTTTTTCAATACATGTTTCTAAGGGTTCTAAATGATTTTTTCAGATCTGTTATTAATGATTTCTTATGTTAAAAATGCTAAGGGTTGAGTATTGATTCCATCTCTCTTGTATTTTCCCCATTTTGGCACAAAACCATCTTTTTTTATACCAATCTCTCAACTTTCCAAGGGCACTTTTTCAAGAAAATTTTCTGAGTTAAATATATGTTAGTTAGCATGTTTTCTTCACAAAAGAAATGAAAACTTTCCCTTGGTGGGACCCTTTTCTCATAAAACTTCTTGTTTTGGGCATGGTACCTTAGAATCTGTTTTTCGCAGCCCACTTCTAAAAATTCCAGAAAAATGTATAAAATTATTCTGGACCTCTATTTTATGTCAAAATCTTCCTTGAGGAGTTAGCTTTCAACTAAAATTGGTTTTATTGAAAAACATTAAGTGGTTTGCAAGAAACTCAAATTTTCGTAACGGTCGACAGATTTGGACAGAATCTAGACAGCGCTGGAATGTTTTCTAAAGAACTTGAAATCTAGAAAAGCAATCCCATTTCCGAAATATGTTCTAGAAAATAGATCAAATTCTCTACGAGCCATAGGAAGGCTGAGTCCGGTGGAAGATCTAAAATAGTCCGTTCATTTTAATCTTTATGCGATACTAAATCTGGAAATTGTGTTATGGATGTTTTATACCCTCGCGTTCATGAGATTGCTTATTAGCTTATGATCATATCTTGGCATGATATTATATGTGTTGTGGGTATGTTATTTACCTTTCTCATCTTAAGAATGCATGCTTGTATGGATATTATTGTCTTATAAGTTGGACTAACCTTGATTTAAAACATTTAACTCAACGGGAAACCTAATGGGGAGGGTATTGGGTTTTCGAGCACTTGAGTAATGAAAAGATGAGAATATGTGATATATGGATTGTTCGGATGCATTCCCTATTTGGAAGTTAAAGTCTTGCGCAAATGGTTTTCGGGACCCTCGAGCAGAGCGGTTGTATTCGGACCCTAGGTGGTTGGTGTAAGGAGGGATTCGGGCAAGGCCCTATTTTACCATCTCTTTTGAGGCCCTGCGGTTGGCACTACGCAGTACATAACCGTTGGTAGGCATCCGAGGTTAGTTCTGCAACAAAGCAGTAAAAAATGGGGCATACCGAATAATCCGCGTCCGATTCTTGTGGTTGGGAGGACAAAATCTCTTTGGGGGATTTCTAGTTCGCTAACATCTAACTTAACCCTTTATTTATTTATTTGAGTATCATGCTTTACTACTTGATGTTATAATTGTGATTGTGTATTGGACTGGGAAAAAGGGACGGGGTGTGTGTGTGTTTACTGGGCATTCAAAGCTCACGGCGTATCATGCCAAGTGACGAAGAGGAACTTATAGCTGGAGACGACGAGCCTGAAACTTTCGAAGACTTTTCGCTATCCTAGAAAAATTAGAAGTTTCTTATTGGATATTTTGTAAAGACTCATGTGAAGACTTAAGATTTCTTTTGGGATGTAATGTAATGGGGCCATCTTTTGAATTAAGCATATTGTGGTTGTTATGTATTTATATTCTATGTATGAACCTTATCGTTGCTTATGAGACCTTGTGTCAATACCTTTTAAGATCTGTCAAAAGGGTAGTGCGCTGCCTAAGAAAGCTAGACTTAGAAGGGAGGCTATTTTGACTCCTCCGGCGATCTGGGATCTTACTTGGTTATTGACCATAGACTCATTAGTGACTCTCCCTTGACTGCAACCAATAGTGTAGAATCAGGGCGTCACACTTTTTATGTGAGAGGATAAGTCATTTGATGATTTTTATGCTAAACTTAGTGACATCATGAAATCTTGTTTCACACTCGGTGAAAAAATCCTTGAATCTAAAGTGCTTGGAAAAATTTTGAGGTCTTTACCTGATAGGTTTGCAATCAAAAGTGATAGCTATAAAGGAAGCGTAGGATGTTAAGAACCTCAAGCTTGATCAATTGGTTAGAAACCTGCAGACTTATGAGGCCCATCTGATTTCAAAGAAAAAAGAAAAGGATAGTGTGGTCTTTACTATCGCTTATGAGACTGTTAAGAACCCTGAGGTAGAAATTGATCTAGGGTCCGAAATGACGGCTATGTTTACCAAACAATTCAAAAAAAAATTAAAGAAGAAAAATGCCAATTTAAAGGACACTAGCTCTAAAGATAAGGATAATGATAAACCCAAAGTTGATCAACCCAAGGCTGCTCCAAAAACTGAAAAGAAGATTGTGAGAGGACAGGGAGTCAAGTGCCATGAGTGCCAAGGGTTTGGGCATATTGCTCTTGAATGTCCTTCCAAGAAGAATCGAAACAAAGTCTACACAGTGACTTGGTATTATGAAATTGAGTCAGAGCAAGAAGCTGATGAAACCGAATATGGTGAAGATAGAGATAGTACTTTCATGGCATTCAACTCTAGCTAAACTCAACCAACTCCCAGGCCAGTTGAGTTTACACGTGGGCCTAATCTGCATCATGCTCCTACCTTTGATGGGAGTAATTATCTATATTGAAAGTGTAGAATGACAGTATATCTTAGAGCTTGAGATCCTAAAGGTTGGCGCACAATTGATGAGAACGTTGAAGCACCATTCGTGATCTATCTGACTACTAATCAAAAGTGGTCTGAGTGTATATCAGTCTATAAAAGTCACTTTTGGATCACTTTTTCATTTCTCTCTCTCTCTCTCTCTCTCTCTCTCTCTCTAAACATTTCAAAAACCTAGATCTACTCTCCCTTTCTCTAAAACTCACCTTTAAGCCTCAAATACATCCTCACCCTTTGATCTCTACACCTTTGTCCTTTGCAGAAAAGATAGAGTTCGTCGAGGGCATTGTTTTAATCTGGAAAGTTCATGTTTTCGTCGACGTTGAATTTTAGGGATTTGGGGATTTCTCCTCTGCTTGAGTGGAGGTAGGGATTTTCTTAATGGCATGAATGTTGTTTAGGTTCGTTATATGTTATTTTTGTTAGTTATGGGTTTTCAAAAAGATAGATTTGGATATATATTTATTAATGCACAAATTTGGGAAAAAAAATACTTGTTTTCAGTTATGGTTTGGGATTGGTAATCTAGTGGTTGTTGTGTTATCTATTTTTTGAAGAAAACATTTGGTTTTTAATGGGTTTTCAACGGTTAATAAAAAACTAGGGTTTTGGATGCTTTTATGGAAAAAGATGGAATTAGAATGGTTGTGGGATTTTGGTTGAAATGAGGATTGGTTGAGAAATGTTTTGAATAATTGGAAAAATACCAAGCATTATTTACTCATTTGAAATGCTGGCTTGCTGGAAACTATATGAGCGATTTCTGAGAAAATTGTATATTTTCAGCTGAGGTTCACAAGACTCATGATGAGTGTGAATGTTCTTTTGGGAATCTTGAGATTTTTTATAAATCATTGGGATTCTGATTTGGTTATGATTTTGGAATATTATTACTGTTGTTGCCTTTTAATCAGAGATAATTGTTTTTGGCAATCGATGGAGGGTTGTATTGATCATTATAGAAACTTCATGTGGATTAGGGAAATGGAAATGTTTACAAATCATACATCGCATTGTGCATATCATGGATTTGTAATTGGAGATTTCACGTTTCAGAAAATGTATTGTTATTTTTAGATGCATGTATTGTATTATTGAAATGGTAAATAAAATGGTGAAGCTTCATACATGTTATTAAGTTTATTTCTCTTGGGCTTTATGCTCAACCTACGAGGGAAACCACTTTCAGGTGAACTGGTGTGCCTCCGCCAAGGTAATGACCTGGGAGGATCTTGGGGCTTGAGACTTGTATTTATTGTTTTCTTTGGTTACTTGTTGTAATTTAAGCCACGGGCTTCTGTGTATTGAGTTATAACTCATTTGCTGTAACTGGGCAAGGCCCTAAAAATTTGTAACCTTTAAGGTATTAACATGTAATAATTTAGTTTTATTCATCATAGATAGGATTAATGTTGTAAAACTAAAAGAATGTACTGAGGCATGTAATGGAAACGATGTTGTGTAACTAGATTGCTAATGTGCTTCGCATGTTTAGTAATATTTTAATGGAGTATAATGTCTATTTAGTTTGGGACGTTACAATTACACCTTTCGTCACCAAAAGGTGTCAATTAGCTACTAAGTTCATTTTAGTAACCAAAGAGAAAAGTATTAGTTGTGAGAAACCGAATATGAAAATAAAATGAATAATTAAATAATAATAATTTTACAAATCCCAAATACTTTTCTTGTAAAGCTTTACGTGTAAATTAAATATTATTGGAGGGTCTTTTAATTAATTTTAAAACCTAAAATAAATTTATGTTGAAAGTATTTAATTTAAAGGCAAGATTTATTATTAAAAAAAATGGGACAAATTGGTAAGTATATTTTGATCTAATAATAGATATATTTTATTTAGAATTATTTTATTTTGTGGGTGGTTTGTGTTCCATTTAGTATATATTTTTGAAAGTTAGTTATGACTGGTTTTACCATTTATACTTGTGACTTGTCACTGGTTTGGGTTTTGATTTATTTATTCTTGGGCTATCGTCACATTTATTCTTTGTGATTTTGGGTTCATGTTTAGGCTTACGTGTGCCTTGGGCTAAGTCCCTATAAGCCACGATCGGTCATGCCTGAAGTTGAGGTGTGACAATTGTGGTATCAAGTTCTAGTTTATCGAGTTACATATCATGCATTTCATCATTTAGACAAGGTCCGACTCCCCATAGTCCTTAGTGGTGTTTGGTTGAATTATTTTTGTTTAAACTTGTATTGAATCTTTCTTGATTTTATTTTGACGGTTAACAGTTGGCACCTAGATATCTACACGGATTGTCTATTTCTTGTGAGCCTTTGATGTTTGTATTACTGTGTCTACTCCATTAGGAGAAATAGTAGTATTAGGAGATGTCTATAGATCTTGTGAGGTAAACTTGGATGGTAGGATTTTTCTAGTGGATTTGATTTATTTAGAGATGAAGGATTTTGACGTGATTTTGAAGATGGATTGGTTGACGAAGCATCATGCCTCTGTTGATTGTTTTAGAAAGAGGGTAGCTTTTGCTATGTTGGGACAACATGAGTTTTCTTTCAAAGAGATAGGAAAGGGTCTTCTGTCTGTCTTATTTCTTCCCTTCAGGCTAACCGAATGTTGAGAAAAGGGTGTCATGGTTATTTAGCTTGTGTGGTGAGTACCGATCAACTAGAGCAGGAGTTAAAGGAGTTGCTTGTAGTGAGGGAATTTGTTGACATTTTTCCAGAGGATCTACCTGGTCTTCCTCCAAATGGTAAGGTAGAATTTTTCATTGACTTGCTCTCCAATACAGCACCTATCTCTAAAGCGCCTTATAGAATGGCACCGCTAGAGTTGAAAGAGTTACAAACTCAGTTACAGAAGTTGCTAGACAAAGGTTTTATTCGGCCTAGTGTTTTACCTTGGGGAGCACTTGTGTTGTTTGTGAAGAATGACGAGTCTATGAGGTTGTGTATTAACTATAGGGAACTAAACAAAGTCACAGTGAAAAATAGGTATCCTTCGCCACGTATTGATGACCTATTTGACCAATTGCAAGGAGCTCAAGTATTCTCTAAGATTGACTTGAGGTCAAGCTATCACCAATTGAAGGTAAGGGATGAAGATGTTCCTAAGACAGCTTTTAGAACTCATTATGGGCATTATGAGTTCTTGGTGATGCCTTTTGGTCTCACAAATACACCAGATGCGTTCATGGATTTGATAAACACAGTATTTGAACCCCAGCTGGATAAATTTGTGGTAGTGTTTATTGATGACATCCTAATTTATTCGAGGAGTAAGGAGGAGCATGAGCAGCATTTGAAGGTAATACTGCAGACCCTTAGAGAGAAGAGACTGTATGCAAAATTTAAGAAGTGTGAGTTTTGGTTGAGTAGTGTATCCTTTTTGGGTCATGTGGTGAGTAAAGATGGGGTATCTGTGTATAACACGAAGGTGGCAGCAATTATTGTTTGGCCACGGTCTACTTTTGTAATAGAGGTACACAACTTTCTAGGGCTTACTGGATATTACAAAATGTTTGTGGAAGGATTCTCCCGTATTGCTTTGCCACTTACTAATCTAACCAGGAAAGGGGTAAAGTTTGAGTGGAATAATGATTGTAAGCATAGCTTCCAAGAGTTTAAACAGAGGTTAACATCATCTTCAATCATTGCCTTACCTACAGATGATGGTAGTTTTGTGATTTACAGTGATGCTTCACGACAGGGTTTAGGATGTGTGCTTATGCAGCATAGGAAGGTGATTGCTTATGCGTCACGATAGTTGAAACTACATGAGAGAAATTATCCTACGCACGACTTGGAGTTAGCAGCAGTGATTTTCGCTCTTATGATCTGGCGACATTATTTGTATGGGGAGTCATATGAGATTTACACTGATCATAAAAGTTTGAAGTATATTTTCAGACATAAGGAACTAAATTTGAGGCAAAGAAGATGGCTTGAGTTGCTAGAAGATTACGATGTGAATATTTTGTATCATTCGGGGAAGGCAAATGCGATGGCAGATGCCTTAAGTAGGAAGGTCACAGTTAGAGATGTAGCTGTTTTGTCTATTGAGAGTTGTTTGGTAGAAAACATGAGACGTTTGAGGCTTGAGGTTGTTACGCCTGGTAATAGGGCTTATTGTTGTCAATTGACAGTTCAGCTGACCTCGAGAGAACGGATTCGTTTAGCTCAGGAGATTGACCCCCAGTGTAAGCGTATTAAAGGAGAGATGGTAGATGGTAAGCATGTAGACTTTGTGATTAGTGATGATGGGTTGCTTAGATTCCGTAGCCAAGTTTATATTTCTACTGGTGGCAATTTGGGGAATAAGATTATGATGTAAAAACATAGTTCTAGTTACAGCATTCATCCTAGAAGCGCTAAGATGTATTGGGATCTTTATGAACATTTTTGGTGAACTGGTATGAGGAGAGATATTGCAGAATTTGTGGCTCAGTGTTTGGAGTGTCAATAAGTTAAAGTAGAATATCAGAAACCTAACCCTTATCCATACCAAAGTAGAAGTGGGATCATATTACCATGGACTTTGTGTGTGGATTACCTCGTACTAGTAGTAATCACAATGCAGTTTGGGTAATTGTTGGCAAATTAACCAAGTCAGCACATTTTATTGCAGTATGAATGAACTATTCTCTAGCTCGATTTGCATAGTTGTATGTGAAAGAGATTGTTAGATTGCATGGGGCACCTGTATCAATAGTGTCAGATCGGGACCCTCGTTTTGTGTCTGAGTTTTAGGGTGTGTTACAGTTAGCTATAGGTACTCGCTTAAAATTTAGGTTAGCTTATCACCCTTAAACAAATGGGCAATCAGAGAGGACTATTTAGACCCTTGAGGATATGTTGAGGGCATGTACTTTGGAGTGGGAAAGGCAATTGGGATGATAATTTGCCGCTCATGGAGTTTGCGTAAAATAATAGTTATCATTCTAGTTTTGGAGTAGCTCCTTATGAGGTTTTGTGTGAGAGGAAGTGTAGATCTTCTTTGTGTTGGCATGAGAATGGTGAAAGGCAATTATTGGGACCTGACTTGGTGGAGGATGCTACACAGAAAATTGTCACCATCAGAGAGAGATTATTGACTGCTCAGAGTAAACAAAAAAGTTATGCTGATCATCGAATGAGAGATTTACAGTTCCATGTGGGGGATATGGTATTCTTGAAAGTGTCACCATGGAAGGGAGTCATTAGGTTCGGAAAAAAAAGAAAGCTGAGTCCTAGATACATTGGACCATTTGAGGTATTGGAGAAGATTGGTGAGGTTGCTTACCGTGTTGCTTTACCCCCTAGGTTGGCAGGAATGCAAAATGTGTTTCACGTGTCTATGTTGAGGAAATATGTACACAGTGCATCGCATGTGATTAATTATGAGTTGCTTCACATTAGGGAAGATTTTTTGTATGAGGGATTTCTGTTTAGATATTGGATTTGAAAGAGAAAGCGTTGCATACAATAGTTATGAAATTGGTTAAGGTACTATGGCGTAATCATCTAGTTGAGGAGACAACTCAGGAACGCGATAAGGAGATGTGCGAGAAGTACCCATACCTATTCCCATGATTTACTCAGGTTAGTTTCGAGGATGAAACTTTTCTTTTAGGAGGGGGGAGGGGGGAATGGAGAATGTGAGAACCTAAATATGAAAATAAAACGAATAATTAAATAATAATAATTTTACAAATCCCAAATATTTTGCTTGTAAATCTTTAAGTGCAAATTAAATATTATTGGAGGGTCTTTTAATTAATTTTAAAACCTAAAATAAATTTATGGTGAAAGTCTTTAATTTAGAGGCAAGATTTATTATTAAAAAAATGGGACAAATTAGTAAGTACATTTTGATCTAATAATAGTTGTATTTTATTTAAATTAATGGAGAGAGAAAATAAAATAAAACAAAGGATAATTATTTAGAGTCTTTTATGTTATGTATAACAAAGAAAAGAAAAGAAAAACCCTACTCTTCTAACAATTTCCCAACAGCAGCCGTGAGAGAGAGAAGAGAAACAAAAGGTTGCAAACAATGAAGGATTTTTGGGTGTGATCTCTAGCTTTCTTCTTTCTTTTGCTTCTGTTTTTTTTTTATCCTTATTCTATTATTATTTTATTCGTTGATGGAGAGGTTGTAGGTAAATCTGTCCAGAAAACTAGTGTAAAACAGTAAATTCAAAAGTGTCGTTCTCTTTGGGTATAAATTCGAAAATTACCAAATTAGTGTCATTAGAACCGGTTACGAGTCTAGTTTCTTAAATTTTTGGCCTTGGGTTAATTGCTCGTGTATACTAAGAAAACCATTAATTTCTTTAAAGTGTTGCAGAAAACAATCTGTTTGGGCATAATTAAATGTAAATAATTATTTTGATAAGAAAATCAAGTAAAACCAATTGGGTTTGAAACTTAGGATATATTAGTTGATATTTGGAGAGTTTTGGAATTTTTTGAACAGCGTGAAGTGAGTTTTTAATTTTCAAAGTTAGTGAATAGATTGGGACAACTTGTTTAAAATTTTGTTTTATCTTAAAGTTACTTTTAATTACGTTTCGATCTGAACCCATGTCTTGACTAATTTGAGACCTTGAAGAACATGAACTTAGGTATTATTTAAGAGTAACGGTGAGTGGGGTTAAGCTGTGTTAGTGCACTTTAGTTTGGGATTACTTAGTTTATTATTCCTTTTAGTATGTTTGAATTAGTAGTGACGTGTAGTTTTAATACTTTGTTCAAAGCACTAGTTGGACTTTCATGCTTTATTTGAGGATTATATTATATCGTGTTCAGGTGAGTAGTTGCATGCTACATATTTTTATAAATATTCCCCTACCCTGAACTGTTGAAAAATTAAATTGTTGTTTCAGAACTAAACTATTTTGATAAATTATTATATTATCAATAGAATTAAATTATTTCTGAAACATGTGTAAACTTGGCATATTGTAAACTATTTGTTATAGTCTCATGTTTATGATGGTGAACTACCATGTTTTGCAAAACTGAATTGTATTGATTATCGGGATCATATGTATATTTTAGTCCGGAAAAATTATTCCACTGTGTGTGGTGACTCTGGCCACTAAGGAACAGATCTAGGTTGGGCTGTGATGACTCTAGTGCTCAACAATTGTAAGGAAAAGACCTAGTCTTAGAGAAAAGGCCTAGGTTGCCACCCCGATGATAACTCTTGGTTCGATATTGGATCCAACAAGCTTATTTCCTTGAAAACTTTGTGGCATAATATTTGTTATTCTTGGTACCCAGAAAATTATTTGTGTTCATGTTGTAATCTGTTTTAAGTGGAAATTGTCATTTATCATGTTCTTGAGAGACATGAGTATTTTAACTGTTGAAATGTGGAACCTTCTTTTGGAAACAGATTATCTTTATCAAAACTCTATGCCAATCTAGTTTCTGTGATATACATCTTATTTTGGAATTGAACTCTGTTTTCAAAACTGTATTTACTATCCATGCTGCTACTCACTGAGCTATCAACTGATTTAGTTGTTTATCACTTCCAGGTATTAGAAGGACTTAGAGTGGATTCATGGCATAGCGGGGACTTAATTGCATGGACCTCTAGAACATTCATTATTTTGTTTTAGCTTGTTTTGTCGGTTTTGTGCATAAATTGTGGTTAGATTTTATTTCAAATTATTTTATTTTATGGGCGATTTGTGTTCCATTTAGTATATATTTTTGGAAGTTGGTTATGGCTAATTTTACCATTTATACTTGTGACTTGTCACTGGTTTGGGTTTTGATTTATTTATTCTTGGACTATCATCCCATTTATTCTTTGTGATTTTGGGTTCATGTTTACGCTTATATGAGCCTTGGACTAAGTCTCTGTGGGCCACGACTGGTCATGCCTGGAGTTGGGGTGTGACATTAACTATCAACATAAATTTAGTCGCCAATACCAACTAACTGGGGCGACTAAACATTTTAGTCGCCATTGACAATCGGCGACTAAAAACGAGGCATGGCGACTAATTTTTTAGTCACCGAAAGTGTATTTTCCTGTAGTGTTACTTAGTGATTATTGAAGCTAATGCCTCTATTCTTTGATTAATTTCATGATTAGATGGGTGGAGTATTATTCATTTCTTCTTTATTTTGCTACTTTTTCTCTTATCTTGTGGTGATTAAGATTGAGATCCTCTATTTTGTCCATTATGAAGCTTCCATGGCTTAGATGGGTTCAATTCACTCATTATTCATGATGATTATGAGTGAACTCATCATGTCTAGCTCCCAGTGACCTTTTAAGAGGATTAGTGCTTCCCTTTTACATTCTTATGATTGGCGAAGCACTTTGGCTTACTTTCTTTTCTCTTATTTTGTCACTTAGCTTCTTTTACTCAGTGGCTTCTTCACTTTTAGTTGGTAGCTTTGTCAGCGTAGTTAGCTTCTATTACTCTTGTCATTTAGCTTCTTTGGTTTAGGTGCATGTACATTTGTCTCCCTCTCTATCCCATTCATTTGTAGCTTTCCATATCTTGACATCATATTTTCTTTACTCATCATTTTTCAATATTTTGCATCCATTTTTCATGTAGAAAGCTTAGCTCATCTTATATTTCATTTTCTCTATCTCTTATGTCATTATGTGCGCTACCCATGATTTGAGATGGTTCATATGTCATATGTTAGTAGCCAAGTCTTTAGTTCTATTTTGATATGAGTATTGCATTAGTTCTTTGCATTTAGGATTATGCATATTTTCTAACCGTTTTGCTTGGCTTGGTGCAAAGTAGCACTCGATGAACTTATTTCAGCTTTGCATCCTGATTGTGCATGTTTTATTTACTATGTCTAGCATTTTACCATGGGACTACTTACTTATTTGATATATCTCTACGATTGCCCGTGGATGGAGGTTATTTCACTTAAGTTAGGATAATTTTGATTTCTATGCATGTGAACTCATCGTTTCTTTGAGTTGCACATTTTCAAACTTTGTTTCAACGCATGAGATCAAAGCATTCCAAAGTAAGTAATTTAGTGTATCCTAGTTTTCTTCGCATAGTAATGTTAACATTAACAATCAAAACATAAGCATATATTGGTAATGAATCTCATATCATGAATTAGTAGAGGCCAATCTTTGATCGGGTGGGTGGAGGTGCTCAATGCATGACCATTCCCCCCATATATCTAAGTTTCCGAGCTGAGACACTTTGGTTGTGACAGATAGTGGCCTTTGGCACAAGTCAAGGGTTTCTTTAGTTTTTCAAAAAGATTAGCTGGTGACTAGTTTATTTTTTTCCATTTCTTGTGATTAATGGATTTTCAATGGATTTGCTAGATTTGGACTCTCATTCTGTTTCATATTACACTCGTAAACTAGACTCGAGGGTTCGAATTGTTGGGCACACTTGGACACCTCGTCTAGAAGATCCTAAAGCCTTATAATAGGAATGATTTGGATTACCAAATTAGGGCTACAGTGGGCCCACCAAGCCTCAAAATAACTCTTTGGATCTCTTTGTATCACTCATACAGGCACAGTTAAAAAAGTTAATCTCCAAATCCTAATTTGCCAAGGCTTGCATGTTTTCTTCTTTGGTTTTATAGTCCAAAAATCTGTTTGGCATAGCCTTCCAAATTAGGGGGGGGGGGGGGGAAAGGCTTCAAAACCTACTTTTTACTAAGTTGTAGCCAACCAAACCTAACCAAGCCTTAAATCCCATCAAATGGAATTAGCTACATGCATCATTCTTCTCCATTTGACTCTATTCAATGCCATATCGTTAGTGAAATTAAAGAAATTGATATATTTATTTGCTACACTAGCCTATGTCAATTTAGGTATGTCCCTTCCCATAACACTTCTATCTGCTGTCACTATATCGCGTCTCTTCTCTATTATCTCTGTCGGTCTCCGTTGTATATGACAAAACCATCTCAATTTATTCTTCCTTAACTTATCTTCTATCGGCACTACTCTTACCCATTCTTGAATATACATATTCCTTACTTTGTCTTTTCTAGTCTTGTCACACATCTACCTAAGCATCCCCATCTCAGTAACTCTCATCTTATCTACATGTTGTTTCTTAGTTGCCCAATATTCCGTAACATACACCATCGTTGGTCTAATAGTCGTTCTATTGAATTTCCTTTTTAGTCTAGTGGGCATTCGTTTATCATACAATACCCAAATGCACTCCTCTACTTAAGCTACCTCACATTAATTCTATAGACCACATCTGCTCTAATCTCCCCAACCGTGGTGCTAATTGATCCTAAATAACGAAAATGTTCACTATTGGGTAGTGTTTGGTCCTCAATCTTCACTTCTCCTTTGCTTCATTGTTACTGTTATTAAAATTACACTTCATGTACTTTATCTTAGTTCTGCTTATCCTAAATCCTTTATATTCAAGTGCTTCTCTCTAAGTCTCCAACTTAGTGTTAACTCATTCTCTAGTCTTATCTACTAACACGATATCATCCGCAAAAAGCATAAGCCATGGCATATCATCTTGAATATTTCTCGTCAACTCATCTATAACTAAACCAAAAGGATAAGGACTTAGGGTTGATCATTGGTGTAACCCTATAGTAATTGAAAATTCACTTATCTCTCCAATCAGCAATCTAATAGTGGTTATATCCCTAATCACATCAATGTAATCTTTTATCACTCCTTTCTTCACTAACACCCACTAGATTTTATCCCGATGCACTCTGTCATGTTTGACAATGGTAATTGTAAACTTGATAAATTCAATTAGTTAATCCAATGAACTCAAAGATCATTTTTATATTTAAAAAAAAAGAAAAATCCTAATGGCGTTTTCAATTAGATCAAAATGGTAAAAAATTTAAAATTAAGAGCCAAAATTGAACTAATTAAAAGTGTAACAACCAAAATAACATAAGAGATACTGGTTTAATTTGCCATAGTTTCTAAGTAGTCTAGTTTTTTTAGTCACAACTTTCACTAATTATTTTTAGAGCAAAAATCTGAAATTTATTTATTTATTTGTTTTTTTATTTTTATAAAGAAAATTGGACATATATATTTCGTTGTGTAATAAATTAAAAGTTAACGCCGATCCTACCTTATTATTGTTGGTGAAATTGACAAAGTATTTTTTGGGGTCTCCGATATTTTTGTTTTAGTTAACATGTTTCTCTTGAAACATTAGTCTCTCTCTAACCAATCTGTTTTACAATGAATTGCCTGTCAACATATCATTGTAAAATTTAAAGAATAACAAGAAGCAGAAAAATGAGAAAGCAAGAAAGGACATAGTTTTCCTTACTGAAGAAAGTTTCTTTTTATTCCAAATATATCAACATTAAAGACATACTGGTTGAACATATAAGAAATCAAATAAAATATACTTGAATACATGAGTGCAAGATGAAATCATCATAAAAGAAATTTTGAAGCAAAAAGGTTGTTTCAACCATCCTTTTCCTTTTTCTGGCGGTTATGTTTGAGCTCAATCCTCGCCAATATAGTATCATTTTCCTTCTTAGAACAATTACTTTTTTTTCAGTAATCCACGATCTGCCCAAAAAGGAAAAAAGAAGAAAAAACCAAATAAGAAGATGATGAGAAGAATTGGATACAAAACATCAATTTTGTTTTTCCTTTTCAGGTAGAACATAAACACATTACACTTACATGAGTCAATGACTTGTCATTTGTACTAAATGGGAGGAGGTGGAGGAGATTTGTAAAAATAAGGTGGAGGTGGAGAGGGCGATGGTGGCGGTGGGGATTTGTAGACGTAAGGTGGAGGTGGGGAAGGAGATGGTGGTGGTGGAGATTTGTAAACATAAGGTGGTGGAGGTGATGGAGATGGTGGTGGGGGAGATTGATAAACATAAGGTGGAGGTGGTGAAGGTGAAGGTGGTGGTGGTGATTTGTACACATATGGAGGTGGGGGTGACGGGGATGGTGGTGGTGGGGACTTGTAAACATATGGTGGAGGCGGGGAAGGAGATGGTGGTGGTGGAGATTTGTAAACATAAGGTGGTGGAGGTGATGGAGATGGTGGTGGGGGAGATTTATAAACATAAGGTGGAGGTGGTGAAGGTGAAGGTGGTGGTGGTGATTTGTACACATATGGAGGTGGGGGTGAGGGGATGGTGGTGGTGGGGACTTGTAAACATATGGTGGAGGTGGGGAAGGAGATGGTGGTGGTGGAGATTTGTAAACATAAGGTGGTGGAGGTGATGGAGATGGTGGTGGGGGAGATTGATAAACATAAGGTGGAGGTGGTGAAGGTGAAGGTGGTGGTGGTGATTTGTACACATATGGAGGTGGGGGTGACGGGGATGGTGGTGGTGGGGACTTGTAAACATATGGTGGAGGTGGGGAAGGAGATGGTGGTGGTGGAGATTTGTAAACATAAGGTGGTGGAGGTGATGGAGATGGTGGTGGGGGATTGATAAACATAAGGTGGAGGTGGTGAAGGTGAAGGTGGTGGTGGTGATTTGTACACATATGGAGGTGGGGGTGACGGGGATGGTGGTGGTGGGGACTTGTAAACATATGGTGGAGGCGGGGAAGGAGATGGTGGTGGTGGAGATTTGTAAACATAAGGTGGTGGAGGTGATGGAGATGGTGGTGGGGGAGATTTATAAACATAAGGTGGAGGTGGTGAAGGTGAAGGTGGTGGTGGTGATTTGTACACATATGGAGGTGGGGGTGAGGGGATGGTGGTGGTGGGGACTTGTAAACATATGGTGGAGGTGGGGAAGGAGATGGTGGTGGTGGAGATTTGTAAATAAGGTGGTGGAGGTGATGGAGATGGTGGTGGGGGAGATTGATAAACATAAGGTGGAGGTGGTGAAGGTGAAGGTGGTGGTGGTGATTTGTACACATATGGAGGTGGGGGTGACGGGGATGGTGGTGGTGGGGACTTGTAAACATATGGTGGAGGTGGGGAAGGAGATGGTGGTGGTGGAGATTTGTAAAAATAAGGTGGTGGAGCTGATGGAGGTGGTGGTGGTGGGGAGCTATAGACATAAGGAGGCGGAGGTGAGGGTGATGGTGGTGGTGGGGATTTGTAGACGTAAGGAGGAGGTGGTGATGGGGAAGGAGGAGGTGGGGAGTTGTAGTAGTAAGGAGGAAGAGGTGATGGAGATGGTGCTGTTGGCCATTTGTAATGGTGTGGATGATCGTGTTGGTGGTGTGGCGGCATTGGGGATTCGAAATGGTGTGGGTGCTCGTGCTCGTGTGGTGGCTTTGGGGAGTTGTAATAGAAAGGTGATTGTGGTGGAGATGCATCAGTGTAAGGCTTGTGGTCAGCTGCTACATGTGTAGCTAACAAACATATTGCCAAGGCACATAGTGCCATTGGCAAAGAAGTGGCCATTTTCAGAAGCACTTCTTAGGCTTTGTTTGTAATACCCAAAGATTACTACTACTTGATACTTCTAGAAAAGAAATGCAAACCCTTTTTATAGCCCTTCAATCAGTGTAGGTATTTGTTTAGTAGTTGTTTGAAGCTTTCTCCCTCTTAACAAATTATATTCCTTTAACAACTGGACGTGGGTTCCCACTACTTATATATTTTGTGTACAAAGCGAATAAACACTGAATATGGGCATGTGCTACAATTGAAGAGGAGATTTGACCAGTTCTGATTGGGGGTTACATAATAAAAAACTTGCCAATTAGTTGATATTGAGTGAGCCCTGGCTGCAGCTGTCTGAAATGCGACAGGGTAGGAAGTGATTTTAGTTTTGTAATATATGTATATATAAAAATGATCATGATGAAGATGAGTGATTGCTAGGAAAAATGGCATTGACCTTGGCAATGGAAGCATTGTTTTTTGCAATTGACAATTGGCTCCATGTAAATAAAAGTTTCCAGCCACCCATTTTTTAAGAGCTGCTTGATCAGCAAACAACAGTTGGGACGGAAGCTCTAACTTGGAAGAGTTGTGCAGGACACCAAGTTTGCATCTCATAAATCATGCCTTTCGATTCGATGTGGCTTGACTCTGTATTGATATCTTGGTTTTGTGTGATCTTCGAAGGATTTTGACCTATGAAGTACGAGTATGAGTATTGATATTTGTATGGTACAGGTATATTGATACGATAAAATCCAAAAAAAAGTAGGATATGAGTACGGCTTTGTACGTTTCTAAAAAAATATTTATTTTTAATTTAGAATAATGCAAAAATTGATTAAATAGTTTTATTTGTTAAGACTATTTTATAGATTCTGATCCAACTTAAGACTATTTTATAGATTCTGATCCAACTTAAGACTATTTTAAGACTATTTCATAGTAAATGTATTTTAAGACTATTTCATAGACTTTGATCCAACTTGAGACTATTTTAAGACTATTTCATAGATTTTGATCCAACTTAAGACTATTTTAAGACTATTTCGAGTAAGTGTATTTTAAGACTATTTCATAGATTTTGATCCAACTTAAGGCTATTTTAAGACTATTTCATAGTAAAGATCCAACTTACATTTAACATTTAATGTCAAAAGTGAATGTACAAATCAAAATTAAATATCAATATATTAAATAAATTACAAATCATAATTTAATTTTAAAATAATGCTAAGCATAAAATTATAAATAAAAAGAAGCCTAATAAAAGGAATTTTATCTCTGTAGTAGAAGAAAAGATTATTTCAACTAAGATACGGTACAACTTGGTTATATATTAGGATACGTCTGGGTACGTCAAAAATTAAGAAAAAAAATTTGAGTACGTATTTCGTATATCCAGTACGTATACAAAATATCATATAAAATATCATACACAAATAAATAACAATACAAATACGATATATTTATCGACATACTCATATTTCATAGATTTTGACAGACTCAAGCAATGGAGATTGCTTTTGTACGTGGTCCTGTAATACGATATATTTCATAGATTTTGACAGACTCAAGCAAATAAAAAATAAAGCTCTGATGTGTAAGCTGAAATTGGAAGACTCAAGGAGTAATTTTGACCGAAGAAAAAAAAAAGAGAAAAACGAAAATCAACGCCTTTTCTTCTTCTTTATTTTTAATATTTGGTTGACATTTTACGAGAATACTGTTTTAAGTAATAAAACAAAACTATAATCACCTTATTTGTTCTAATTTTTCCAATTCATTTTTCTTAAAAGTGAATGTTATATTTTTAGTGAACTTTTTAAATATTTTAAGTAGTTTTTTTTTTTTTAGACGTACCTAACTTAGATATACCTCAAAAGTAATATATATATATTTAAAAATATTTAAAAAAATCAATAAATACATAAAAATACAAAAATGTACTGAATTTTCATGTATATATATTTTATATTTTTGGTATTTAATGAATTTTTTAAAGATTCTTTTAACATATATTATACTTTTTTAACAAAAAAATTTGTTAAGGTCCTTGATATTAAAATTTTATAAGATAAATGACATATAATATTTTTATAGTAGTTAATATCTTTCAATATTTTCACAGAGAAAAATTCGATTTAGAGAAATTTTACTCGACTCAGAGAAATTTCAATTCAAAATTTCTCTGTGATCATATTAGAGAAATTTCGAAATTTCTTTATAAAAATTGAAATTTTTCTGAGTCGGGCGAAATTTCTCTGAGTCAAATTTTCTCTATGAAAATGGTGAGTGACCTCAGCTAATAAAAAAATATACCTTGGACCTCTCCTACTATATAAAGTTGGAGAGGGATGTTTCACTAATTATTTCCTTTTTTAATTGTATTTATATTAAGTATATCTAAAAAGTAAACAAATTCTTAAAATATTAAAAAAATTCAGTAAAAACAAAAAATTCAAAACATTAAAAATTCAATTTTCAAAAAATTGAATTTCGGAAATTGGAACCATTTAATAACTATTGGTGCATATTAAATATTGGGTAGATTACAAGTATGCCCCCGAGATTTTGTTTAAAATACGAATCACCTCTTGTGGTTCTGAAAATTGCATTCCACCCTTGATATTTCTAATTTTATAACAAATGGCCCTTTATTAATAAATCATCAACTGAATTAACAATTTTTAATGATATCATAAATATATTTTAATTAATAATTTATGTAATTTTGTTATAATATAGAAAGGCAGTTACGCATTTCATTTTTCCAGTTAATTTTGCAAAATAAAAAATTCTAACAATGACATATTTATAATTTTTTAAATTATAAGGGACAATCCATATTATAAGCTAATTTTAAGGGGTGTATTTATAATTTACCCTTTAATATTTTATGGGCATTTATTTAGTTGCATTAGTCTCTTATCATGGTGTTTGAATGAGAAGTTACTGGGAGTAATGGGTTAGTTAGTATTTGGGAATATAAAGTATGGAAACACTGTGTACACACCCTTATTTTTTACATATTTTTGTTGTGTGTTATGTATTTTTATAATAAATGTTATATAGTTTTTTTTATTATTATTAATAAAGGTTACGATAATTTGTGGTTGAGAAGTAAAGTTACACAAGTTTGTAATAATGTTACGTATTTTGTGATATTATTACATATTTTGTGGTTAAAAAATGTTTAAATAAGAAAAAATGTAACATTATCACAAAAAAACTTGACACTATCACAAAATGCATAATTTCATTTCTCAATCATAAATTGTCGTAACTCCTACCAAAAAAATATGTAACATTGATCACAAAAATACGTAACACAACACAAAAATATCTAATAAGGTGTATATGGTGTATACCCTTGGAGGAGTGTATACCACAAGATTTCCCCATAAATAATCCCATATTGGTTGAGAAATCCTATGGTACACATCCTTTCAAGAATGTATACCATATGCACCCTATTACAAATCGATGTAATTTTATCATAAAATTTCATAACATCTACCACAAAATGTGTAACTTCATCATAAATTAACGTAACAAAAAATGTCGTAATCAAGCCATAAACTTTTGTGGCGACATTACACATTTTCATAATTAATGTAAAAAATAATTCTAATAAAATTATATTATTTGTAATAAGATGCATATGGTACGTACACTAAGATTTTCCACATTGATTATATGAAAGAAGTTAAATAGGTATATGTCTATCTATGTTATTGAGGTTGTATATAACTTGCAAGAAATAGATCAAACAAAGAAGTTAAAGAGCTATGTGTTTATCTATGATATTGCGGCTATATGTAACTTGCAAGAAATAGATCAAACTCATGGACACGATGATTGAATGAACAAGTGAAGGAGGTTCAACAGCAGAGCAAATAAAAATAAAAATAAAAAAAAATAAAAAAGAGGATGAAAAAGAAGTAAGTAGATGACTCAAAGAATGAGCTACATCCTATGAAGCACCGGTGCGGGTACGGATACGGATATGGTTACAGGTACAATATGGGTACGCTAATACTACAATTTTAAAAAAGTAGGGTACGGATACGGCTGGGGTATGGTAATTTTTATTTATTTTTTATTTTTTTTATAAATTTATAGCCAAACATCCAATATACAAATTAAATAACAATTTTTTTTATTGTGTCTACTACAGTCCACAGGAGTAAAAAGATGGCAAAGTTAAATAACAAAGGGGTCACTTTATATTACCTTTTTTTATAATTTTTTTGAAGATGATTATGGAGAAGGCTCTAAACTTGCAAGTTGCATGAAATTCCAGTATTAGGAGGGAAAAACAAAAAGGAGAGTTCAAGAAAAAGAAAGAAGAAGAAGGATCAAAGAAAGAGAAAATCAAAGAGGGGAGAATAGAATCAAAAAAGTGAAGGGGGGAAAAAAAAGAACAAATCAATTTGTTTGCTGCGAAGAAAGAAAAATCTGGAAAAAAAAAATGAAAGAAAGAGGAAGAAGAATTGAAGAAAAACAAAGGAAAAAAAAGAAGCTATCTTTGTTCTTCATTTGTTGCCGAAAGAGTACAAAATCTGGAGAAAAAATAAAAAGAAGATGAAAACAGAGGAAGAAAAATCGAACAAAATCTACGAAAAAGCAGAACAAACTGGAATCGAAGAAGAATCGAAGAATCGAAGAAACATAACAAACAAACAAAAAAAAATGAAAAAAAGAGGAAGAAGAATCAAAGAAGAAGAGAGGGAAGATTCGAAGATGAACTTACTGAAATGTGGTCTTTGAAGTAGAGAATCAATCAACACCGATTAAACCTCTTCAATCGCACCTTCGAAGGAGTTCTTCGACTCTCTTAGGAGTATTTCTGAAGGAGATAATCGAATAGATCTAGAACCCTAATTTTAATTGGTTTCACGTTTTTGTTTTATTACAAAAGAACCCCATATTTATATAATTTTTTTAAATAGACGAAAAAAAATTGCTCTGGTAATCTTTAATTTGTAAAAAAATCTTGTTTTTTACCCCGAAGTACCCAAAAACGTACCCAATACGTATAAAACTTATCCAGTACGTTTTTGGCATACCTGGTACGCGTGCAGCCGTACCAGTATGTCTATCCACACCCGGTAAGTACCTGATACTTGTACAGCAACATTTTTTGAGTACTCATGCTTCATAGGCTACATCAAAAAGTGAGAAAAAATAAATAATAGAGATGACTATAATTATCGCTCTTATAAGTTTGAAAGGAACACAACATATATATGTATTATAATATAGTTATATAATACAATATATAGAAGCAAGCAAGATAGGGACAAGAACATATAAAATTAACAGAATAATTAGATTAATAGTAAAATTAATAATTAAATTAAAATAATAACAGCAACAATAATTAAAAGATAGAAAACTTACAATCGTAAATTGTTTACTGGAAATAACTTGAAAGTCTAGCTTTCAAATACATAACTTCAAAATACAACTTGAATACAAATTTTTGAGAATAAAAGCAAGAGAGTGAAAATAGGTGGATTCTTGATTTTTTCAATTGTGTCTTCACCTTGACTAGAGAAGCACTTTTATAGGCCAAGCATATAATTGTGAGGCTTGTGACTTCATGAGTTGGAAAGTAGGAGGCACACTGTGAGGCTTGTGACTTCCAAAAGCTAGAAAGTAGGAGGCACGTGGGTACTGTGGGCCATTTTGGTGACTGGTGAAAGCTATCTATTTTTAACTCTATTTTTTTTTTTTTTAATCTCGTGACTGCACAGTTGACTGATGGAGAATCAATAAATCGTGACTGCACAGTTGACTGATGGAAAATCAATATGCATATCAGCAGCTTTTCTCAAAGTAAGAGTAGTGACTGAAGCTTATATATATGGAATCCAATGACTATTTTAGGCATATGGGTCCTAAGCATCTTGGAATTGTGGACCATATGAATCATGGCGAGTAGAGGCTTCGGATGAGGCTGATCCATCTGAAGTATCTTCTTCATCTTGTGACTTGGCTTGGGCCAATAGTAACTTTGCAATCTGAATAAGTTCTTCATTACTGGTCTTGGACTTGGGCTTTAACTTGAATGACTTGGATTTTGAAGGCCCAAAACTGGCTGTTGGGCTCCTAAGTCTGATTGTGGTAAGGGGAAGTGGGCTTCCTTGAGTGACTGAAGAAGTTGGGTTCTGCTGAGAAGATTTAATCATTGCAGGAGTAGGAACATGAACATTGATTGGAAATTCTTGCTGGACTTGTTCAATAATGCGTTGGACTTTGAAAGCATCCCACCATTTGACAAAATGTTGGCGACTGACTAAGTTGTTGGAAATATTGTCTTGCCATTTAAATATCCAAAGGACTTTATATTTGGACATAAAATGGAGCAATATATGGAATTGACTTTTATGTTCACTCAATTTATAAATTGAAAAGAAATAATTGACTTGTTCCATTAAATTAGTAGGAATAATTTCTGGGATGGCACCATGTTGAGACCACCATTTCAGAAACCATGAAAGAAATTCTGACTTGAATTTATGGTCAAAAGAGAAGAACCAGGAGTGACTGTATGACTCATTTTGGTGGAGAAGGATCTTAAACCAGGCATCCATGCAATCATAATAATTATATTGTATCTTGTGATTGGGAAGGTCATGAAGGAGAAAAGGGAGACCCCATTCCTCCATGGATACAATATTGTGTATGCATAAAGAATGGTAAATGATCTTACTAGCATTGACTCGATCATCGATGGGTTTGATGACTATGGACTGGTGATGAAAGAGGATGTCTTTATAAAAGGTAATTAAATGTTTTGGATGGGATGGAATGAAATGCCATCCAGAAGGGAAATAGAAGGTAACTAGTTCATTGACATTGTGAATATTTTTATGGGCTGGTTCTTTGTAGAAAAGATGGACTGGTTGGGGTTTAACAACATAATCTGTTCTTGAAGTTCTGTATGGATTATTAGGAGGCATTGGAGTAATGGACTGACAAGTAAAGGGATCTGAAGTAAGGGCAGAAGTGTAACTAGGTTTAGGAATGTTACCAAGAATTCGGTATTTGTTGACTAGATCAATTGGAGGAGCAACAATAGGTTGACTGGTTGGAACAATGGCAAGTTTAGAATGAGGCTTTTGACTTGACATCTATATTTGAACAAACAGAAGTTGATTAGTATCTACTGAGGAGATCTAACTTATCAATATGGAAATTGAGAAGATTAGTGTAATGGGAAATCAAATTGAGTTGACTGCGAATTTGCTGGAATTGTAAATAAGGATATTGGTCAATCATTTTTAAATAGGTTATTTTGAAGGAGCAACAACGAATCAATTTGCGATATCGGGTGACTGCTAACTTGTGTGTAAAACAATAAGGAGTAGGTATGATGCACTATCCCCCCTGTAAAAATTCTCGGGTAAGAAAATCAGGGATAGAATTTTGACTACCAGGAATGTATTCAATATCAAAATCAAAGATACTTAAAATAGATTGCCAACGGGCAAAAATATGTTTACTAGTAATACTTTGAACATCTTTTTGTAAAACATATTTAGCACTTTTACAATCAACATGTAATAAAAAAAATTTATTTAAAATATTATCTTGAAATTTACTAATACATAATACAATAGATAAAATTTCTTTTTTAATAGTACTATAATTTTTTTATACTTTGTTCCAAATACCAGAATGAAAACGAACAATTTGTTCAAATGACTTAGGAGTGACCTTCTGAAGGAGAATGCCACCATAACCAACATCAGAGGCATTAGTTTGAATAATTTGAATGAATTTTCAGTAGGAATACCAAGACAACGCAAAGTTTTGACATATTTTTTGATTTGTTGCACAATAGTAGTATGACTGGAAGACCATGGAGGAGGATTATCCTTCAACCAATCAAAAAGGGGTTGACAGGTTTTCCTAAGGTCTTGATAGAATTCAGTAATGTAATTAAGAGAGCCTAAAAATCGTTGTAACTGAGTTTTGTCTAAAATTCATCTGGAAACTTAGAGGCAAATTCAATAGATCGATTAATTGGAAGAATAGTAATTTGATACATATAATAACCTAAAAATCAAACTTTGGTTTGAAATAACTTAATTTTAGGAGCAGATATGACTAAACCATTATGTTTAATAATCCGGAGGAAAGAGTGAAGATGTTTCCAATGTTCATCTGTGGACTTAGAGAAAATAAGAATGTCGTCAATGTAAACGATGGAAAATTGACTAAAGGGATTGAATATTTCATTCATGATGTTTTGAAATTCACTAGGTGCATTTTTTAAACTAAAAGGCATGACATTCCATTCGTAATGATCAATGGTGTAGTAAAAGCAATTTTATACCTATCTTTAGGGTGAATTTGTATTTGCCGAAATCCACTTTTAAGATCAAATTTACTAATAATGACGGCTTGATTAAGACGTTTAATTAAATCTTTTTTTATTAGGAATTGGATAGCGTATCCATTCTAAAACTTTGTTTAAAGGTTTATAATTGATGACTAATCGTGGAACACCACGTTCAAGTTCGCATTTTTATTAACATAAAAGGCAGGACAAGACCAAGGTGACTTACTTTTACTAATGATATTATTTTTAAGTAATTCATTGATTTCTTTTTTACACATTTCGACTAATTCATTATTCATTTGAATGGGACGAGATTTAGTAGGAATTTGTCTTTCATCAAAATTTTAACATAAGGAAGTGTAACTACATGTTTTTTCCTATGCTAGAAAGTACTAGGTAAAGTAGAACAGACAATAGTTTCGAAATGGGTTTTGAATTGTTCAATTTTAGAAACAAGAATATGATTTCTTAATTAAGATTCAACTCTTTTATATTTGACTTCTTCTTTAAGAAACTTAAGTTGTTTGGTTAACCGGTAGATAGATTGAGATATGGAACATTCTTTTAATTGATTTAATTCTTTGATTTCAGGAGGAGATAAGAATTTAAAGATTATTGTTTGACCAAAATCTTGTGTTGTTATTCCATAATTAGTGATAGTGAATGGGTATAATAAAAAGATAAATGGTGTTCCTAAAATGACTTTGTCTGTCATATTTCAAACTAAAACAAATGATGTTTTAAAACAAACATTATTTTGACAAATATGTACTTTAGGTAATTTATATTTAATATACATTTGACTTCCATTAGCAAAACTTAATTGTTCGCTAGTTTTATGATAATATTTACTGGGGATTAAACCTTCTTGGATACAATTTAAATCAGTGCCGGTATCAATTAGGGCTATGACTTCTATTTCAAAATCATTCATAACTAATTTGACGTTCTAATGCCATTTTTGAATATTAATTCTATTAATAATATTTAAATGATTACTGTCATCGTGATTATCACTGTTTTGATGAGATTTAGTTGATCGATTATCAAAGATGACACGGTTGGGATCGTGACTAGAACTAGATTCATCAGAGGAAGTATCATTATTATTTTGGAAATCATTAAGACTTTTATTGATTTTTAATATTGCAATTTCTTCTTCTAATGATTTGTCTATAGTTTTTAATTCTTTAATTGTTAATCTAATTTGGTTAATTTCTTTCTGTAAATCTTGTAAGATTACTTCTTTATGGTGAGCTTTTTTGAATCTTTCTAAAGTAGAAGTTAAACTGATAATTAGTTTATCTTAATGAGTTTTTTTTTTTTTAATAAAGATTTTAATTTATTAGTATATTTTCTTTTTAAGTCAGGATTGTCTAGTTTACTAATGGATGATTTAGTAAGTACAGTGATTTATTTACAGCAGGTATCATTACATCCTCGTTCAATTGGATCATCATCAGTATTATCAGTGGGAGAATAATAGTCAAAATTACTACTAGATAGATTAGGATCACTTGATGAGGTACTAGATAGATGAGGAGAGTCATTTGGGGTATTAGTTAAGTTGAAGATTTCAAATATTTGATGTTAATTTTCTTCAGTAATGTGTAATTGGTTAAGTTTGTCCTTTAGGTTAGCTTTAGCTTTACATTTGTTAGAATAGTGACCATTTTTACCACAATTGTAACGAGCAATATCTTGGGTAGATTTTGACTTCTTAATTTTTTTAGTTTTCTTATGATATTTCTTGTTAGGTTTAGCATAATATTGATCATGTGATTTAGAGGATGAATGTTTTTTTATGATATTTCTTATATGGTTTGGGAAAAGTTTTATTTTTCTTATGTTTTTTACATGGTGGGGCTATAGGGGGTAGACCATATTATTCACAGAAGTTACCTAATTCATATTTAGCCTTATGTTTATCTCTAGCTGCTTTTTGACTAAGTTTCATGTCAATACACATTTTCAATCCTTCTTTCTGAATAGTACTAATGATATCACCATAAGTGAGGTTATCATATTCAATAATACCATTGGGTTGACTAAAGACATCTCTAATTTTATGGGCAAAAAGACTAGGTAATCCATTAATAAATTTTTCTTTCCAAAATGATTTAGTACAATCATCTCTAAGCATAGAAGTAAAAACATCTTTATACTAATGAAAATCAATTAATGTAGGGCAAGTTAAATTACTAAGTTAATCATGGATGCGAGAATGAATATTAGTAGGTGTTCCAATAAAATGTTTGATTATGGTAAATATTAAAGTGTTAATGTCATCAGGTTTACTTGTTCCTATGTCTTCATCAAATATAGGGAAGTCATTTTCATCAACTTGGACTACATTTTGAATATATTTACGCATATCCTAAGTGAGGCATTTGTCCCACCAAGATTTAATCATACCAGTAAAACCAGAGGTAAGTAAAGAGACGATTTTAGGTTGAGTGCATCATGATAATTACTAAGATAACTATTAGCTACCATAGATATGTGATTAAATTTTTGAAGAATTTGATTTTCACTAGGGCCATCAATATTCCATTCATATAATTTTTTGGTAGAAACATAAAATTGATTGCTAATATTAGTTTCTTCAAATTGAAGATTAGGTGGAGTTAGTTTATTATACCAATTTTTTATAAGAGTAGTAGGATTAACTTTCAGATGTACTATTCGATTAAGATGAGTGGTTTGAAATTGTTGTGCTAATTGACTAATTTCATTAGTAGATGTGTCAGAGTCACTAGTAAATTCTAAAGATGGTTGTTGTGTTAAGACAGTAATTCCTTTTTCGTTAGAAGGGGTAGATAATTTAGTAAATAATTGTTCAATAGCTTCAACAGTATTAGTATCTTGAGTAACTAGACTTAACCTTTTCCTAGTGCTAGAAAGATTAATAAGAGGTTTGTCTAAAGGTTTATTAGTTGATATATTGCTAGTTGAGTAATCATCAAAATGAGTTTCAATTTTATCTAATGTTTACCGAAAGTTTTTAAACATTGATTTGTATAATTATTTTGTTCAATTACCTTTTTAATTTCAGATTCATCACCAGGAAGTTTAAAAGGAGAAGTATGCACAAGCGATCCTTTATGTTCAATAAGGATGTGTAGACGTCCCCGAACGTCCCGGGAGGGAAATCCCGTTTTGTTCATTTGGGCTCACTACAGCTCAGGACTCAATGTCACGGTCCTGTATCTAATCTCGCAGAGTGCAATGCAAGACCGATGAATCATCAAAGAGTCCAAATCCGGAAAATCGTTTTTGAAAACAATTTTTTGAAAGAAGTGCCAAACATGGACTGATTTGCCAGAAACAGAGTCGCCGCCTAAATATTTTATTTTTGGGAAAATTTAGGAAACCCTGACTCATGCCTAAGGCCACGTGTCCGTCATCACCAAAGTTGCCTCGGCTCGGGAACTTGGGTACGATTGGGGAAGGTCACTTCGTGAGCACCCCCGCTCGCCCGATCAAAGATCGGCCTCTACTAACCATGATATCAAGTTTTGAAAACATTATGCGTTCTTATTCCGGTTATTAGCCTAGATTTACTATGTGATGCGCACATCATACAAGTATAGACTGGGTCACCTGAATTGGAACAAAACATCTCATGTTCGTTTTGAAAACAGTTTGCTACTCGCAAGTAGGCTAAAATGTGGATTTGCCACCCTCGGTGGGCTTAAAACTCGCAGTCAATGCATTATTCCAATTCAGATAACCCAACCTTCACCCACAGGCATTCAGGCAGTTATATCACGTAAGCAGTTAGCCTCATGGTAAGCATGCTATCATGGCAGTCACTCACACGCATGCAAGATGCTAAAGCATAAACACTTACCGAGTACTCCAAGCCAAAACATAAGCTAATTAGAAATCATGCATGATCCTAACTATACAGAAATGCCTAATGCAACACATGCAAAAATGCAACTATAATAGGCTCGGCTATTCTAAGATGGCATATGATGAAATGCTACAACTAACAACTATTCAACTCGGTATTAAAATACAATGCAGTTAATATGATGCGCGAGCCCGGTGCATGCAAGACAGATGAATGGATGCAAACATGCAAGCATAAGTATGCTAATTGAAACATGCCCTAATCTAACCATCATAAGCTGGTAAATAAAAGGGAGAAAGACGTGGGGTTGGAAGACATACATCACACACACGCACACTTATTACAATTGTGCCCTCGCTCGGAGGGTCCGAATAAATGATACAGTCCGAATGAATAATTACAGTTCGAATAAACAAAACCCTAATTAATTAACAAATTAATCTAGGAAAGCGAGTAAATCAACATGCAAGCCATGGACCGCCTCAGCTTTGTTCCGAATGATGAATGATGCATGCTCGGGTTGCTTGGCGCGGAAATCCATTGCGATGCCCCGATTCGCCTCTGTTTGCAATTAATGTTGGAATGCTGTGCAAAGCTCTAGAAGGCTGCTGATTTCTGGTTTGCTGCAACAGAAAGCAAGAAAGGGGCATGGCAAAGTATTTTCACATATGTATGCATGACTACTCTTCAGGGAGTGTAGTCCTCGATCCTCGTGCCACCAATCACGCACCTTGATGCATGATGGCCGAGGAGTCGGATTGCACGACTCGATATGAAATGAATGCACATGAAAACACAACAAGACCTAGATTCCATCATGGATAATCCGGAGTGTTGGCGACCGGGAATTGAGACACGTTCCGTCACTCGGAGTATGAAACGTCCCTCGTTTCCCGTGCTTGGGCTAACTCCTATCCCAAACACAATGCAAATGAAATGGCATACACAATGCGACTAAAATACAACCTAGCATATGCAATGCTATAGACTGAAATGGCATACACAATGCACGACGGACTTACACCAACATGAGTGGACCTCAGCCACACTCGCACAGTGGCCATTAGATGAAAATGAGACAACCGAAATGCGTGCACACATGCACAAATACCAAGGACCGAACCTAAGGCATCGAGTGCCACTCTACCAAAGCATGGCGAGGATGAAACATGATATGGAATAGCATAAATTACAGCTCTAAAACAGCATGAAATATGGTCTCGAAACATGCAAATATGGCACATAATGTAAGCTAGGGGGCCCGGGTACCGAAACTAGTGAAGTGCGTTACACTAGAGGTACCCGAAGCAATGCACCAAAGGCGAAACCAACCCCAAACAGACCCTAGGCAGGTTTGAAACAGTGGAAAATTGGCCTAAAATGAAGGCTCAACATGCATGAAAATGAAGCTCATTCATTGGTCGGTAAACAAGGCATTCACGCACAACTCTCAAGCACACTTAAAGAGATGAAAACATGGCAATATGGCATTCAAACCAGCTCTGAAATATGATGAAAAAAGACCTCAAAACATGAACACACCTCAGCACATGCATGCAATGGACCTCAAAACTCAAAGTTAAGCATGGGTATTGAACTACAAGCATGCAAAACAAACATCATTCGACCATGAGGCCTAAAAAAAGAGCTAGGGTAGTCCAAAATAAGCACATTATCAGTTTAAGGTATGGCCAAAAAGTGCTAGCATCAAGGTCCACAAAGCATGCAAAGAAAGCTAGTGAACCATTAGTTGTTCTACACTATATGAAGCATATGAAGGCTCACCCAACCAACCAAAAAAGAAGCATTTCATGCCAAAATATTCCCAAATACCCACTGAAACTCCGTCAATGCATGCAAAAATGAGGGGCTCCTTTGGAAGGCCATGCAAGGGGGTATTCTACACCTATATGATAGACAAACAAAAGGGCAAAACCACCTTTGGAAATGAGTTATGACAGCCCTAAAACCCACCAAATAGGCCCTAAAATCAGTCTAGGAAACATGCAAAGAAAGGTCCCTTTGAAAGGCCTTGAATGGGATTGCTCTACACATGCATCATAGACATAAAATATGGCAAAATGGGCTCTTGACAGAGCTTAGGAAGACCTTAAAACTCACATAATAGGGCCTGAAAATGACTTCAAAGCATGCAAGATGAGCTCCTTTGGAAGGCCAAAAGGGCTAGTAAAGAGAATGAGGGGTGAGAGGGTCACCCCTCTATGATTTTGAAGCTCAAAGACACATCTAAGCCACTGAAAATCCGCTGGATTTCAGTGGCTAAAAGGGCAAATCAAGGTCAATGCAAATGCTTACATGCATAGCTCAAAACATGAAGAAATGAAGCATGAAAGGGGGGAGAGACCCCAAACAGAGAAAGTATCTTAAACAAACATGTTTATAAGCTCAAAAGGAAACTTTTTCTAGTTTATGACAAATCTCAAAAATCTCACAAGTAGGACTAAGATATGATGCAAAATAGGCCTACAAAGAGGGATAAAGCATACAAGGATGTAGGAGACCTCAAACAGAAAAGTGTCCTTATACAATCTTCAAGAGGAGCTCAACATATGACACTTTTCAGTTTATGACAAAGTCCATAAATGCTTGCAAATAAGGCTAACCAATGGAGCAAAAAAATGCAAGTTTAAGGGAAATAGGTACTTACCCTTGAAGAGCAGCAAAGTTGCAGCTTTTGGACCAAGTTGGTGAACCTTCAACCCTTGAAAATTAGTCCCAAAGTGCTGGAATGGATGATGGAGGTGGTAGGCTAAGGGTTGTAGTGCAAATGGTGCAAGAAAACTAGGGTTTGGAGCTTGGAATAGTGAGTTATGGAGGGTGGAGGGTATATGCCTTAAGCAAAATTGTTGAACCCTTGCAAATGAAGCCAAGCCTCTCCTTTACAGAGGAGAGGCTCTAAAATATCTCCAAGAGACCTCACATATCCTCCATACACGTGTATGGAGGATGGTCCAATTGCCTCACAGCTGGCACAGCTGTGATGCATTCAGAGAGGGCAAAAAGCAAGAAGCAGGCCGGCCAGTTCAAGTGGCCGGCCGGCCTCCCCCTGGTCGGCCACCCAGGGGTCAAAAGGTTCAAGAAGAATTGCTGGCCGACCATCCCAAAAAGGTGGCCTCCCAGATGAGTGCAACACAGCTGTATGGTGAAAAACAAGAAAAAGTGACCTAGGAGAGAGAAAAGCCAGCTTTTTAGCAAGGTCCAAAAGGGTCAAGATGAATTACTGGTCGGCCTACCCATATTGGTGGCCTCCCAGATGAGCACAACACAATGGTGGCATGAAAAGCCAGAAATTGTGGCCAAAAGTGAGAAACCCAGCTTTCTGTCAGAAAAATCGGCTTTAGGAGAGAGAAAATGAGAAAATTGGTTTTTAGGGGAAAAGGTGGCCTCCCACCATCCTACCATCTTCCTAGCAATGAAAATAGGGTCCATACCAAAAATGAACCCTAACAGATGCAAAACGAGGGTTCGGGGGCCAAAACGCTGGTCCGGGGCCCCGAAAACAGGCTGTTAAGCACCGGAGGTGGCGTATGACCACGAAGGTGGTCTCCCAGGCCACAGTGTCCCTCTAAAGGGGAGGAAACAAGGTGTGTGCCAAAAACTGGAGCTAACGGAGGTAGTTAGGCGGTCCCGAACCGAGGCACACGCCGACGGCTCCGAAAACCGGAAACTGGCCTCCAAACGGAAAAAATGGCCTACGACCACGAAACGTAGCCTACGGCCACTGAGAGATAGTCTACGAGACCTCTCTCTCCTTTGGGAAGAGAAAACAGAGAAAACAGGACCTGGTTCGCAAACCGAAGCAAAGCACAAAAGAGCCCCGAAGTCCGGAGGCAAGGCCGCAGCCGAGACTCTGAAACCTCAGAACGAGCACGATATGCAACNCAAATCAAATCAAAACATCATTGTGTGCCATCATCAAAAAGGGGGAGATTGTTAGACTTATTTATTTTGATGATTTATTTAATTATGTTTTATTTATTTCAAAGAGAAAAATAGAATCCAAAATTTATTTTGATGATTTATTTAATTATATTTTAATTTATTTGAAAAAGAAAGATAGAATCCAAAATTTATTTTGATGATTTATTTAATTATATTTTAATAGAATCCAAAATTTATTTTGATGATTTATTTAAATTATGTTTTAATTTATTTGAAAGAGAAAAATAGAATCAAAATTTATTTTGTCTCATTATTTTTCACCTAAACTTTTATCCTAAATATTGTTTGAATGTATTTAATTTTGCTTAAATCAGGAATTCATTTCAACTAAAAAATAATGCCTAAACCAGAGGTTCAACACAGCCCAAAACAAAAGGTTCAAACAGCCCAGCATAGCAGCAGGCCAAAAGGTTCAAGTGGAAGATATTCAAATTAGTAATGATGGAGTACAACGGTTATAAACGGCTATAAATTCAAATGAATACAACGGCTATAAACGGTTACAAGTTTCATTATATATACCAAAGCCTCTAATGTAAACAAGTTACAAAAAAAAAATCAGAAAATATTCTTTGATCTATAATCACTCACATCTATTCTCAGAAAAATTCTCTGAGACGTGGTCTTCAATTTTTGTTTACATCCTTTTTTAGAAATTAAGCCTATCTTTCCTGTGTGAGGTTTACAAAAAAACCAAAGCTTTATTTTTATATCTATCTTTGAGAGATAATTCTTGTAGCTTTCTGTGAAAGCAAAAACACATTCTTTTAAACCTTGTAAGAGTGTAGTGCACTCAGTGTTCTTGACTTATAAAGTCTGTGTAAAATTTGTGGAGGATTGCTCCATCTGTGAAAAGGTTGCTAGCACCCTGTGAAGCTAGAGTATAGTGGAAAATCTCAAGTGAAGCTTGAGGAGTGGACGTAGGCCGAGTTGAAGCCGAACCATTATAAATTTGTTTGTCTCTTTCTCTCCCTTATCTCTTTATTTTTTTTAAATTGCCATAGCTATATTTCACATTTTCACTATGCTAAAATCATTAACTGGCATAGTTGTTAAAACACTTGTTTTAATTATTTTTATTTCATTAACTATATTTATCTATTGTGCTAGTCATAATTTTTATTAGGGTGTTATTATTTTTATTTGTAAAAACCTAATTCACCCCCCTCTTAGGTTGTCTTTTGGGTAACAATTTTTATGCAATAAAATTTATCACATGTCTATCTATAGACGAAGTATTGAAAAGAAGCAAAGAAATCCCTACCTTTTGAAGCGACATGGAGAAAGCCAAAAATTCACGGCGTGATCTACTCCGATTAAAATGGAACTCTTGCGACCCTCTACGTTTTGATCTAAAGAACAATGGGTAGAAAATGAGTAGAAATAGATGAAAACCAAGTTAGAAAGCTTGAAACTCTAAAAAATGGTGGAAGAAAAGGAGAGGAGAGAGAAAAGAATAGAAAAAAGTGGACAAAAATGGTTTTTTAAAGATGCTGAATTGGAACAGGCTGCTCGAGCCACAAAACTTGCACTCGAGCGAACATCAGCAACAACCAGAATCATAGACCTACAAAAGTACTAGATGATACGCCCGACTGCTCGAGCGACCAATCCATCGCTCGAGCAATCAAGAAAATCTTCAGAATACTACAAATGTCTCCTAACCCGGTCATGCTACCATGGACGACCTAATTAGATCTGGATTCTAAATTCGACCCAATTTCCAATAGTTTCCTCTTTGAATTGTGTTTTCTCTACCATCTAATAATTAAAAAAAACTTTCAAATCTTATCCTATCTTTTATTCTACTCTACTGAAATAATTTCATAGTATATATGGGCTACTTATCCGTAGGATTACTTATTTTCCTTTTATTCACCAATCTAATTTGTCCAAACAAATAAATCTTAAAAAAAAAAGAAGCTATGTTATTTAACAAAATTAAAAACTAAAAATTAAATACTACTAATTGAATGATGAATTTTTTAAGTTAAAAAATTAAGTACTGAACTAAAACAAGTTGATTAATATGTATAATATTAAATTTAAAATTTCTTATTTTTAAATTTTATATTGTGATACTGAGTTAGTTGGTGGTGGTGGTGGTGGTAGACAACAATAGCGCATATATCGTCAATGCCATTCATGTTACAAATAGAGAGATACTGTTGTGGTGTGGTGATGGTGGAGGGATAACGTGGGGTAATAAAAAGAGATAGTAGCGGTGATGTAATAATGGTGGTTATTGTGATGGTGGTGGTTATTACAATGGTGATAATAGTTGTTGAGGTAAAGGGTTGTAATAATTGTTGTAGTGGTGGTGGTAATGACAGTGGTGGCTGTGGTAGTGGTAGTTGTAGTGAAATGATTTTATGGTAATAATAACAATGGTAATGAAAGTGGTGGTCTTAGAAGGGTGGTAGTGGTGACAACGGTAGTGGACGCTGTCAACATAAATTTCAGAACATAGACCTTACACTTCGGATCATTTACCATGTGTATTATCAAGAAATCAAGACAAAATGACATACCTGAATCCATTGATGAACGGTCAAACGGAAGCGTGATTATCAATAAACTCTTTGTTATTGATTATGTTATTGCCTTCTAATCCTTTCCCCTTTGGTGCCTTATGTTTCTTCTTGAGAGGATTTAGAAAAATGGCAGTGTTCTTTTTCCACTTGGGAAGGAATAGGGACCATAACCTTTTAAAGGTTGTAATTGGTTTTCAAAACTGAAAGGTTGTGGAAGTTCAAAAGGAATGAAAACCAACTTTTAACCAATATGTTTTAATTTCTATTTCTGCCCCTCATAGAAATAGAAATTATACAACTAGTATCTACACATTAGGTCCATAACACATATACCCTTAAGCCTATTAACTAAATTGAATCACTTAAATTGTAGGCTTCTTATAAATGATAACACCACATTTAATTATGTGGTCCCATTGAGACATTATCTAACAATCTCCACTGGACCATATATGTATCCTGAAAAATGTGCTTAACTTTAGTGAGCTCAGAAATTTGTTATCATAACTTGAGGGTATCCAAACAATCTTGTCCATTAACTATATTAATATAGGATCAAAGCGGTCTTCGTTACATCAATCGTAACTCGACCCACCAATGGTCACGTATACTAATACAGCTAAATGACATAGATCAATCATGGATGCGTAGCACGGAAATTACATGTGATGTGATCCATACATGCCTATTTCCAACTGGTCCTACTTAACTTTATTGAGATCAATACTTCACAATACGTAACAGAGCGTAATAAACTGAATATTTCATTTCTGCAGAAATTAATCTAATTACATAGATAAAACTCAAGGCTGACATAAAGCAGTAATATAAATACAAACTCCCACTAAACCAGAATGTTCTCAAATAGAACAACACCCATCTGAGCAGTGTGCTCATGAAAGACCTTGGGTGGTAGTCCCTTCGTAAGTGGATCCTCTATCATGGAGTTTGTCCCAATGTGCTCTATGGAAATCTGTCCACTCTGCACTCTTTCTTTTACAACTAGGAACTTGATATCAATATGCTTTGATTTTGTCGAGCTCCTGTTGTTATTGGAATATAAAACTGCAGACTTATTGTCACAATATAACTTAAATGGTCTTTCAGTGCCTTCCAAAATATGCAACCCAATGACAAAATTCCGCAGCCATATCCCTTGGTTTGATGCCTCATAACATGCTACAAATTCTGCGGCCATGGTGGATGAAGCTATGAGCGTCTGCTTGGCAGACCTCCAAGAAATTGCTCCGCCAGCTAACAGATAAATATAGCCTGATGTGGATTTCCTACTGTCTTGGCATCCAGCAAAATCGGAGTCGGAATATCCAATGACCTCTAACTTATCCGATCTCCTATATGTGAGCATATATTCCTTTGTTCTCTATAAATATCGCATAACACGCTTGACTGCTTTCCAATGATCCATGCCAGGATTACTTAAATATCTGCCTAACATGCCAACTATAAACGCAATATCCGGACGCGTACATACTTGAGCATACATTAGACTCCCTACAGCCGAGGCATAAGGAATCTTCTGCATTTCTTGAATTTCAAGACTGTTCTTCGGGCATGGGCATTGGCTAAGACTAAACTTGTCTCCCTTAGCAACCGGGGTTTCACCTGATTTACAATTTTGCATGCCAAATCTATTGAGTACTTTTTCGATATAGCTCCTTTGTGATAATCCCAGAATACCCCGAGAACGATCTCGGTGTATTTCGATTCCTAATACAAAGGAAGCATCACCAAGATCTTTCATTTCAAAATTCTTAGATAGAAATCTCTTGGTGTCATGCAATAAGTTTATATCGTTTGTGGCAAGCAATATGTCGTCAACATATAAAACCAAAAATATGTGTTTACTCCCACTGAACTTGTGATACACACATTCATCAACAACATTAGTTTCAAAACCATACGAAGTGAGAACTTGATGAAATTTGAAGTACCACTGACGAGCAGCTTGTTTGAGTCCATAGATGGATTTAGTCAATTTGCAAACCATATTCTTTGGGTCTCCTGACACAAAGTTTTCTGGCTGCACCATATAAATTGTTTCTTTAATGTCACCATTAAGAAAAGCTGTTTTGACATCCATCTGATGCAACTCAAGATCAAAATATGCAACAAGCGCCATAATTGTCCTAAAAGAATCTTTCGAAGAAACTGGAGAGAAAGTTTCTTTAAAGTCAATTCCTTCTTTTTGAGTAAAGCCTTTGGCTACAAGACGTGCCTTATACCTCTCCACATTACCATTTGAATCCCTTTTGGTTTTAAATATCCATTTACAACCTACGGGCTTCGCACCAACTGGTAATGAGACAAGTTCCCAAACTTTATTGTCTTGCATAGACTTATATTCTTCATTCATGGCTTCTATCCACTTATGAGAGTTGGAACTTTCCATGGCTTGACGAAAGTTGATTGGATCATCTTTCGACATTCCATTTTCTACCTCATGTTCCTGGAGATATACAATATAATCATCTGAAAGTGCAAATCTCCTTTCTCTTGTGGATCGCCTTAATGGCTTCTTGAGGTTGAGGTTGTAGAGTTTGTTCCTCAGGAACAACTACCTCATCTTGAATGGGGGTTTGAACTATATTATCTTGAACAACATTGTCTGGTTGAGGATCCGAAATTACTTCTCGAGCAATGACAGGTATAGGAACCTGTGATTGGTCAAAAGTAGTAGTAGGAAATGGGATTACTCCTGCTTCCTCCTCAAAGACAATGTCTCTAACTGGATTTCTCCACCCAAACTCAACATCCTCAAAAAATGTTGCAATTCCCATCTCAAATATTGACCTATTTGTGGGATCATAAAACTTGTAACCCCGTGATCGTTCGGCATAGCCAATAAAGTAGCTGCTAATGGTTTTAGAGTCCAATTTTCGTTCATGAGGTTTATAAGGCCTCGCCTCAGCAGGACACCCCCACACATGCAAATGTTTTAGACTAGGCTTTCGCCCAACCCAAAGCTCATAAGGTGTTTTTACAACTGTTTTAGTTGGCACCCGATTTAAGATATAAGTTGTTGTCTTTAGAGCCTCACCCCAGAGGGACTCTGGTAAAGTAGAATGACTGATCATACTTCGTACCATATCCTTAAGAGTCCGGTTTCGTCTCTCAGATACACCATTCATGCTAGGTGATCCTGGCATGGTGTATTGTGGAACGATTCCACATTCCTCCAGGTATTTTGCAAACGGTCCTGGACGTTGTTCACCTGATCCATCATATCTGCCATAGTATTCACCACCACGGTCAGACCTGACACTTTTAATCCGTTTGTTGAGTTGTAACTCAACTTCGGCCTTAAATTTTTTGAATACGTCCAAAGACTCTGATTTCTCATGGATAAGAAATAGATACCCATATCTGGAATAGTCGTCTATGAATGTGATAAAATATTGTTGACCATTCCAAGACGCCATAGGGAATGGGCCACAAATGTCCGTATGAATTAATTCTAAGACATCTGTAGTCCTATGGGCACCATATTTCTTTATTTTGGTCTGTTTTCCCTTGATACACTCAACACAGACATCAAAATCAGAAAAATCAAGAGAGTCCAAAATTCCATCAGACACAAGGCGCTCAACTCTAGATTTAGAGATGTGACCTAGGCGTTTGTGCCATAATGAGGCTGAATTTTCCTTAGTTAATTTACGCTTTGTACCTCGTGATTCCACGTGCAAGGTTGCATTGTAAGATGCAATAGTTTCGAGCAAATATAGATTATCAAACACATTAAGTAAACCAGTACCAACAACATTGGAATTAATAGACATACTAAACTTCATATTTCCAAAAGAACAATAATATCCCAATTTGTCCAATACAGAAACAGAAATTAAATTCCGTCTAAAGGACGGTACAACAAAAGTGTCTAATAAATCCAAATAATAACCAGTTTTCAGTAATAATCTAAAGTGCGCTATTGCCTGCACTTCTATTGACTTGCCATCACCCACAAAAATGTATCTTTCAGCATCAGTTGGCTTTCGGTAGTTCAGGCAACCCTGCATAGAAACACATATGTGAGTAGTAGCACCAGAATCTACCCACCAAGTGTTTCTTGGTACTGAAGCTAAATTTATTTCAGAACAAACCAAAACATGAAACGTACCTTTCTTTACACGCCAGGCGACGTATTTGGCACAATCCTTCTTTCTGTGTCCGGGCTTGCCACAAAAGAAACAACCATCCTGCACTTTCTGTTTCTTTGGTTCCGGACCCTGAGGAATAGCAACTTCCTTTCCCTTATGCTTTCTTTTGCCCGTATGCTTGGAGGTGCTTGCCAGATGAGCACTTTCAGTCCTTTCTTGCTTCAATCTCTCTTCCTCTTGCACACAAAATGAAATGAGCTCATTGAGAGTCCATTTCTCCTTCTGGCAGTTATAACTGACCTTAAATTGGTTAAATTGTGCAGGAAGAGAGATGAGAACTAAATGCACGAGCAAATCATCAGATAGGTCGAGCTTTAGTGCCTTAAGTTTTGAAGCAAGATGAGACATTTCCATGATGTACTCGCGAACATTACCCTTGCCTTTATACTTTATTGAAATCAAGCTTGCTAAAAGCGTGCTTGTTTTAGCCTTATCGTTTTTAGCAAAACGCTTTTGAATTTCTGAAAGAAATTCACCAGCAACGGTAACATCCTCTGTTATTGCACCCCGAAAGACTTCTGGAATCCCACACTTCATGATCATAAGACTTAGCCTGTTAGAACGATCCCACTTTTCAAAGTACACAATTTCCTCAGGAGTACTTTGTGCAGTGAGAGCATTCCGTTTTGGCATCCTTAATGCCAAGTCTATGTCCATGCAGCCGAGAACAATCAATATGTTCTCTTTCCAGTCCTTAAAGTTTGTTCCATTTAACATTGGAACATTGTTCATGTTGGCAGAGATTGAAGTAGTCGACATTAAAGCTGAATAGAAAAGAAAATAAAAGGAATAAACAATTATGCTCACATTAAGTTACCAAACAGATAATCTCTAAATAAATTAATTTAATGACAACATCTCAAGATACCTAGCACAACATTAATACCAAGCCTTTGGGTAGTGATATTAACTGTAAGTGGTATTCTTGTTGTAATGATCAAACACTGACAATAAGTTATGTCAAATAATAAATCTATCTTTTGATGGATTTATTATTCACATTAGGTTTTCTTGACAATTGGCACATGTTTATCACCACAAAATGTGTGTGTAATTCTGCCAAGTCTTAATCATGTCTTTGGACCGATAAATACCCGCATGAGATACACAGACATGAACATCAAAACATTCCATATAAAACAATCTAGACAAGAGAGATCACTTTTGTGACATCTTGTTTGAATTGACTTATATTGAGAATGTTAGAAAATTAAATTTCTGTAGACGTTGTATGAAATTACATTAAATTTAAAGATTTCCAAATTTGTGACCCCGTATATGTTATATAATCTGCAGCAATCCCAATTATATACATACATATATAAATAGAATTGACGGGTCCAAAAACAAATAGTTTAAAAAAAAAATAGAATTTACATCCATAAGAAAATTCAGAATCTGATTCCAGGAAACTAAATAGAATGAATAAGCATATCAATTCTGATAAGACACATGATATGCATGCTCTGATACCAATTGTCAACATAAATTTCAAAACATAAACCTTACACTTCGGATCATTTACCATGTGTATTATCAAGAAATCAAGACAAAATGACATACCTGAATCCATTGATGAACGGTTAAACGGAAGCGTGATTATCAATAAACTCTTTGTTATTGATTATGTTATTGCCTTCTAATCCTTTCCCCTTTGGTGCCTTATGTTTCTTCTTGAGAAGATTTAGAAAAATGGCAGTGTTCTTTTTCCACTTGGGAAGGAATAGGGACCATAACCTTTTAAAGGTTGTAATTGGTTTTCAAAACTGAAAGGTTGTGGAAGTTCAAAAGGAATGAAAACCAACTTTTAACCAATATGTTTTAATTTCTATTTCTGCCCCTCATAGAAATAGAAATTATACAACTAGTATCTACACATTAGGTCCATAACACATATACCCTTAAGCCTATTAACTAAATTGAATCACTTAAATTGTAGGCTTCTTATAAATGATAACACCACATTTAATTATGTGGTCCTATTGAGACGTTATCTAACAATGGCAACAACGATAGTAGAGGCTGTGAGGTTATAACGATGTATGTTGATACTTATGTATTAACTATTTATACATTAAGTTAGAATTATGTAAGTTTTCAATCACTTAATTTATTTTTTTTTAAATTTTTAAATTACATTTTAAGACCACTTAAATTTTTAAACGATATCATTTGTAATTATCAAATGAACTTAATTAATCTTCACCTAATATATTCAATTTTAAGCGCTGAATCAAATTATCAAACACTGCCTTAGTCTAATGAACTATATCAATAAAGACGAAAATGTAAAAAAAAAATAAATAAATAAATAAAAATTGAATACTAATCATGTTGTTTGGTTTCAAAAAATTGAGCCTATTTTTCAAAAAATTAATTTTTTATTTTTTGTGTTTTTTTAGTCAAAAATTTTAATAATTTAAGATTTTTTTTTTATAAAAATAAATAAATTTAGATGCACGTAACCAGGATACACTTAAAAAGTATAATATTTATGAAAAATCTTTAAAAAATTTATCGTATACAAAAAAAAAAAATACAAAAATACAAAAATTCAATACATTTTTGTATTCTTTTGTACTTATTTAATTTTTAAAATTTTTTTCATAAATATTTTATTTTTAGGCATATTTAAGTTATGTGTATCTAGAAAACAAAAAAATTACTTAAAATATTAAAAAAATCACTAAAAATAAAAATAATACGAAAAATAAAAAACACAATTCTCAAAAAAAAGTAATCAAAACCATATAAGGTGAATGTATTTTTTTATTATTATTTTTTAAAAATGCTATGGATCCCAAATGATTTACTAAATTTTCTGCTAAATGGGTGTGACACCCACACAAACCCACATGGATGTAGATTTGGTAAAAAATTGGGAAAATTGGTCTAGGATCCCTCTCCCACTTTTCATAATGGAAGAGATCCACGAAATTATTTTTTGATGTCTAAGGTCCCTCTCATCTATCACAGAGAAATTCAGCCCCCTTCCTTGTGTCTACTCTCACGCACACACACAGACATGTACATACATACATACATACAGAGATAGAGCAGAACCAGGTGTAGCCGACGGTGAAGAGGACGTAGCGAGGCACATGTGGTCCAGCGAAGTACCACAGCGTCAATACCACCATGCCCAATGTTAGAGGTAGCGAGATCAGAAAGAACACCCACATCTCTCTCTCTCTCTCTACTCCCTTCTGTCCCTCTCTCTCTCTCTAGAAATCAAGTTTCTATCTCGATTTCAGGTGGGTGGTTTTGTTGGGCAAGAAGAAGATTGGAAAGGGAATCAATGTGAAAGGGTTACCAGAACCCGTCAAACGGAGCTCCGATTGATGCTTTGAATTTGAAAATTTGAAACATCAGTACAGCCACTTACAACCAAAATACAGCACTGAATCTGAAAATTTTCAGTAATTTTCCCACGGTTTCTCAGAGACCAAACACATGCACAAGTGAAGGAGGTTAAAATAGGTTTTTTTTCTTTTTCTTTTTTTAAAAATTCTCCACCTTCTTAGCAGTAGAATTTCTCAAATTTCTCTGGATTCAACCCAGAGAAATTTGAATTTTCTCTGAATTCAACCCAGAGAAAATTTAAATTTCTCTGGGTTCAAGCTTCCAGGAGTATTTGGCAATGGAACTGAATTTTCTCTAGGTTGAGAATTTTCTCTGGGTTGAGAATTTCTCTGGTAATTTAGCTCACAAAACGTTTATTTCGATTATTTTTTTTCATTTGAACTGAATTTAGGTCAAATATTCAAAGAAACTAAATGCAAATTCAATGTACGCTCCCAACTCAGGCACTAAATAGTTAACAAGTCAACTTGGTTGTTAACCACAACTTCACATTTTATTCTGGGCAGAGTACAAGAACAAGCAAAAGCATCAAACTGACAGTTTACAGTTTACAGAGAAACAAACTAAAGAAGAAGAAAGCTTGAGCAAGAAGTGTTGATCATGGCAGAAGGTGAAGACAAAGCTCTAGATATCAAGTCAACTCTTATGCTGATTGTTCTCATACTCATCCTGGTGATTATGTGCATGCCACCTTCAAGGCAACAAGTTGTGTCCGTATACCGTTGCTGTTGAGAGATTTATCTCTGCAACTCATGTTTTTCATTTTCTCTTTCTTTAGTTTCTAGAATTGTACACCTCATTTTGGCTAGAATGAGAGGTAAATTTTAGACAGAAATGAATTTTTCTGAATTGAATTTTCTCTGGTTTGGACCAGAGAATTTCTCTGGATTAAATTTTCTCTGGATTGAATTTTCTCTGATCGAATTTTCTCTGGATCGAATTTTCTCTTAATCGAATTTTCTCTGGGACTGAATTTTCTCTGGATTGATGTTGAGGGACCTTAGACATCATGAAAATAGTTGATGTCCTTTATACTATAAAATCATAATATCAGGGACCTTAAAAAAAATACCCCTAAAAAATTTAGTAAATCATTTGAAATCTCTAGCATAACTCTTATTTTTTGTGCATCGATTATTACATATTTTTATATATTTTACTTATTTTAATATAATTTTTATACGTTAATGGAAGTTGAGAGTCCTTTAGATAGTCATTAATTTTCGACGACCTAGCATGACCGGCCCTCATGCAAGGGACAAGGCTATCATGGATTCTAAAATTTTCATAAAATTTAGGGACTCTTTATCTTATTTAATTCTTATAGTATTAGTAGACTAAAAAAAAATGTATTAGTAAGCTAAAAAATTAGGGCCAATACAATTAATCTAAATTCACAATATAAACTACAGGGCTGTTATATAATATTTATTTATTTGTTTACATAAGATAATAAATCGCTCAATTGAAATTTTAGAAATCAAAATGACATTATGACCTCGTTTGGGAATATAATATTTTAATAATTTTTTGACTTTTTTTTAAAATGAAAAATACGTATAAAAACAGAGAGAATGATGTGATAAGTTATAGTAACTTTTTTGACTTTTTAACTAAAATATTTAGTCTCCAAACGAGACCTAAATGTATATTTTAGGAACTATAGTTAAAATTTATAATTATTCTTTCAAAAATTTAAATGGCTGTTTAGAATTTGATCAATTTGACTCAAATTGAAAACTTTAGAAACCAAATTGGCAAAATTGAATCTTAAATGACCAAAGTGGCAGAAAATACATACTTTAAGAACCATAAGTGTATTTTATCTTTATTAGAAATTAAAAAAATAAATTTGAGTCCCTCCAAATTTAAATACAAAAAGTTTTAAGAAATGTGTCATAAAAAAAAAAAAAAAAAACACTAAAAAAGGATATACTTGAACAAAATTATAACAAATTAAAAATTTTCAGAAATGACAAAAATAATAATTGAGAGGTAATAACAACGGGGACATACTTATCCAAAAAATAAAAATAAAAACAGAATGCTGACTTTTTCCAATAAGACTACAAAATCTGAATCATATGTCAAAATTATCCTTTTACCTTCAAATATTAATACAATAGTTGGATTATGGATTATGATAGGAATTTAAAATGAATTTACTGGTGATAAGTCCATTTCTATGGGGATATAACATTAATCTTTTAGTAATAATGACATGATTAATAAAATTGTTGATGAAAATGATAAATTATATTTTTGAAGATATATATTTTTATTTATTTATTTATTTTTATCTCACTACTTCCAGACGCCATTGGTCAAGTCATGGGTGATGAAAAATTGGTTAGGAGGTGGCTTGATGGTAGCGGTGATTGGTGGTATTATGGACATATAGCTAAATTAAGTGGACAGATTGGTGACATGTAAATAAAAAATGAAATGGCACATGGATAACATATAAATGACACTTGAATAGAGAGGTAGACAAATTAGTGACGTGAACAGATAGATAGAGATAATATGATTTTTGAAATTGTTTTTGTCTTTTTGACTCCAAAAGAATAGAATTTGGGGGCATTGCCCCAAAAGTTTTGAAATTGAACTTGTGACCCGGATGTTTATTTGTAAAAGGAAAGGGAAATTGAAAAAAAAAAAAATTAATAATAATAACTTATATTTTATTTACATTTCATTTATATATTTTCTTTCCATTTTTAAATTCCTACTAAAATTCACAATTCAAACCAAACTTAAATCCACATTTTCTTGAACTTTTGTCCATCTAATTGGTCGAAGAACTTCACTACTAGCATGTGTTCAACATCACAAACCCTTTAATTAAAGCCATGGAAAGTGACTTCGAGTGATGCTAATTGGCTAAAAAACAAATGTCTTCCTATGAATCAAAACATTATCATTTCAATTATTATATCAAATTCATAGTCAACTCAGAGGGGGTAAAACTAAGAGCTTATAACATTTGAATCGTTCTTAACAACTTCGATTAATTATATTAAAATGGGTGACGCGGTTTGAATTATATACATTTTTTTTTTAATCAAATAAGAATAATATACACCGTACCTTTGAATCTTTCTTAGCTAATTGCGCCTTTTTCTTCTTCACAAATTAATTAGGAAAATATAAATTGCATTTAGTTTATTAGTTGCTCATTGTACATTGTCTAAAAAATGCCGTTCAAAAAAAAAAAAAACATTGTCTAAAAAATGAGTTGAAGACATCAAACTTGCATGTCATCTAAAATGTGATCTTCTCATGAAATTGTCTATTAATAATAAGGATTTGTCGAGCACTGAAATGAGAATCCGGACTAACATGTCAATTTTAATCTAAATTAATTGTTAATTACATAAATAAAAGTGGGATTTTAAATCTCAATTTATTATAGCCATCTCCTCAATAATGTATATATAAAGGTGGGACTCCTGACCCACTTTTTTAATTTTAACTGATCATAATTTGCCGGGATAAAATCTGACGCAATGATATATACGACACAAAATTATAATTTTAAGATGTATTATATTGGTGTTTATGTTAGTAAGACCAAACTAATATGACCATTAGTTCTTAATGTATACTCGCAGCAGTGGTATAAACAATGTAAGAGATTGAAGTGATGATTTCTAACCAATCATATGTAGCTTAAAATTTTAACTAGTAGGTAATTAATGAGTGTAATTGCAGTCCATCATGATTAAAAAGCTACTATAGGAAAGTGCTTTATAGATCACAATAATAATAAACCATATTCAACTTTGATATCAATATTATTAGTTGCAAGCCACATATATTCAAATCCAAGACAAAATCAAACAGCTGTTAAAATTGGATTTTAAACAACTTGAAGGAGTGGTTGGTGTTGGTGGCTTACATGCAATGCAACCAATTATCAAGTGTAGAAACAATGACTTCATTGCCATGGCCAATGCCATTTTTCTTTGCTATTCCTTATCATCATATTAAAATATGGAAAAATTCTAAGGTGTACAGCTAACTATGGTGTGCATTTTACCAAAAAATAAATAAATAAAATTAAAAGGTGATCCTGTTATAACTAAATGTGGCCACCGACGGATTTTTATTTTTATTATTTTTTCAAATCATATTGTCCTGCTGTTTAGTAACACTCGTAATTGTTGATTTGCATGAAAATATTGAGATATAGAAATTTTAACTAGTGGAATTAAAAAATATTTTGCAAGAATGAAAATCTCATTGACGTCAAAATGAGATTGGGGTTTGAAGAATTGAATCAGAAGAAAAATAAGTATCTTTTACAACACAATATACATATTAAAATTAATAAAAACATCAAATGATTCGGTTCAGTTTTTTTTGGATGTCATCACTGAACATATTGTTTCTTAACTAGGGGAGTTAAATATCTATATAATAAGGAAGCTCAGGTTTTTTCCCTTGATGGGACTTCTGTCCGTTTGTCAAAATATGAACCGTTGGATTAAACTTAATCCAAGGGCTCACAGTGTTATAGTCTCCATTTTCAACCCACACCCTCTCTCTCTCTCACACTCTCATCTCTTTGTTTCTGGTTTCTGATTTCAAATTTTGAAATCAGACCCCCCTTCTCTCTCTCTCTCTCTCTCTCTCTCTCTCTCCATTAGACGTGCTACACATTTTGAAATCAGTTGATGGTAGAGTGTGGTAAAAGGTTTGGGGACTAGGGTTTCGACAGCCTCCAAACTGTCGAGACATCTTCCTCTCAAAACTCTCGCTTCCTTCTCAGCGCCAAACATCTCATCTCCATCGGTTTCCAGGTGACTCAACAATTCTTTGTTTCAATCCAATCATTCCTGTGAATTTTAATGTATGTATGTGCCTTAATTTTCTGTTTATGCTATTTGATCTGCTTCTGTTTTGTTAATCCTTTTGTTTCTATTAATTTGATTTGAGATCTATTGGTTTTGTGCAATTTTCAATCCAATTTTGAACTCATGTTTCAATCAAAGAAACATGAAAATTTCAGGGTTATTTTAGTTGTTTTCAAGGTGTGATGTGAATATATTGTGGTATTGAATAAATTTGGCCCTTTTAAAGTTTTTTAAGTTGTCCTTTTCATTCTTTTTATTTGTAATAATGGAAAATTTTCAATCCTTTTCATTCTTTGCTCTGTTTTGGTATTGTTTGATGTGAATGTATTGCTTGCTCTGTATTGGGCTGTGACTCTAATTCTATTCGTTAGAACACATATAAAAGTTTGGAATCTGATGATGATGAGTATAGTACTTCCCAAGTTTCTTTGAAAAATGGCCCTTACATGAAGTAATTATTTAATATTAAAATAATCATCACTTTCAATTATTTAATATTAAAATAATTATTTAATATATTATCTCTGTTTTTTAATTTTGATGTTGTTGAACTTATATTTTGTTATACAATAATATATTGATGATAATGTCTATGTTCTTCAGGTAAATCCGAGTGTGTATGGAGACAGAAAAACTCGATTATTTGTGTATTGGACTGTGAGTCATTGAATTTAATATTTTGGTGCCCTAAATAAGTTTTAATGAAATACTTTCACTAGGTCTCATTTCTTCTCTGTCATATTTGTTAATTCTTACTTTGTATATAGTTTGAGAAATATTTGAAATACATGTGTGAGTAAAAATCTTAACTATATGGTTGATGATGGAAAATTGCTTCCCAAGGTCTGGGAAATGAGCTAGATAATTGAGGTTATTATTTGTATAGTCGTGTTGAGGGTAGTTCGATGTTAAAGTCAAAAATTATTTGAAGAACAAAAAAAATTCAAAATACTCTAATTCTAATCGTTAGAACACATATATCACCTCTATCGCCTCTTTAAACGTTCCAAATCTCACTAGGAAAATATATTACACCATATCTAGAATTACATTTTGATTGAATTTTGACTTCTGCCCTTATCTCAAAAATTCATGTTGCATCATCTGACGTCTTTATCTAAGTGAGATCATATCATATCAGTTGACTTTTAATCTTACTAAAAAAAACACACTCCCATTATTCAAGTTCACAACTACCATGCCATAGGTGTATTTTAATGCTTTGTGGAATCAACAATATGATCATTTGGCATTATAATAGCCCAAGTGAGAAAGGAAAATAAAAATAAAAATTAGAAGATGAATATGAAACAAAAACTTAACTGTAAACTACTAATAGTATTTTTTTGTTTTTTTGATATTATTTATATTTGATGTGAGTTATCACTAAATTTTAGTTTGCTCTGTGGATTGAACAGGCAGATTCATCACAGAGAACAAGGTGTTTTGATCTAACCTGTCCTGGTTTTGTTCAAACAAACAGTGAGATTGCTCTTGGTGCTGCAATCTATCCAATCTCAGTCACTGGTGGCCTTCCTTATGAAATCACTCTTTACATCTTTAAGGTTAGACTACAAATCAATCAAGCTTCTTAAATTAATCTTATTATTATAAGACTCGAAAAAACAAATGGTATTGGAAGGCTACGATCGAAGTCAACTGAATTTTGGTTCTTTGTCTTCGATTGCATTTTCTCCTACATTTATTGTCTCTGTAATGTTTTTTGGGGCTAAGGTTGGATTTGAATTTCATTTGAAGGGAAATCACGTTCATGTGTGGTTGCTTTGAATTTAACCTATCGATTTCAGCAGATTTGTTGATGTATGTTTTTGAATTGACTAAATTGTTCATGTGTGCTTCAGATCTAACAATAATTTGTATGCCGAACCACTTGATTCAACAGGTCGAAATTGTTCATTTTCCCCTGGATTTGGTACTTTAAGTATGTTTGTCTTTGTCTTCAATTGCATTATCTCCTACATTTATTTTCTCTATAATGTTTTTTTATTTTTTATCTGCATTGAAAGGCTATAATCGAAGTCAATTAAATTCTGTTTGATGTGGATTTGAATTTGTATTAAAATTTTTATCAATTGAATTTATATAATAAGGAAGCTCAGTTTTTTTTCCTTGATGGGACTTCTGTCTGTTTGTCAAAATATGAACCATTGGATTAAACTTAATCCAAGGGCTCACAGTGGTTAATTATACCCATTAAGACATGGATGAGTTTTGTAAATTGGTGTTGACATTTACTCACAAACAGGGTAAATGTTGTTTATTTATTTTCTTTGTTGTTTTCTCTCATATTAATCTACAAATCGGATAATTTTTTGCCAATAAAGGGTTGTGTTTGTGTTTGTGTTTGTCTTTTAACATAGGAAACAAAACCAATTTTAAACCCTTAGTTTGTTGTCAGATTTTTTGATATTATCTTAGTTTCTTTGTTCATCTTAGTACCTTAAAACATTATTTTTTGTTCATCTTAGTTTGTTGTTTTCTCTTATCTTAGTTTCTGGGGATTAATCAAGCAAATATTTTGGGGAATTAATCAAACAAATATTTGAAAATATTTGGGTCAGACAGTTTTTGTTTTTGTGTTTATAAGGGTTTGAAAATATTTCTATCTTCTTTTTTTTTTTTATCAATGTATCACAAAATATTTCTATCCTTTTTTTTTTTTTTATCAAGTTATCAATGTATCACAAACAAAATTATCAATGAAACCATATGTAAGCAAAGTTTGTTTACAAATTGTTACAAACTGCCATGAAAGAGCTGTAGCAAAAAAAGAGCTGTAGCAAAAACTTAGTATGAGCTTAACAAAAGATTGTATTTTTGTTAACAGCAGCCATTTTTTGTATCAAAACTTTTCCAACAGTCAAAATACCCAGGAGCCATTCTTTGCATCAACAGTCTTCCAACAATCAAAATACCCTGTCCATGATTGTATTTTGCTGCATACTGGTTGTTTGTGGTTGAATATTAATTCATTTCTAGCAAGCCTAAGAGTCCAAATTTTTAGGTTGTCGATTGGCTCAAAATTGTTACTCTAATTTTTTGGGATGTCTTTTGTTTTGCTATCATGGATTCTATTATTTGGCAACCTATAAATTTTGAGCCAATCGACAACCTAATATCCACTTTGGTGGCAGTATAGAAAGTGTTTGGTCAATTAAGGATATGTCCTCCTTAAACATGTTTCAAGTTCTACACCAATCTCAAATAATTTTATATAGATTTATATTGTGGTAGTGGTGCAATTGATTTTGATGAGTTTGTGGATATGATGACAACCAAGATTGGAGAAAGGGACACTAAAGAAGAGCTTATGAAAGCATTCCACATTACTAACTTTTTTTTTTTTTTAAAGATGTGTGAAAATAAATAAGAGCTTATGAAAGCATTCCACACTAAAGAAGAGCTTATAAAAATGTGTGAAAATATGATTATGCTCGCCTTATTTTGTCCTTTTTTTTTTACTAATTGTTTTTTTGTCATTTGAATATAGGGAACAATATCTGCCACAGACATTCAACGAATTGCAAAGGAGCTGGGCGAGAGCTTACTGACAAGGAGATTCAAGAGCTAATAGAGGAAGCAGATTGTGATCGTAAGTTCGCCTCTTTTTATTATGATTTGCATTATTCTTTATGATGTGTGCTTCAGGTATTTGTTTGAACCTCCAGACACACTATATTTTAGAACTGTTTTGTTAGTGCCACTATCAAACCTTTTTTCCCTTTTTTATGCGATCTGCATTCGTTGTTGAACTGAAGTTTCTACTATGTAAACTGGCCATTTTTGTTAGAGTGTCTTTCAAAAATAGCAATTTACATATGCTGAATTGATTCACACAGTTGTACTGGCCTAAATATTTCTTTAATAGAATTATTAGTAGCGTAATAACTAACTTCATTGCTAACCTTCTTCCTTTTGTTAGTTGCCCTTTCTATGCTCTACACTTTCCAAGCTATTAATTCAATTAAATGACATTGCCAACCACTGTCACACCAATGAATACCATCGCAATCACCAACATCTCCGCGTCATCATCACATGCTGATGATTATATTCAAGCATCATTAACCCAACACCAGTTAAAATCTTCATTATTGACCAAATAAGCCTCTCTCTCTCTCTCCCTCTCTCTCATGTATGCAATCGCAATTAAGCATGCACTTGTGGGCACATTAGTTGATGACACAAAAATATTAATGAAATATCCATTGGTTCCTAATACATAAATCTAAAAAGATCACCCATTTAGGAAAAGAAAATAACATTGTGAATTCTATATAATTTCAGAAACAACAGTGTAAATAGGAGATTTACAGAGAAAGAAATATTTGAGATTGAAGTTTGTGTTTAATATGTGTATGAGAATGATATGTTGGCTTGAGGATTTTTTTTTTGTGAATACTTTTTTTTTTTTTTTTTTTTGGGCTTTTTTGGCTGTTTGATTATTGAAAAAAATAGAGGATAATTTCATAGCTTTTGAAATTGTGAGATTGGGTTTTACTTGGTTGAGTTTGACTTGATGAATTTGATGGGACTTTTGTCTTACATGTCAAAATGTGGACTATTAAATTGAATCATAGGCTAAGATTTTATATTCTAATCCAACGGTTCAAATTTTATCTTTTCCACCTCCTTTTTTTTTTCCCCCTTCCAAAAATGAAAAAATCTTGGAAAGACAATTCTTAGATCTTTTTAAGGTTAATAATTCAATTCTCATAATATTTTTTTATGTGCATTGAAATATTTCTTTCTCATGTCTATTTTTTTGTCAAAAAAAGGTTAGCTTAGTTATATCTTGGAGATGTTTTAGCGGTCAACCACCTGGTGGATGAATTATTTTTGATGAAATTATTTGTTGGTTGTATAGAGCTTGACTTTATGAAATACATATATTTTTTGTTTGTTGACTTTACTACTACATATGTTTCTACTCATTTGCACCTTTTGCAAGGTTGGGGTAATGTGGCATATCTAAAAATTTTAGGATTTATTAATTTCTAAGAAAAATGGTAAGATTCATTAATATTGTCTTCTGATTCATTATTTTTATTTAATGTTCGGAGTCAAATTATTATTTTCAAACTGTGTAGATTTGCAAATCTTTTATTAGTTGTTAATTTTAATAAATAGATTCTACGAAGCAAAGTAGTAAGTGATTGATGTGTTTTATTGATAGTTTCAGTTGGAAACACAACTCATTTTGATAAATTGTTTAATTTTAGTAAAACTTGATGACGGAAAATGATTGGTAGGTTATTAGTTTGGCATTTGCATATCTATGTGATTTTTTATTAATTCCTTCAATGATATATTTTATTCATGGTATATGAATTAACTTTATAACTTTTGTCAATAATGGGCTCTTTTTTTTTTTTCTTTTTTTTGGGGGGAATAATTAGGGATATGTTCTGCTTAAAAGTGGTTGGCCACTTTGGGAAATGTCCTACTCATATCTGTAATCTACACCAACCATTTTTTATATTTATATATATTTTCAGAAACTATAGAGTTGTAGTTTAAATGGAATGGGATTGAAGTTTATGAAAATATGTTTTATTTGTTGCTAGAAATTGATTTGCTTCTCCTATATTTTAGGTCTTTAACTCTAACTTCTAACTTAGTTCTACATAGATTTGCTTCTTTCTACGTCAATATTTTTTTCTTGCAATGTAACCTCTCTCTTACAAGATGTGCTTGGCCAAAAAATTAGTGCCAAAAAGGGTAGACTTTGGACCAAAACTCATCCAACGACCAATTGTATGTACAACATCACTACCATAGAGGTGGTGTACTGGATTGAAAGGAATTTTGTATATTTAGATTAGCTTGGAATTTCGACTTGCAGTGTCTTCAAATTGATGATTGATTAGAGGAAGGAAAAATGTTGTTTTTCCATTCTATTTATTTGACAGTTTGATTGAGCTTTTTTCCCTGTTTTCCTTTCCCCATGTTGTAATCTTTTGGAATAAAATGTCACATTAAACTCTAAGGTAGTGTTTGGTTCACTGTAATAAAGTGTAAAGATTCCTTACACTTCTCATGTTTGGTTGACTAAAAGAATAATGAAAAATTCATTGCAATGGGAGCCATCATTAACCATTATAAGGGAATGATTATTCCATAGGGAAATGTAAGGAATAACCATTTTAGTGAACCAAATAAAGCATAAATGAGATAGAAGAGTTTCAAATATAATTAGTGTTCTGATAAATGATTTGGGTCATTTTGATAAATGTGTGAATTGGATTTCCTTTTTTAACATGCAAAGTAGTGTTCTGTGATCTTTTGTTTTTATTTGATTGCTGGTAATTAGAATTGTAGAGAGAAAGAAATAGCCTGTTGTACTTAAATTATGGTGCAATTAAATAATCAAACAATCATTGTACATCCCATTGGTATTTAAACCCAATCTATTTATAGCACTATTAAATGAGTTATTTATTCACTATAGATCTTCAACAACCTCTTCAACAACCTTGGAGTTCATTTTAATTTAAATCATGGACAACATTCATGTTTAGTTTATATTTTATTATTCAAGGCTTAATTTCTTACTTATTATTTAAGATTTTTCTCATAATCAAATGCTTTTGTATTATTTTTTACAGGTGGATGATATGTTGGAGGAAACAGTAATATTAGATCTCTATACTAATTTTTTTTATTTAATCTACATTCCTTAATATAATTTCTCTTTTACCTTTCAAATGCATTTCTATATATACACAGATTTAGTTTCTTCAAAACAAAAATGTCAGTGTTGTGATCCATAATCAAATTGATTAAACAGAAATGCCATTGGTATTCAGTTTTCTCTATGTTTGTGGGGGTAAGCCCACTAATCAAATTTATTTGCTTCTCATATTTTTCCTTAATAATTTTTGCTTATTTTTTAAAAGGCAAAGGAAAAGGTAAGGGTAAAGGAAAATGAGAAGCTTAAAGGAAAAAGAAAGGAAAACTACCCAAGAAAGGGAATAAAAAATACACAGGTGGTATGATTCTTTTCAAGTTTGTTTTGGAGCATGTGTAATGAAAATCATGGGGGAATGTGATATTTTGAAGCATGCATAATCTATGCGTAATTTTTTTTTACTGTAAAGTTTGTGAAGATGGGCATAGTGCTTTTAATCCTTAATATTACTAATTATGCATCCTTAAAAAACAATACACTAGAAAAAATTATAAAGGATCTTTCCAAACTAAATTATGCATCCTTAAAAAACAATACACTAGAAAAAAATTAGAGGATTTTTTACAAAGATATATAAAATTTTCCAATTAGAAGAGGGAAGTAACTAAAGTTTAAAAAAGAATACAAATGATGAAAGAAGGAAATAAATTTAAAGGGTATTTTAATTAAAATTTTGTTTAAATTATGATCAAGTCAAACTTTTGTAGGATTTGGGTGAAAAAGCTATGGAGCCGAAGAGGATAAATAAGACTATATTACTCCGATGGAATTGTAACAAGGCATCCTTTCTCCATATTATTTCAATATCTATTTTTCGTATTGTTTTAATATGTTAATGTTATTGTTTTTTAAACATTAGATTGTTGTGCATGCTTCTCACTGGAAAAAGTACACAGAAGTTGATACATGGACATTTCAAAATGTGATGGAGAACAAGTTTGAAGGCGTCCAAGTACTTTTTGTAAAAGAATAAGTTTGAAGACATTATATGGCATACATTTTGCAAAGTCGACAAATATTTTGTAAAGTATATCCTTGATGTCAACCACTTTTGTAAAGCTTCCTACTGCTATTTTTGTAAAGTCTCTTTTCAATGTAAAATATTGGACCTTATGAATGGTTATTTAGTGTGGACTGTAAAGTGCTCTTGAAAATTCACTACATTTAATTGTAACAATTTAATTTAGTATCTTTGCATATTTTGGTGGAAGTCACATATGCTTGACATGGATTTTTGCGTAAATTTAGTGCCTATTATGCAGGATGTTAGAGTTACATTGAAAAAGACTAATTTATTAGTGGGTTGAAGGAGGAGGATGTTATAGTATTGTTGCCTCTTAATTTTTAGATACTTAACTGTAGTTCCCCCCTCCCTATTTGATCATGGTTATGGATTTTATGTTTTTTGATTAAGAAAGACCCATGTATTTTGATGCACTATTTTCATGATTTGTTTCTGTATTCATTATCTTTTCAGGACCTCTGACATTCCAACACAGCTGGTTGTGAAAGTAGATTGGATTTGTTGTATCATCCATGATATTCTGGTATCAACAATAAGGTTAGTCTTCAAAGTAACTTGGGTTAGTTTTATTTCATTTATTTATAAGTAGTTAGTTGAAACTGTGAAAAAGTTGGAAGGATTTGAACTATTCCTATTGATATTTGATGTTTTATTAGACTGGCTTGAACTATTCATTCAACATGGCTGATTTTGAAATTATGTTAGAGAATGAGGTGGGAACTCTTAAAGGCACCATCCCAATTATGTGAATGAGGTGGGAAGCTTACATTCATGATAAATTCATTAGGAAATAAAAGATTTGAAATTTATTAGTTATTTTTTTTAGTTTTAAATTGGAGTGATATTATAATTTTGAATTGATTCATTATAATTGAATTTCGTAGCACGTGTGGTATCAAAAAAATTTTGTTCGTTGTGCCTTCAGCCATAGGTTATCCTTACATGGGTGGGTCTGTTGGGTGCTAGCCTTGCTAGATCGGTGGGTCCAAATCGGCAACATCGCGGCAACAAATCATCTGTTTCTTAATGCTCAATAGGTTAGCTCTCTCTCTCACACACACACACACACATACACAACTTCAATATGACTATATTTGTTCATTCCTCATGAGGTTCAACTTCTCTCTTTAAAATTTATTAGAGCATTCCATTATTCGGTACTTGGATCTTAGCCCAAAATTTAAGAAATTAGGATACTTTGTTAGTGCTGAATTTATTTGTGAATAGAATCAATAATTAACTTATCTTTTCCCTACAAATTTGGATAAATTTTTTTTTTTTTTTTTCATCCCATCATCCCCACCATCAACAACAATGCTCTCACTCTCTATCAAATCAAATGGGGGTTGAGGAAAAAATTGGTTTCATGTTAACACCCATATTTTTTTTTCCCCAGGTTAGTCAAATAGGTTAAGGATTGTTAACATTAAATGGGCTAATGTGAAAGGTTAACCTAACTGTTAACATTAAGCTGAAAATAAAATATTTTTGGTATTTATTAAATACTTTTGTATTTACTTAATCTTTATCTGGCACATTATTCAGTGGTGATTTGCAGAATGATGAGTTGTGGTGTAGAGGATGTGAGCAGTGGGTTTTGTTTTGGGGTAATGTTCTTATACTTTTTATAAAAGATATATTTTGGTGATTTGTTTTGAGAAGTGCTCTTACTGATTTTGGATTTGGTGCTCCTTCATTTCTAAAAGATATATTTTGGTGATTCTTTTGGATATATTTATTTTTTTGTTTTAGTTTAGAAGCATTGTTTTTGGTATTAGTATGTATCTAAGAAGCTTTCAATTGCAGTAAGAGTGCTTCAAAACAGAAAATCACTTCCAATTTAATTGCTTTATTTACATTTATGGTAATTTGTATATGAAACGTTGTGTTTGTGTGTGAAGCATTGTTTTCCTATGCATTTTGTTAGTTTAAATTAACATGGTATATGAATCATTTTGTATATGAAGCATGGTAATTTAAATTGAATTTTTTAAATTGGTTTAAATCAAAGAAGCCTTCTATTTGTTAGTCCACTTTCAAATTCTATTTTTTTTTCAGTGTAATGATTTAACTATGTTTATTGTGGAATCTAATCTCTTTTTGTTCTTGATAGTATTGATTGGCAGATTATTGATATTGACATAAAACAGTGTATCTTTAGCTTAAATTTTATATTATTGATATTGGTGGGTTTAGAATTTTATATTGATTGATTTCTTAGTCTAAAGAAACTAACAAAATGCATAGGAAAACAATGTGCAACTTTTATTTTTTTTCCTTCGATATTTAATGTACATTTGTAATCTCATCATACACCACCAGTTCAACCCACCTGTGTTTGGATTTTGTTTTAGGCTAAAGATTCATAATGGAATGATTCCCACTCACTCCCACCCCGTATCTCAATTGAAATTTTGGTTATGTTTAATTGATACAAAGGTATTCAATTTCTATGGAATTCGAAACTTTACCAATATAAGTAAGAAGATAAATTCAATAAACCAATTATAAATTCAATATCTATAAAATTTTGATTTATTGAGTTATTGATATTGTTTAATTGGCATGAGTTATTGATATAAAAGTTAAATTCATGAGTGAATTTGTTTTAGACTTACAGAAGTTGAGTCAGAGTTTTTATTTACTAAGATTTCAAATTCATGGCTTCTTTGTGTTAATGATAGATATTAGAATTTTTTTTTTTCTTTCTTCAGTTAATTGGTTTTGAATTTCATAACTTGATTATTTGGATTTGTAGTATCATCCTGTTCAATCTTTGATTAATCTCATTAACAAAAGTCTTCTTATTTACATAGAATCCTCTAATTGGTTGTTTATAATTTCATCATTATTGGTTGGTTTAATAGAGAACCTTTATATTTGTTAGTCTACTTTCAAATTCTATTTTTTTATAGTGTAATGATTTAACTACGTTTATTGTGGAATCTAATCTGTTTTTGTTCTTGGTATTATTGATTGGCAGGCTTAGAATTTTATATTATTGTGTGTAGTTTTGATTGATTGCTTGAATTAGATGGTTTGATTCTTGGTCTAAAGAAACTAGCAGAATGCATGGGAAAACAATGTGTAATAACTCATGTCTTTGTTAGATTTATTCATTTAAGTTGATTTGATAGTATTGGGTAATAGTAAAATCAACTTATACTGCCTTTTGGGTATAAATAGGACAGTTTCATGATTTTATCGTAAAAGAACCACATTTCATCATAAAGTAACCACACGTGCCTCTGGCACTCCAAGTTTAAAACAAAAAAACCACATTTAAGTTTTTTTTACACAACGTACATGGTTTTTGTAGGAAATGTTTTAAATCACAACTTTGAGCACTCAAGTACAATCTCTTCAATCATTCCAATTTTTTATCTTATTGAGGTGGTGGTAATTTTCACTTTATGGTTAAGCCTTCTAATTGTTCATTAGGCACTACCTAATAAATTGTAATATAGAAATTTATTACACATACATACAATCTCTTCCCATCACCAACCTAAATTATTCGATCTCATGTAATTGTTTTGTTTATTGAATCCTTGGCACTCGATTAGAGTGATATATTTTGCCTTTGACTTTAATTTTTTTTTTCTTCAAATTTCAGGTGTATAAAAGTAGCAGTTGTCCATGATATTGCAGAAGATAACATCTTTGCATTTACATTTTTTTATTGGGTTTCTCATTACGCATTCTTTTGTTGTGATGAGTATATTGAAGAAACACAATAATAATGAGAATTTTGAGTAAATTGTTGTATAATAATTAATTGGGCAAAGCTTTTTGTCATGAGCCTGCCTGTAATGGGATTCCAAATTAGATGCAATTATTTATTTTCATTTGTTTTCGTGTATTATCTAAATTGTTTTCGTGTGTTGATGGTTAGCTCTTTCATTCTAAATTGGATGATCTTTTTATTTTTTTTTTATTATTTTTTTAAAGCTAGGATGATTACTCTTTTGTACCAAAATGTTCATTCACCATTTCTTGAAGCTTTGATTAAGCGAAAAGGTTACTCAGTTATAATACTAATTTAGACACATTCTTTTATTGAAGGTTGCCCCATTCTAACTCACTATACATGTGTTATCTTTACTTATGAAGGTTGCCCCATTCTAACTCACTATACATTAAACTTTAATTATGAAGTTTGCCAAAACTATAATTTGTTATTTGGACTTATGTAATTTTATATTGCAATGAAATTGTTGTCATTTTGAATTAATTTATGCAATTTTCTGTATCAGTGAAATTGTTATCATTTTGAATTGATTTATTTTAATTAATGTTTGTAACGTATGTGATATCAACATTATTTACACCGTGCCTTCAGGCACGGGCATGCACTAGTATATATATATATTAGTAATCAATAAACTAATCTGAACCAATCCAACATTTAGAGGACGGTTTAGTTCCGGTACTGAAAAATTAAAAACTGTTAATTACGGTTCGATTAACAAATTAAGGCTCAAAAGAACCAAACAAAATTGAACGGAATCATTTGATGTTTTTATTAATTTTAATATGTATATTGGTTATACAAGATACTTATTTTTCTTTTCATTCAATTCTTCAAACCCCAATCTCATTTTGATGTCAATGAGACTTTCATTCTCACAAAGTTTTTTTTTTTTTTTTTTTTTTGGGTATAAAAATGTTTATAGTTTCTTTTTTTTTTTACTATTTATACGATTTATTGTATATTTATAGCAATTACTATATAATATGCATAATTTGTTTAGTTGTTAAATATTTTAAAAAAGTTAATTTGAAGAATATTTTAAAAAATTTCAGTATGACCAGATGATATTTAACTACATTAATCATAAAGGCGCACATTAGATGCCAACCTTGTCAGATGTATGTGAATGCAGTTAACTATAAAACTAAGAGATTTGAATGAAAATGGGAGATTATTTTGTGTTTAAAAAATAAGAGATTTGTTAGAAGGAGGAAGTATCCAACAACTATTAAAAAAATGCCCATACTGATTGAAGAGATCACTATATAAAGGGCATCCCTCCCCTTTCTGAAAACATCAAATAGTAGTAGTCTGTGGGTATTACAAACAAAACCTAAAAGTGCTTCTGGAAATGGCCTCTTCTTTTCCAATGGCACTATGTGCCTTGGCAATATGTTTGTTAGCTACACATGTAGCAGCTGACTACAAGCCTTACATTTATGCTTCTCCACCACCGCCGCCTTATTTATACATGTCCCCACCGCCACCATCACCTTACTATTATAAGTCACCGCCACCGCCGTCGCCCCCACCTCCACCTCCTCCTTACTACTACAAATCACCACCTCCTCCATCTCCATCACCACCACCTCCATACTACTACAAATCCCCTCCTCCCCCTTCACCATCTCCTCCACCTCCATACTATTATAAGTCTCCTCCACCTCCGTCTCCGTCGCCGCCACCTCCTTATTACTATAAGTCACCACCTCCTCCATACTAAACAAGTCACTACAAGTGATCGACTCATGTACGTATAATGCGTCTATGTTTTGTAACTAATAAGTAGAAAAGTAATGATGCCTCTTATTCACTTATTCTCATCATCTTCTTATTTGTTCATTTATTTTTCAGGTCATAGGTTAATGGAAAATGTAATTGCTATAAGAAGGAAAAGGATACTATGTTGGGGTTCATTGAGCTTAACCATGACATGCGTCTGGAGAATAAAGAGGGCTCAAACAATCCATATGCTTCAAATTTTTCTTTTATGAAAATTTCATGTTGCAATCATGTATTTTGATACACTTTATGTGTTTTCTTATATGTTCAATCAATGTATGTCTAGATGTTGATACATTTGAGATAATAAAAACCAACTTTATGCATAAAGAAGTAAAACCACATACTTTCGTTATTTTTTTCCCTGTCTTCTATCTTTGTATCATATATTGATCAATTGAAGAGCAATACATTGTAAAATGAGTTTAGTTTAGTTAATTGTGATAAAATCTAATGAGCATAAGCCTACTAAATATATTGGAATCTCACTACATTACATTGATTAACTATATATATATATATAGAAGAATATGAACCCCATCAGCCTCAATAATTAAACAATTTGAAAAATCCATAGGAGTAAGATAATCTATTGTTTGATAAACGCATAAGCCTTGAAGATTCAACATTAGGAATCACAAAGAAAAAATGAACAACCTTTCAATATTGCAACATGGTAATTAAAACAAACAACATGCAAAATCTCCCATTCTGTGAAAGGAGAAAATTCCATAATTAACAAACTTTGAAAGGCCTTAGAAGTCACTGCAATTCTTCAAAGTTGGTGCTAAGAAAGCAAGTATAGTAACTCTTTTACATCCAAGATCCCTTCTACAACTGTCAAAATCTCATCTTTAGAGTACCTCAAAGTTGAAGACATATCCTTCAAAATCATTAGAGCTCAGAAGAACAATTTGCACGTCAATTGGTACTCAAAGCAACAATAACAATGATCACGAGTTCCAAAAATTTGAATCTCAATATTTCAATCTATTGACCCCATCCAAATTAAAAAGAAAATCGTACACAGAGTATAAAGACAAGTTGGAACTCATAGAGTCCACCCACCTACTACCATAGGTAAAAATTGAACCCAAACCACCATTCAAACAAATCCGGCACTGAATAAGGATTGACCTAAATCAAACCGCAAGATAACATACACCCAGACCATACTTCCCAAGCTTTTCAACACAATAATATTTAATGATCAATTGTTTCAACAAACCAGAGACATCTAAAGGCGAGAGTATTCATTGAAGACTGATGGGTCATTTTATACACCAAAAAGAGATGGTTTTTCATAACCTAATGATAATTAAATTAAACAAAGCAGATAAACTAGCAATTATAATTAAAGATGAAGTTACTGATTTTAGGAAAAACTTAGGGTAATGAATTCACCACTAGTTACATAAATAAGGTTTCAATTTGAAAATCAATTATGTTGCGGTTCGAACTAAATAATATTTCGCAACTACAAGTTCAAAGCATTGATCAAGAAAATTATCACGTTCAATGTATAGGCAAGAACTATCTCAAGTAGTACGAGGCGTTCGCTCTAAACTATGGGGAAAGACAGGAAGCCTGACTCAACTGTGCCCCTAGTTCATCGTTTTGACCATTTTTTTTGGTTTTCTACTAAAATAATTTTAACCAAAATGAGAGTTAGATTAACGCGCTTGTTCGATTTTCTGATTCAAAATCATGCAAGTTAGGTTATGAGCACTGAAAATTTTCCTTTTTTGGGTCCAGGAAAAAGGTCCAGTTTTGGAAAAAAATGGAATAGTTTTTGAGAGAAAATCAGTCAACCTCAGTAAAAATTCTCAAAAACTGTTTTTGCAATCGGCCACTGCTCAACGAGCATAGAACCCACTCTCGAGATGCACAACCTCAGATCCGAAGGAAAATTGCCCCTTGCTTGAAGAGAGCTGCATGGCAACGAAAAGTTGCCCCTTGTTTGAACGGCACCGCGGCGCATTGAATGGCAACGGAAAGTTGTCCCTTGTTTGAATGGCACCGCAGCGCATTGTAGTCAGTCCTCAAAGTGACGAACACAACCAAATTCTCGGATACAGAGAAGGCGAAGATGATCAAAACCATTACATGGGCACAATCAAATTGAAGTGTTTTACGGCTGGACTTCAGGATGAAGTTGCCTACGTATCCAAAAGATGGGAATCAAGCCTTACGTAGTTCGGGGTTAAGGTACACTCGTGTATTAACCTCTCCTTTTGCGCTATAACTTTTGCCAAGGCCGCCCTTCCGGGTTTTCAACCTTGCGAGCTATGTTCTTCTTTTCTTTTCAATTCTTTTTTTTTCTTTTTCATCTTTTCTTTTCATTTTCTTCATTTTTCTTTTTTTTCCTTTTTTTTCATTCTTTGCATTTTTCTTCTCTTTTTTTTGTGTTCTTTTTCTTCTTTTTCTTGCTCTAACTTTTGCCTGGGTCGCCCTTCCGGGTTTTCGGCCCAGCGAGCCTCTCAAGGGTAAAAGTGTTACTTTGTCCATGTCAAATGGTTTTGAGATCCTGAAGTCATCTGAATCTAGGAGAATGGCTGCTGTTCGTCGACGATGCAGGAGTCCATCCAATGGGGGCTGAATTTGCCCCTAGTGTTGTGGATAGGAACTCGATTATCCTTCGGCAAAAACTTTCTTCTTTCCCCCCTTCTGGGATTTGGCATTCTTGCCGATCTTTATTGATTTGCGGAATGATCTATCTTCGACTCTTCGAGCACAATCGGACATTTTTCTGCCTCTAGGTCGAGGGCTGCTTCGAATCTGGCCATACAGGCCTCACATTGCGGTTGACCGTTGAACATTCTGAGTTAAGGCTGAAGGTCGGAAAGCAAAGAGGGGGGGTCGAGTCTCAAGGCTGAGAGCGATCCTAAGCTGCACAATCTCGAGAGCGATTCCACACAGGTCTTCGCAGGACTGCGCAAAACATTTTTTTTTGAAATCTTTTAAGAAAGCGACTAATCGCTCGCGCAGAAGACAATGTAGAACCAATCTGGATCAAGCTAGGATCCTTCTCAGTACTCACATTATCAAACATGATCTCAATCATTAAGGGCTTAGCATGCCTCTCTTTCTCTCAATTGATCAAATTTTTGCAAATCCCAAGGAATTCCTTCCTCTTTGTTTTTACCACAGTGTTCAAAAAGTTTTGAAAAACTTAGGTCAATGCAATAATTTCAGGGCACAAAAGAGCAGGTGGAATGCACTGCCGTTTCATTCAAGCTTCTGGCACAACTGGCACAAGGCAGAAGCGATCACAAGAATGTGAAAATCACTGCTGTTCATTCAAATCTGTTGGCATTACTGGCTCCAAGGCAGAAATAGACTCAAAAGAAAACGAAAAGACAAACACAAAACAAGCAAGTGATGTCCGAGGTAACACCCCCGGCATCACCCGACTCCAACCAAAATAGGACTGACTCGGTACAACAAGACAGACCCAACTGACTCAGTAAGAAAAGACTGACTCTGTACAAAACAACAAGACTGACCCAATACCCAAGTCAGAAAGTACAAATTAACAACATTCGTAAATGTGCTCAAAACAGTGCATGCCATCCACCATATCTGGAGTAAACTGAGCGCCATCCGCAGGCGGTTCATCCCCCGATCACAAGGTCACATTATCCCCCCAAGTTCACCGATCCAGTGCCGATAGACTTTGCAGAACCTGACGCGAAGATGACCTTTTTATCAATCAGATATTGTATTTCATGGTGAAGACGAAGACACATGTCAGTGTCATGGCCAGCTTGTTGATGAAAGACACAGTACTTCGCCGGGTTGTGGGAGAGAGGAAGTTTATTCAGTAATGGCCGCGGCTCCAGGGGCTTCAGATGCCCTTTTTCGATCAGGACCCTCAGGGTCGTTGACAGAGACATGTCCAGTGGGGTGAACACCCTTTGGCCCCGAGGTGGGTATTTGGCAGGTTGTGAGCTGGTTGTGTTGGATGTACCGGCGAAAGGGTCGGTAAGTGCTGACTTTTGATGATCTCTTCTGAGTGTAGGATTGGAGCTGAAAGGGGTGTTTCTGGTACAACGACCCTTCTCCTGGCTTGCCCCTTGATTCAAACTGCTCTCATTCTGAGTGGCAAAAGTGCCATCCTGTAGACACCCCATTTTTGACCGACCTCAAGACTCAGACGTCACCGATTGAGTGCTCGGTGATGTTGCATATTGTGCTCATTCAGAAGTCTCAGAGTCTCGGCCGTGAGCCCTGCCTCCGGACTTCCGAACCCTTTTCTGTGCCTTGCCTCGGTTTGCGAACCAGACTCGGTTTTCTCTGTTTCTTTTCCTGAGGGGAGGGAGTGGTCCCGTAGACCATCTCTCAGTGGCCGTGGGCTACATTTCGTGGCCGTAGGCCATTTTGCCCATTTCGGAGCCCAGTTCCCGGTTTTCGGAGCCGTCAGGCCGTGTGCCTCGGTTCGGGACCGTCTAACCATCTCCGATTTCTCCGGTTTTTGGCATACATCTTATTTACTCCCTTCTTAGGGACACTGAGGCCTGAGAAACCCACTTCGTGGTCGAATGCTACTTTCAGTGCTTAACAGCCTATTTTCGGGACCCCAAACTGCGTGTTTTGGCCCCCGAGCATTCGTTTTGCATCGGTTTTCGTTCATTTTTGGTAGGTACCTCTGTTTTGTCACCAGGAAGGTCACTGAAGGGTGGGAGGCCAGCAATTGTCTCAGCAATCAGTTATGCTCCTCCGGCGCCCTCCGACGCCCGTTTTTCTCACTTCCGAGCTAATGTTGACCACCCTAGGAGCATTTTCTTCAAGCCCAAACCACATATTTGTGTTGTACACACATGGGAGGACCCTAAAAGTCTATGGCCGGCCATTAATTCCATTTTTCACTTTTGAACCCCTCCTAAAAGTGGCCTATTCTCTCTCCTGTTTTAGAGGTGCCAATTTTGAACCACAGGGTTGTGATGAGGAGACCTGGGAGGACACCTTTCTCTGGTGGCCGGCTAGAAAATCTTCTTGATCCTTTTGACCCTTGGCCGGCCGGCCATAGGGGGTGGCCGGCCATGATCCTTGGGAGGTGTGCCTTGCAGCTGTATAGCTTTTTCCCCCAAAATATCTGATTTCGGGGGACTTTTTGTAGAGAAGGGAACTTAATCCCATAACACTACACACTTTCCCTCCATTGCTCAACCATTCTTGCTTACACAACAGCAGCTCTAGCTCTCTCCCAAGGGTGGAAAAACTTGCTTTGAGCACCTAGATACATATCTCTACATATCTCTCTCATTTTCTCAAGTTTTGGCCCCCATTTCTTCACTACCACCAAGCACCACTACCACCACTCCATTTCCAGCAGTTTGGAGGACTTTCCAGCAGCTAAGCAGCACCATTTCTCAAGCCAAAAGGGAGCAAAAGTTTGGTCTTCAAGGGTAAGTTCATCTTTCCCTCTTTTGTAACACTTTTTTGTCCTATTTCTTAGCCCTATTTGCTTGCTGTTTTGAGCTCCGACCCTAACTTAAAGGGTCATTATTTTGATCCATTCTTCATGTTTGTTTAAGGGCTCAACCCTGTTTGAGCCCCCCATTTGGTACTTGCTTCAATACCTCTTTGTATGCCATTATTTTGCATGGTATTTCTAGTCTATGCGTGATCTGTTTTTGAGCATGATATAAACTGTGAGTTGGCTTATTTTGAGCCCCTCTACAACATTGTAGAAGGACTCAACACTGTTGGGGGCCTCTATGTTGTACTTACCATTATACCCCTCTTTGGCCCCCATTTTTGCATGCTTTTTTAGGCTTATCTAGCTTCTGTTTTCGGCCATCATCAGAACTGAAAATGGCCATATTTTGACCTTATTGGCATATCTCATTAAGGGTCTTTGGTTGTTTGGTCAATGATTTGTATACCTCATGTTATAGCCTCTTGTTGGCCTATTTCTTGCATTGCATTTTGAGCATGTTTGCATACTCATTTGAGGTTTGTCATCTATTGTAAATGTTCATATTTTTAGCCTCTGTTCAGTGTTTTATAAGGGTATTTTTCCATTTGGGCTTTGCATCTACCACTTGCTTCATGTCCTCCCTTGCGGAGCCATTTTTGTATGCCATCTTAGCCCTATTTGTGATTGCTGTTTGGACTTGTTTTGTACTGTAAAAATGTGATTTTTGGGGCTTCCTTGCTTCTTCCTTTTCATTTCATGTATCAATTATGCATGTATGGTATAGCTGTAGGCCATTTTATGCATTGAAATCCGTGTTTCGGGATAATTTCATGCATCGGGTATTACTTCGCCTCATTTCGGGGCTGTTTTTCCCCTCATTTTGCCACTGATTTTTGCATGTTAGCATACCATATTCCATGTCTTTGCTATGCCTCATTAGAGTGGCATTTTGGTGCCTGAGGGTCCGTTCTCGATTTACGTGCCCGCGGGCACGCGCTTCGAGGTGTCTTGTTTTCATCTGATGGCCTCCTATGTGAGTGTGGTCGAGGCTCTCTCATGTTGGTGTAAGCCCATTATTGCATTGCGTATGCCATTTCATCCATAGCATTGTGTATGCCCGGTTGTATATTACCTCGTATAACGTGTATGCCATTCCATAACATTGTGTATGCTAGGATTGTATATTAGCTGCATTTCATGCATATCATGCATATCGCATCGTGTTCGGGATTGGAGTTAGCCCGGGCACGGGAAACGAGGCACGTTTCGTACTCCGAGCAACGGAACGGGTCTCAATTCCCAAGTCACCGACGATCCGGATTATCCATGATGGAGTTAGGTTTTGTTGTAGCATTCATATGCATTCATCCTATATTGAGTTGTGCAATTCGACTCCTCAGTCATCATGCATCGATATGCGTGATTGGTGGCACGAGGATTGAGGCATGCATATATTTGTGAAATACATTGCTATGCCTCTTTCCTGCTCTCTGTTGCAGCAAAATGAAGAATCAGTAACTTTTCGGAGCTTGGCACGCATTTCGAGAAACATTGCAAACAGAGGCTAATTGGGGCATCCCAGTGGATTTCCTCGCAAGGCAGCCTAAACATGCATCATTCATCACCCGTAGCGGAATCAAGGCAGTCCCTGGCTTGCATGCCAGTTTTACAGTTTTCTTAGTTAATTTGTTAATTAATTAGGAATTTGTACATTATTTGGACTGTATTATTCGAACTGTAATATTCTTTTATTCGGGACTGTATATTCTTTTGGACCCTCTGCGCGAGGGCATAATTGTAATAAGTGTGCTTGTGTGTGATGTATGTCTTCCAACCCCACGTCTTTCTTCCCTTTTATTTATCCGCTTATGATGGTTAGATTAGGGCATATTTCAATTAGCATACAGTATGACAGCATGTTTGCATCATTCATCTGTTTTGCACGCACCGGGCTCGGCGCATCATACAAACTGCATTTGTATTTCAATTCCAAATTGAATACGTGTTAGTTGTAGCATTCCATATGCCATGTTTAGAATAGCCGAGCCTGCTATAGTTGCATCTTTGCATGTGTTGCATTAGGCATTTCTGTATAATTAGGATCATGCATGATTTCTAATGAGCTTCTGTTTTGGCTTGGAGTACTCGGTGAGTTTTATGCTTTAGCATCCTTGCATGCGTGTGAGTGACTGCCATGAATAGCATGCTTACCATGAGGCTACGTGCTTATGTGATATAAACTGCCTTGAATGCCTGTGGGTGGAGGTTGGGTTATTTGGAGTGGGACAATTCATCAAATGTTTGTTTTAAGCCCACTAGATAGTGGCAAAATCATGTTTTTCTAAGCCCACCTGAGGGTGGCAAATCCACGTCTTAGCCTACCTGCGGGTAGCACCATCAAACCATTTTCAAACAAACAAACATGAAATGTTTTGTTCCAATTCAGGCGACTCAGTCTATACTTGTATGCTGTGCGCATCAGATAGTAAATCAAGGCTAATAACCGGAATAAGAACATACAATGTTTTCAAAATAAGATATCATGGTTAGTAGAGGCCGGTCTTTGACCGGGCGAGCGGGGGTGCTCACGAAGTGACCTTCCTCAATCGTACCCAAGTTCCCGAGTCGAGGCAACTTTGGTGATGACGGACACGTGGCCTTCGGCACCGAGTCAGGGTTTCCTAAATTTCCCATTAAAAAACATTTAGGTGGCGACTCTGTATCTGGCAAAGCAGTCCATGTTTGGCACTTCTTTCAAAAAAATCTGTTTTCAAAACGATTTGCCGGATTTGGACTCTTTGGTTCAAGATTAAGAACCGTGACATTTTGAGTCCTTCGAACTGTAGTGACCCAATATCGAACCAGAACGGAGGGACTCGCACTCCTTGCCCGGGATGCGTTCGGGGACGTCTACACATCCACAATCTTTGCAACAACTGCAATTACTTGCTGTTTATTCAGCCCTTCGGCTTTCAATGCCTCAACAGCCCACTGAAGGTGTTCATGGGGACCAATGCCTGCCCCTACCTTGTTCTTACCACTCGCCTCCACTTGGTCAAGGGATCGGCCTTCTTCAAATGCAGCCCGTCCCAAGATTGGAGAGCCTTTTGTCGTTAAACTCCTAGCATGTGCTGTGGTCGATGATGGAGCCAATGTCCCAGAGGCTAGATCTGTCACAGTTCTTTGAAGATCTTCGATCATTCTCTTTAGCTCAGAAGTAGTGGGCTCACGGGTTTGAGATGATTGGGGTCCAGGCCCATCCATCATGCATAAGTCCATGCTTTCTGGAATGAACACCTCAGGCTTGGGTAGATGGGCTGGGGTGATGTATATGCTGGGGTCGAAGGTGGATGCTAGTGTATGGATGAGGTTGAGGTGGGGAGATGACGAGTCAGTACTAACCTGAGGTCCTTTGGGTGGAGCTAGGGTCTCTTTGTCAATAAGATCGTGAATCTTATGACGGAGGCGGATGCAACGGTTCGTATCATGACCGTGTTGTTGATGATAGGCACAATATTTAGCTGGGTCATATCTTGGTGGAAGAGGATTTGGAAGGGGTTGGGGTTCTAGGAGTTCTAGGTGCCCTTCTTCTTGCAGCTTTTTCAAAGCTTGGGAGAGACTCATGTAAAGAGGGTTGAACTTTCGGGCTTGGGGCCTAGTTGAAGTGGTTGGTTTTTGGCCATTGAGGGAAGTGGTGATAGTGTCTACTTCTGAGCATTTCACAGCTATGCTACCATCAGTAGTAGCATTGGAAATGCGAACAATATTCCTCTTCAAAGGCTCATTATCTTCTGCAAAGATCCCTTGTCGGATGGCATCCTCGATTTGAACCCCCATTTCATGAAGGGCTGGAAAGGTAAACAGAGGTAGAACGACCATTTTTTTGCAGCAACTTGCCATGCAGATTCTGAACAATTATCCTGATCTGATCTTTGTCGGAAGGTTTTGTAGTCATCATTGAGGCCTTTGCTCTCCATCTCGTCACGAACTCTGAGAAACCCTCCTTTGGCTCTTGGCGGATGACTTCAAGATCACGAGTTGTGACCTCAATCTGTGTGTTGTAGGAGTATTGAGCAATAAAGGCCTCAGCCAGCTCTTTCCAGTTCTGTTTCACAAAGTTCTTCAATTTTGCATACCAGATTGCGGCTATCCCAGACAGGGTTCGGCCGAATAGTGACAATTTCTAGGCTGTGGTCAAACCCATTGGCCTCAAGATATCAGAAAACAGTTGGAGGTGTACCATTGGGTCTTCAGAGCCATCAAATCGATCGATATGTGGCATCTTGAACTGATCCGGTAATGTCACCACTGAGTCGGTATAACCATCCTCTATATCAGGAATAGAGTGGGCCCCCTGAGACTTTTTGAACAATTTCTCAAGCTTGCTCACTTTCAATGCTGTGGGGTTCGTCTCGAACTCAAAGGGGGAGTCTGGTAGGTTGGTGGGTGTTTTAGATAGCTGGGGTATAACTAGGGGCGGAGCTGGCCCGTCTGGAATGTTCGTATCATCCTGGACGTGGGTTGCCTCCCCGAGTATGGGAACTCTTGGTGGGGGAGGAGCCTGGTGTGAAGTAGATACTCCAGTTTGCTGCTCTAACCTGGCAATTGTCTCTGCCTGTTGGGCTATGACCACGGCCTATTGCTTGGCAAATTCCGCTTAACGGACAACATCCTCCTGCATGAGCTTCATACTCTCTTGAAGCTGATGCATCATTTCTTCCATCCCTACTATACTGCCCTAACCTGATTGAACCACCAGTATATCTATCTCTGCAGTAGACTCGGAAATCTCGACCTGGCTGTTCAAAGACCACTGAGCTGGTAGCTGCTGTACTGGTGGTCTGTGCCTGACTGACCTTTTCACCCTGCCTCTGGCAAAGGAACACTGATTGCCCTTGAACTGAATCTCTGACCCGACAAAGTCTATCAACACAAGTTCGGTGTACCCGGGGGATATTGGAGCCTTCTGAAGCTATGGTTCCAAGACTACCTAGCAAAAGAGAAAACAGATAGCATCTCAGCCTGATTTCACCTGAACAGATATGAGCATAGTTGAATGAGTGTGCTCTCTACTGAATTCTGCCCAAAATTCTGCCGGTAAACTGATACCCTCAGGTAAAACTGGTTCTTCCAAATACTGATACCCACAGGCCTGATACCCAGACTTGCAAACTGACACATACAACCTGTAGAGACACACTCTGACAGCATGTATCAGGCAAGTAAGAGCCAAAACACCCCTATGGAGGGGTAGGGTTTCCCTGTCCTATTTTGTCAGGAGCTAGGGTTTCACTACGCACACAGCGGTTTCAAACAACCTACAATCGGGTAAGCAACCTGTCCTAGCTTGGAATGGTCACTATGGATTCTCGATATGCACTAGGTCGAATGGTCAAAAGGGTGCCCCAGTAAAACTGGGGTTTGTGTTTCCATACTGGCAGAGCCCGTAACCGGTAAGCCTTATGGCACGCAGCCTCTGGCAAACCGCTCAGGAATAGCAGATGGCAAACACGGTGTCCTAGGCGCACCAATGCAAATGCAATGCAAAGAAACACATAAGTGTAGTCAAAACAAGATATCATGAGTTCGAGTCAAGTTCTCTAAGTCCCCAGCGGAGTCGCTAGAAACTGTAGACGTCCCCGAACGCCCCGGGAGGGATGAGTCCCGTTCCGTTCATTTTGGGCTCACTACAGTTCGGACTCAAATTGTCACGGTTCTCAATCTGAACCAAAGAGTCCAAATCCGGCAAATTGTTTTGAGAAAACAGATTTTTGAAAGAAGTACCAAACATGGACTGCTTTGCCAGATATAGAGTCGCCATCTAAATATTTTATTTTGGGAAATTTAGGAAACCCTGACTCGTTGCCTAAGGCCACATGTCCGTCATTACCAGAGTTGCCTCGGCTCAAGAACTTGGGTACGATTGGGGAAGGTCACTTCGTGAGCACCCCCGCTCGCCCGATCAAAGATCGGCCTCTACTAACCATGATATCTAGTTTTGAAAACATTATGCGTTCTTATTCTGGTTATTAGCCTAGATTTACTATGTGATGCACACGGCATACAAGTATAGACTGGGTCGCCTGAATTGGAACAAAACATTTCCTGTTTATTTCTGAAAGTGGTTTGCTACTCGCAAGTAGGCTTAAAATGCAGATTTTGCCACCCTCAGGTGGGCTTAGAAAACATGGTTTTGCCACTATCTAGTGGGCTTAAAACTCACAGTGAATGAATTGTTCCAATCCAAATAACCCAACCTTCACCCACAGGCATTCAGGCAGTTATATCACATAAGCACATAGCCTCATGGTAAGCATGCTATCATGGCAATCACTCACACGCATGCAAGGATGCTAAAGCATAAAAACTTACCGAGTACTCCAAGCCAAAACAGAAGCTATGTTAGAAATCCATGCATGATCCTAACTATACAGAAATGCATAATGCAACACATACGAGAAATGCAACTAAGATAGGCTCGGCTATTCTAAACATGGCATATGAAAATGCTACAGCTAACATGTATTCAACTCGGAATTGAAATACAATGCAGTGAGTATGATGCGCCGAGCCCGGTGTATGCAAAACAGATGAATGAATGCAAACATGCTATCATACTGTATGCTAATTGAAACATGCCATAATCTAACCATCATAAGCTGGTAAATAAAAGGGATAAAGACGTGGGGTTGGAAGACATACATCACACACACGCACACTTATTACAACATTGCCCTCGTGCGGAGGGTCCGAATAAATAATACAGTCCAAAATAAATAATACAGTCCGAATAAGTACAAAACCCTAATTAATTAACAAATTAATCTAGGAAAGCAGTAAATTTGCATGCAAGCCTATGGACTGCCTCAACTCTGCTCTGGATGATGAATGATGCATGGTTGGGTTATTTTGCGCGGAAATCCATTGCGATGCCCCAATTAGCCTCCGTTTACAATTAAGCCCGGAATGTTGCACGGAGCTCCAAAAGACTGCCGGTTTTTGATTTGCTGCAACAGAGAGCAAGAAAGGGGCATGGCAATGTATTTTCACATATGTATGCTTGCCTCGATCCTCGTGCCATCAATCACGCATCTCGATGCATGATGGCCGAGGAGTCGAATTGCACGACTTAATATGAAATGAATGCACATATAAACACAACAAGACCGAGACTCCATCATGGTTAATCCGAAGTGTCGGCGACCGGGAATTGAGACACGTTCCGTCACTCGGAGTACGAAACATCCCTCGTTTCCCGTGCTCGGGTTAACTCCTATCCCAAACACAATGCAATATGCATGACATGCATGAATGCAATCCTAACATGCAACCTGGCATACACAATGCTATGAAATGGCATTCACAATGCAATATGGACTTACACCAATACGAGTGGACCTCAGCCACACTCACATCAGTGGCCATAAGATGAAAAATGAGACTATCGAAATGCGTGCACACATGCACGCAAACCGAGAACCGAACCTAAGGTATAGTATGCAACTCTAACAAGGCATGGCAAGGCATGAAATATGGCATACAAGCATGTAATTTCCAGCACTAAACCATGATGCTAAA